>JAJTUV010001918.1:0-437112 GCA_021653895.1 Mastomys natalensis
ATGGAGGGGCAG
Organism: Mastomys natalensis; assembly: GCA_021653895.1. Classification (NCBI taxonomy): domain Eukaryota; kingdom Metazoa; phylum Chordata; class Mammalia; order Rodentia; family Muridae; genus Mastomys; species Mastomys natalensis. Next base: position 13 of record JAJTUV010001918.1, read on the forward strand.
GTAATTATGATAATGAGTAAAAGAGATCAAAGGAAGGGGATCCAAGGCTTAGGGACAATCTAAGAAGAGGGAACAGAAAGAATCTGAGTGGCAGAGAATGGGAAGATGTGTAAGGAAAAGATGTTTTGAGATATTACACAGCCACTTCATTCATGAACTCACTCACTATGACAATCCACACAAAATTGGGCTTCTTGTCATTTGATCATAGAAGTGGGAGGGGCCCACGAGGCCCCACAACTCCAAGAGGAACTTTTGGCAATTAATGGTTGTAGAGAACGGTATCACTTTCTTAAATGGTGTGACTGCTGATAAGTTGTTCTTGCTCCACCTAATAGCCTCCTGTCCATGTCCAGGGAAGAAATTAATTAACCTCAGTGCATTATACAGAAAGAAGTAACAAAGGAAGTCGAGAGGAAATTTGTTGGGATGAAAGCTCCAGTGGAAGGAGGAGGGGCATGGTAGAGGGAGATTTGGGTGAAAAGGAACTGAAGTTCACTTTGTAAATGTCAAAAACTGTCAAAAAATAAAATAAACGTAATAAACAGAATCCTGTCATTTCTGGTCCTATCTTATATAGAGAAAGAGGGGTGGAGAAGAGGAAGATAGAGGGAGAGAAAAGAGGGAGATAGAGGGAGATAGAGGAGAGAGAGAGAGAGAGATGAACATTATCTTAACAAACATTAAGATTCTCCTCCTCCACCCAGGTTTGGGTGCTTCTCATGCTGCCAGTGAAATCTGTAAAATTCATACAGCATAAAATTAATCATTTAAAATTGCACAGTGGTATTTGCATATTCACAACATGTGGGCACCTGCTTAGTACCATCTCAGGATTTTTATCATCCCAAAGGGAAAAATGCCAGGCCAATAAGCAGTCATTCACTACTGCAACCTGCCCTGGGCCCTAGCAACAGTTACTGGCTTTCCTGTCTCTTTCGGCTTGGCTAAACTGCATTTGCATATAAGTGGAATCTTCCGTGGAAGAAATACTGGCTTTTTTCATTAATGATGTTTTTGTGGATTCTTTGCATTGCATCATGTATCAAAAATTCCTGTCTTTTTTTTTTTTATCTTGTTGGTGGTGTTTTGTTTTTTAAATAGATGCACAGAGTTATTCATCCATCATTTCATGGCCATGTTGGGTTGCTTTTATCTACCTTTCCATGATTATTAATGGGCCTGCTAGGGCCCTTCATTTACAATTTTATTTGCCCTTTGAGTGTTCCTTTACAGATCTTTAGAGTATACCTGAAGAAGCCAAATTAAGGAATTGCTGGGTCAAATTATCATTCTGATTTTAACTCCTGAAGACCTTTTATGTATGACTAGATAGCTCTGTCCCTGTGCTTGCTGAGTCTTAATTTTTGTTTTCTAGATTCTGTGGTAAGCAGTGTCAGATATCCATAACATATCTCCTTATGCTCCTCTGCTGGGTGTAGTAGTAGTAATATCTGGGAGACCATTATGGGCACTCTGTCACTGGCCCTAGAATTCCATTAGCACGTGGCCTTTATCTTCAATTATTTTCCCCATTACCTTCTCCTTCCATAGAATGACCTATTTTCCTTGTAAAAGGCCGACACCATTTATGGAGGTTAGAAAACAGGTTTTAACACACCCTTGTAACAAAATGTTATAGAGAAATCTGGATAGAGACATTTTCTCTGGCCTTATTAATTTACTTTGTCTTCTCCAAAGTTGTGTACATTTTGGGAAGTTATTTAACCTCTGAGTTAATGTTAATGATTTGAAAAATAGAAATAGTGCATGTTTAGGAGAGGTAAATTAGAATTTTGCTCTTGGATCCTGGCAGACATTTAATAAATGCACTCTTTAATATCATCAGTTCATATCATTCCCATCCAAGGCAAGGTACCATAGGATAGAGGATAATTTTAGAGCTATACTTATTTTGGTTAGAAAACTGGCATTTTCTTCATTTATGTGTCTTAGATGCTAAAAATCTTTAGCAGATAAAATTGTGATTAAAGTTGCCCTTTCTTGTTACAATGAGAATAAACTTCAAATTCTTTCTACCATTCACATGACGTCACATGAGTGTCCCTGCCTCCACTCTAGCTGCATTCTCAGGCTTCTCTCTCATGACTCTAGCCATGCTGGCTCGCAGTTAATACAACACTTTGAGGCATTCATTTCTCTCCTGCCTCAGCTCCTTAACCCCTTCTGGTGACCAACCCCAGCATATCATTCCCCAGACTTCCCAGGCTTCACATTTACTGGTTGGCCTGAGAGTCTAGACTTTGATGATATTCTCATTATAAATCCCTAGCATTCAACCCAACATTGAACAAAACAGACATTTTTAAAGATTTATTTTATTTTTAAATTTTGTATGTGTGTGTGTGTGTGTGTGAGAGAGAGGGGGGGAGGGGAAGGGGAGGGAGACAGGGAGAGGGAGAGGGAGACAGGGAGAGGGAGAGGGAAAGAGAGACAGGGAGAGGGAGAGGGAGAGGGAGACAGGGAGAGGGAGAGGGAGACAGGAGAGGGAGAGGGAGAGGGAGAGGGAGAGGGAGAGGGAGAGGGAGAGGGAGAGGGAGAGGGAGAGGGAGAGGGAGAGGGAGAGGGAGGAGAGGAGAGGGAGAGGGAGAGGGAGAGGGAGAGGAGAGGGAGAGGGAGAGGGAGAGAGGGAGAGAATTTTCATGTGTGCAGGTATTTGCAGAAGCCAGAAGATTCCTTGGAGATGTTAGAGGGAGCTGTAAACAGCCCAAAGTGGGTGTCAGGAACTGAACTCAGGTCCTCACAGGACCAGAAAACATTCTTAACTGCTGATCCATCTCTCCATCCCACAAAGCAGACATTTCAGCTGTAGATAGAGAAGGATGAATCCTCATTTCTAGGTACTTCTTGAGAAAGAAAGCATAACTCTTCACTTGAGCTGATTTACAATCAAACGCATGAGTGTAAAGATTGTTAAGTGAGATTTATAAATCTTCTCTTTCTAATCACATCCTATTTGGCTAAATGTACATGAGTACCAAGCATAGAAGAGAAAGGGGCAAAACGACAGGAGGTGAAAGGCATGGGGCTGCATGGTAGAAGGTGATATTGGTGTGATATGCACATTTGCAAAGCACTCCTAGGGCAGCGCTTCTCTCTGATTTAGTTTAGAGTGACTCTTACAAAAAAAAAAAAAAAGCCCCCATTCTGAACTGAATGCCAACATTACCAACAAGTGTGCTGTGATTTACACCATCGATTTTCCCCTGCCATTAGAACACCCACAGCTATGCTCCTCTCATCGGAAGAAAGAGATGTCACTCACTCACTATTTAGAACCAATTTTATAAGGAAAAACAAGGTGGGGTGGAAGGGATCTTCTTTTATCTTTTATCTTTCTCTCCTGAAAGGTAGAAACCTTTCAGAGATCATTTCTGGACCATTTTCAATGACATGAGCAATATGTGTTTATTAGTGATATCTGAGAAAATATAGACAAACACAGAAGAAAACTTACCACCCTGTGATGATAATCATTGATATTTGGTGTGTATCTTTCTATTTCATGGCACATGTTTGCATGGATATTAAAGTATATAGTCATTAAAAGTGCTTTTCTTCTTAACAGTGAACACTGAATATTTTTCATGCTGATTAAGTTATTTTTACCACATTATATTTATAAACACATAATATTAAATCTAGTTGTGGGAATGCATGCATATATATATATATATATATATATATATATATATATACACATATGAAAAGTGGGAAAATAAGAAACATTGGGAAAATTATTTTAAAAGAGGTATATGGAACTGAAGAACTGAGAGAGAGGAACAGATGAACCCAGGTCCAAATTCTCATACTGCATTTATAAGAGACACGATATCAACCACAATCCTGTTGCAGAATCATTTTGTCTTCTGTCAAATGAGAATAATCATGATTGTAGTTTCCCATGTTGGTATTAGAGATGAAACAGTCTAATTAAAACTTTTAAAGCCAACCTGGTCTGTATAGTGAATTCCAGGCCATCCAGTGCTAACACAGTGAGACCCTGTGTCAACAATAAAATAAAATAAAAATAAAATAGTGACTAAGTGTCCCTGTACACCTGATAGTTGTGAAGGCTATTCCTAAAACAAATTTAATAATTCTATTTGACCTATGAGTGCTGTATACCAAAGCCCCTTCCTCTATCCACCATAGATGACAAGAGAGGACCACATCTGTCATACCTTTAAGCCTGCATATCAGCTACCTGCTCAGGCTCACCATGAAGAAGATGATAACAGATCTAGCAAATTAAGAGAATTCAGTGTAGTATACCAGGTTCTGGTCTTTCATCTGATTCAAAAAGCTCCAGATCACTGGACAAGCTGGTCTTTCTGAACCTCAGATTCTTTGTCTATAAGATAGAATGGATGACTGGTCTTTAAGACTCCTTCTACTTTACCACGTGGCTAATGATAAGTCCTCTCAAAATGGTTGTTAATAGTTACTATCAATATTAGGGAAGGCAAAGTAGTTTTTCCAACTATCTTCTCAATCAAGTACTACTATTCATGTGTACTCATAGCATCAATTTATATGTACCCATTCAAATACAATGGACTCCCATGCACATCACTGTACACAAAGTGTCCCCATACTTAATTGCTGATGACAGATTCCTGAGGCCTCTATATGAGTCCCTTCCATATGGGAATCTTTCAACACCAGACTTTGTATCATTTCTCTATCATCATGTCTTTGCTGTTTCATTGCCCTTTCTGTCTTTCAGAACATACAAGCTATTGGGTAATGTGTTGTGAATGTGTTAGATCATGTAATAGGTCCCATGGATGGAATACAGTAGAAAGAACAGTGATTCTACCAAGTACACCATAGCTATCTAGTAGAGGAAAATGTCAAAATTGTTTATGATTTTCAGTCCTTGCATGGATACTTCTTGTTTTCTATCATAAGCAGAATCCCTTTCTTCCCACTCCTGTATCAACACATTTTTTTTAAAACTAGGCACTATTTAACTCTTCAAATGCCAAATGCTTCTCCATTTTCATGGAATATTAGCATCTGCCCTAGCTTTACCCACACATTTTCCGAAAGCTCTTGTCATTGAGTGTGTGACAGTAAGAGTATCACTGGGGACCCTGAGGTCAAGAGCAGAGAATTTTTTCTATAAAGTCATATAGAAAATCTATTCCAAGAATAGCCTAAGGATTTAACAATAAAATGAGACTCAAAAATTGCCCTAGTTTTTTTTTCCTAAAAAAAAAAAAAATGCCCAAAATTTTACCTCGTACTTAAAAGAACAAATGACTTCTATAAAAGTACCACCTAGTTTTTAAATCTCACAAATGTAAATGGTAATGTGTCTATTTTTAGTTCCATAATTAAACCTTTTTGTATATCTGTATAATTTCTTACACACTTCACTCTCTCGGGAATCAGTAGAAGCAGGTGCATCTTGGAGATTACCCAAATGATACAGACTGAGATCTTGGTTCTCTTACCAGCTGCATGGCCTTGGGCAAGTTCATTTTTATCTGAAGAGATTCCTCATCATCAAAATGTAGGGAAACAAAGGGCTACTTCCTCTGGCTATGAGGTTAAATGATGTGGAATTCATACAGCACAATGCTTAGGAGATAATGAGAGCTCCTTAACCTACTGCAGAATTCAGGTTCAACTATTCGTCGATTTTCCCAGTATGTAGAAGGTTCTGTTGGGAAGAAGAAATGGCTGAACCATTTGTTCCTGAAGCAAATATCTGAATAACTACCATGAACTTCCTATTTAATCCTCCAAACCCATAATTCTCACTCTCAGCCAAAATACCGTGTCTTCTCATAGGTGGTTATAGCCACTATATGAACACTGATCTCCTCAGCTTGTGGCTCAGCTAATAGCTGGGCAAGTCCCCTCCCTCCTTGAGGGCTGGGCTCTCAGGTATAAGGTGAAAGACTTCTGAGAAAAATATGTAGTACAGGGATGAGAGACTAACGTGTGAAAGGGGGAAAGAGGAAGGCTATAACACATGGCCCTGAGGGCATCACAGCTTATCACATTAGTTAACTATTCCCATAAAGCCAGTGCAATTGGGTCTTGTTTGGTTTGCATGTGACTCATTCCTAAGTAACAGATGAAATGGATGTGGAGAGGAAGTCCACATAGAGTCTACCCCTTTTATTCTAGCAATTCTACCCAAATTTCCTTACAAGAACTATTCCTTCCCTTTAATGCAGTTTTCAAGAAGAAATGGCACAATGAAGACCAAGCCCTTAGCCTGCCAAAGGCACCACATGAAATCATTTCCTGCCATGGAGTCCTAGTTTCTGTTCCTTCATAATGAAAGTATTTGTTCTTCACTTCCATTGCGTAAGTTACCCCATATCTTTCTAATAAATTTCATTATTTTTGGAAGTTAGGTTAAAACTCATTTCAGTTGCCCGTAGTCAAAGAACCTGCTAGGCATTGATTAGTCTACATAGAAACAATGACACTGGCTAGTTTCTACCTTTCAGTAATGTGCTCAACTCTTCCCATGCATTATTTGGTATCATTCTTGCAAAGGTCCTGTAGTAAGGACTACCGATCTCAGTTCAAAATCAAGGAAACTGAGGTAAGGGCTGGAGCAATCTCTCCAGTGTTGTGCAGCTAGTAGCTACTTATTCATTTCCCAAGCTCCCTTATATTTAGGTAGGGCCTGTTTACTAGTAAAGAAATGAGTAGTCCAGATATGACCTGTGAGAGGCCAAATGAGCTCATCAATGCTGCATTTCCTTCCTCTTTTGTACTCTGCCTTGGAGACCTTGGGGGAAAGCTTGGGTATAGGTTAGCTCATGGCCTCCCAGTCTGCACTGCACACAGGGAGAAGTAAGCCATTATCTTGGAATTTGTCTGCTATACACTTTAAGTCCATGACCCTGGAAAATGCAATAGCCGAGCTAGAATTTGCAATCATTTCTGGTTCATCCTATTGCGAGTTTTAGCTTTGTATACACAAAAGAAGTCACAGCAACCAAGAAATGCTCCTTTTTCAGTTTTGTACTCCTAGCTTGAATGTCTGTAGGCTTTTCCTTCCTGTTGTCCTATGGTGGGTGCTGCAGAGGTCTTCCCATTGCAACAATGAAATCCTCACACAAGGTAATGAGCAATAGTCTGAGAAGACCATATACTTGTCTTAGTGAGTGGCCCCTTGTCTATAATCATTGAACTAGCAAGTGGAAGAACATGGACCCAAACTTGATCTCATGCTTAGACTGCACATATCCCCATGCTTCCTTGTGAGGATGCTCATCTGCCTCCAAAGGAGATCAGCTGACACTGTTGATGGCTTTGTTCCCCCTTTTCTCTCACTCACAGAGATCTCATCCCTACAGGACCTTAGGGCCACCTCCTTTGAGCAGCACCTACTCTGTTCTCAGCAGGAAAGCCATAGGCTTCTGAAAGGCATGGGGTTTGGAAGCAGAGAAAGCCCCTGGTTACGTCCCAGCATGAGGACATTCTCATTATTTTAATGATTTTGCTAATCTTACTGTATTCATCCCCATCACTCGCTGAGATTAGGGACTCACAATGGGACTCCACTGATTGCTTATTATTTCTTTATTCTGCTGGTCAATTCTCTTACCATTATAGCAAATCCAGCCTCTTGCCAGGCCTAAGGACCTCTAAGTTACAACTGTAGTATTTACCACATATCACACTACACTCTAACGAAGTTGACTTCAATTCAATTAGGTATGATCATCCTCTGCCTATGTAGAGCTACATAATAACAAAGCATTTATAGATTGTAAATGCTTCCAATATGTTCATCTCAGTACACTGTGAGCACTGGCTATTTTTTTGGGGGGGATTGTAGCTGGGCTAACTGGAAGCTGAGGCTTGCTTGTGTGCCCAGCAACAAGAGAGGGTCTAGTACCAATTGTCATTGGCTCAGAAAAAGATGTGAACTTATGTACAGCTTCTACTGAAAGTATTTCTTTTTGACACTACTATAACATGATTATAATATCATAAGATATGGTAAACCATTACAAGCTGCATATATTAAGTAGTCTGCTTACTAAATACTAACCATATATTTGCCATGTGCCAAGTACTGTTCAAGGCTCTGGAGCATAGTGGTGGACCTACCTGATAACATGCTCACTTTAGAACAGTGTCCTCTGTTCTCTACATATGCAACATGGAGACACACACAGTGCTATATAATATGTACAGGTATGTGTGTGTGGTGTGTGGTGTGTCTGTGTGTGTGTGTGTGTGTGTGTGTTGCATATATATATTGACACATACATATATACACACACATATATGCAAATATACACATACATATATACATATACACATACATATAATACATATATACACATATATACATATATGTGTACATGCATATGCACACATATACATATTTACACGTAGATGTATATAATGCACATGTATATGTAAATATGGGGGGCTGACCAACTCTTCATTTGACCAAGAATTTAAATACTTGGGAAAGATACATCAGACATTGACTAACTCCTTTTAGTTTAAATGTTTGTGCTATAGAGTCTCTAGCAGATGTGAATCAAACTGGAGAAGCAGAAGTTCAGAAAACTGCAGGCAAGAAGGAAGCAGCAGTGGCAGAAACAGCTCAGAAGACAACAGATGCCTAGAGCCACCCACCAGATCTTGTTTCTGAGCAACCGTGAGCATTTCAATGTTTAAAAGACTGATGTGGATTTAACTGGCTTAGAGCCACTTCTAGGTTTTCTTTTGTTTATAAAATAGTTACACGATTAGATTCTCTTCCCTGTAATTAGGAGAGACATCCTACATCAGAGAAAGGGGAAAAAAATAACAAGTACAGAGTACAGAGTCATGTCAGCTTCCATGGAAGGTCTCAGTTGAGTGACAGGGACACTGATGGCTGTGGCAGATCCAAGAAACAGAACAACTGTCCAGAAGTGAAAATGCATAATTTCTTCAACCATAGAGTGTTTCAGTGACCTAGACTAAGTCCCCTTCCCGTTGCACTTTAGCTCCTAAACTGGAAATCAGGAGCTGGCTATATTAAAAACAGCCCCTCTGCACAGTGTAGGAGGTCCTGAGGTGATCTGGCATCTGCTTATTTCTTGCCTAGTCCTGCTCCTCTTCCCTTCTGGCTTGGTTTCCCCTGCATGTTCTCTTTATGACTGTGACAAGCTTGTCTCAAGGCTTTTGTGTTTGCTTTGATCACTGTCTGAAATACTTTCTCATCGTCTTCCCTTCCAAAAGAAGAGACAGGCAGAGAAAGGTTTCTCTGACTCCTAGGCCAGCCCTCCCATATCTTACTAGACAATCTTGTCTCATTTTATTTATGGTAGTCAGCACTTCCTGAGACCTTCCCTTATTTGAATATGTGCTTTTAGCCCTCTCCAGTAGAAAGAAATTTCATGAGAGCTAGACCTTAATCAATTTTGTTTGGTGTTCTAGCCCCAGTAATGAGAATGAAGTCAGACCTGGGTATATGTTGCATAAGGAGGTGAAAGAACAACTTCTGAAGGCATTAACATTCTTTAAAATAGTTCAGTGTATTTAGTATTGTCCAGGTGTTGCTGTCCTATAAGCTTAGCAAAGGTTATTATATTTTGTGTACATGCAGATGACCCCAGGAAGCTTTAGTGAAAAGTTCCAGTCCAATAGCCACATCAATGGCCTTGGTTAGCACAGTATGAGTCCCAGAGGCATGGATCTTGGAAAGTGACTGCTAGTGATGAATGATCTTGATAGGCATGGAAAGGAGGACAGAAAGGGTCTGGGGGAGACAGTAATCCAAATACATTTTTGTAATTCTGTTTATTTGTCAAGTAGTAAAAGCGATCTATAAAAAAGCCGAAATAATTATTTCATTTTCAATATTTCAATATTAAGATGGGTTTTTAAAAAGTGACATGATAATAAAATATAATGTTTTGTGGGATGTAGAAGGCTAAATGGAATATTCCTGAGTTGGATGAATGGCTTTATAAGGCATCTAGGTAAGAAATGTCAATGGCAAAAACAGGGAGCTTGATATAGACTTAAGAAGGTTCATTAATATTTATTTTAAAACAAGTGAAATTTTGCCCATGAAATGTTAGAAAGTTGTAGAGGCTGGCTTAGAAACCCCTCTGTCTTTTATTTCTCAGAATCACCCAAGGCTAGCATAGTATATGACCAGTGTTCTCATAGCTCACAGTGAAGAGGAAAATTCCACCAGTTCCCTCCCCTCCTAGAAGAGAAAGGTCATAGAATGCTTAAGCACCCCTCTCCTCTAGAAGGGAGAGGCTAATTAACATTCCTCAGACAACAGGGGGTAGGGACTGACCTGTGGGTGGGAGGGGGATGCCTAGAACACATGGACAAAGGACCACTGTTGGCCAGGCACAGACAAGTGAAATCCTTGCCACCTCATTCTTAAAGATCAATCAGTTTAAAAAGTCACACTGTTCTTCCAATCACATTGTGCCTAATGGCTGCTACCCCTAGAGCCTGTAAAATGTCCACTGAACAAGCTGCACAGGGTGCCTTCCTTTTGGGATGCAGGATGGCCCCAGCATACTGGAACATTAAAATTCCTCTTGCTTTTTTTGCAACGATTCTTGTCTCCAAGTGGTTCACTCAGGAGGCCTCCAGTAAACTAAGGCTCTGCTTGCTGGAGTCTTACAATAGGATAGAGAAAATGCAACTTAAACCTGACTCCTCAGCTACTTCTAGAATTCCTTAAATACTGCATCCACCTTATGTACTCTGATTTTAAGACAATGAGTGAGAATCTAAAAGGAAGAAAGACCTTCAACTGCACTGGGAGGATTTAGTGTGAGAAAACCATGGGCTGAGACCAATCATGAATGACAGAACTTCCCTGCTCACTGAGCATGGAGCTGGGCAGGAGGAGGAGGTGGCCTGAGTATCTCACAAGGTTATTTCTAATCACAGGGCTTGGTTTTGGGTGGTTGGAGGAATGAATACGATCAGGTGCATTGGAACTTGACTATAGGCCTATATGAATCTCGCATATTGATAGCCTATGAAGTTGGCTAAACAAGTAAAATTACAAAGTAGACCATGAGAGATTTACCTCCTTTAATGGCACTTGAGAGAAAGAGTTCCTCTTTCATAGGTCCAAGAGGAGAGCTCATCTGGGGATTGTTTTCTTAGAAGTGACATCTGCATCTTAAGGATCATCTAGCCCAGAGTTGTTTCTCTAGACACAGAAGTGTAATAGTCTCATGAAGACACTGTGATCAGCTTATAAAACAAATAATCTTATAGCCCAGCATCTGTGAAGTGCTACCTGTGAAAACATGTTGGTGAATATCATGGTTACTGAGCTATGCTAGTTGAAAAATATTCAAATCAACACCGTGTGAGGAGGAAAAACAGAGGAAGATGGCCATTACCAAGGAATGTACGCTATAGAAGGAAAATAACTCATGTGCATTTATATGTTTGTATACCCATCAGTTTTTGTAGCTGCCAGCGGCTACAGACGAACTGGGTTCACCTGAAAGGAGGGCTGGAGATGAAAGGGAAGGAAGGGCGAGAGAAACATGGAGCCAAGACAAAGTTTTCTGATCAAGGCTCAAAGTTTAATATTCAGCTCTTTGTATATATAGGGGAAGCCCAGGAAACCATCCTTTGTTTCAGCTGGATTATGTCTCAAGGCAAGCTCAGTCGGCAATCTATTCTTCTAAGTTCCTGTAGGAAGTTGTATGTGCAGCCAGGGCGGATGACTCCACATAGGTCCTATTGTGGCAAAGTCTATTGTGGTTCTATTGTGTAAACAAGGTCTTTCTGGACTTCTCAAGGCTGGGGAGGCACATGTTTTGAAGGTGACTGTGAGAGGAGTACTTAGAAATAGAGACAGATAAGACAGAGGCTGTGCACTTGATTTTCAACTGAACTCACAGGCAGATCTGAATGAAGGCAAGAGAGCAAAGCTAAAGTAACAAAGAATAAGACATCCAAGGGGATAGGGGATGCTGTGGGGTGGAAACAATGGTTTGTAGATGTTAAGATTCAGCAATGACATTAAATCATTCTGCTTTTCCTATTGTTTGAGATCCCAGGACTCCAGAGTTGGATGTTTCAGGTCTACATTTCACAGTACAGGACATGTTCCTGGTTCATGTGTAGCCTTAAAGAATGGGAATAACATAATTTGAGTGTGTACTCCTACATTTGGCAGACATTGAGAATTAAATGGACAATAATTCAGGAAAGGGAGACTGGCCACTGACATCAACAAGAAATGATTGATCCAATTCAATTAAAAGTTAGCATCATGATGATCCAGCTACTCTGGAGGTAGTGACATTTGCAACCTTACTAAAATATTTAGCTGTGTTTAAAACAATGAGAAACCTTTTAATAGGTTCAGGTAGCCAAAGAGGTAAGATATCTCTTCCTTGCTTTCCTATATAACTATTACAGTCATGAAAATTTGGAGATCCAAACCCAAGTTTGGGCCTCAATTACACATATCAGCAACCTTTAATGAGATTGTAAACCAACCTCTAAAATCAGGGGGACTGGTAACTTCTTACTTCACTTTTAAAGTTCTAGACACTAAAATTTGATGGAGAAAATGGGAGGTTAGAAGGTAGAGGTTCTATTTTAGGTCCTGTTCACTCTTCCCCTCCCTCAGAATTTTGTCAGACCATGGAGAGAGATTGGCTCTAGAAGCTTTGGCCTAAAACCATCAGCTTCAAGGAAAATAAAGGACTATGGTGCCAGCGTTTGCTAGTGTTTGCTTTCCCATGCTGGCCTCTTGGAGCTCATTAGCCCAGTGCACTCATTATCTCCTCCATCTCTGTCTACTTGGCTCAGATCTCCCATCTGAATTTGGTTGTGCAGCTCACATATTTTATTGTTCTGTCACAGAAAGTTCCTAAGAGGCGAGTCCTCATAATAAGCCCGAGGAAATTCAAGGAACCACAGTATTCTGTTTCCTTTATATGCCCATATTGCTCTCATATCTTTTATAAGGTCAGAAGCCTTGCAAATATAGTAGCGAGTGACTCCGGGCAAGCCGTATTACCAGGCTACCAGGTAATGTAAATGGAATTATTTATTTGCCATGGAAACATCTAGTCCAATTTCTCAGAAAATTGCAATTCCTGAAACTAGCTCCCTTTGGAAGATGCTTAAGTAAATGTATACCTTGCTTGAAACATTTGCAAATGATTCAAGAGAAATATTGGGTTCTTTTAACAGTAAAATAGATTGGCTCTGTTCTATGTATCATAAAATTTAATGAGCAACCATTTATCAGAACTTGTTAATTGCCAGATTGTTCACTGTTTGACAGGTTGGGTTGTATCAGTAAAATGCTTTTCCAAAAGATGAATGAGGAAAGAGATGTCTAGCCTGAGTTAAATATCACACAATGTATGCATGTTCATAAATGCTACATGGTGCATTGCATTGATACCTATAACTTTATTAATTATCTAAGTATATTAAAATATTTTTATAAAAATGTAAATGGTTTTCCCCTTCAATGTACATGTATACGGATATGCACATTTATGCATAATCATGCCAGTAGCTTTTAAGCTGTGCTTGGGTAAGCAAATACATATTAAGCTTCAAAGTTGTCAAATAGGTTATAAAACAGCACTATTATGTTTAACCAACATTATGCACTTAGTTAGGTGTGACGGCATCTGTATGTTATGCTGGCATTCAGGAGGCTGAGACAGAAGGGTCTTAAGGTTAGTCTGATCTATTCAGCAAGACCTTGCAGTTATAAAAAAGTGCTGGGGAAGATGGCTTGGTGGGTAAAGTGCTTGCTGAGTTTGCATTAGGGCCCATTTATGTATCCCTGGAACCCAGTAATAGCCAGGCATGTTGACATGCCCTATAAGCCTAGCTCTCGGGGGACAAAGACAGGTGGATCCCTGGAATTGGTTGTCTAGTTAGTCTAGCTGAAACAGTAACCTCTCAGGGAGAGACTGTGTCTCAAAAAATAACAGTGGAGAAGCAATTTTGGAATATGTCTGGATGGTAACATCTGGCCTCCACAGGCACATGTACAGGCAAGTGCACTCACACAAACATGTGCATACTCCCTTATAAAACAAACTCACACACATGCATGCATGCACTCACATACTAAACACACACATACACACACACAGGGAGAGAGAGAGAGAAAGAGAGAGAGAGAGAGAAACATAGGCAGAGAGACAGAGCGATTATAAATTCTATTGGCAGTTGTACACTTGTCAAAATGCACCAATTAGATAAAAGACTTTAAGTGGCCAGGATCATATGCTCTGCATCAATCTTGTGCTATTTAGCGAAAGAGGTTGCCAATACCAGATGAAGGATGATGATGACAACGATGATGTTGATGATGATGACGATTTGCAGTTTTAACAAAAGGCCAAAAAGTTTGATAGTGTTTCCTTTTAAGAAACCCAAAGGAACACCCCATTTCGGCTTCAGATCTAAAGTCACTGTGTGTAGAGACAAGGCTTGTCACAGGTGTTTTGCAAAGCCCAGAATATGCTTTAGTTGGAGACCATATTCAAATATAACATAGGGACCAATTTAAGCACCCCAGGTGGGTTCTGGATAGGCAGTGCTGCTTGCTGGATTTGAGCAAGTCTGCTGATCTCAGAGTCAAGTCCTTGATCACCACAACAGTCTCACAAGTGGTTCCCTCATGCAAATCCTGTGAGATGACCTTTTAAAAGTTCAAACAATGTCATGAGACAGCATTGACAGTGGTGGCAGGAGAGGTAGACAGAGGCAGGTGCTGTAGGGGAGCCCTCTTCTTTGATATCTAGACAAGGACACATCACAGAAATAACCAAACATATTTCTCTCACCATTTAGGCCCATAGCTATACACCAAATACATTCACCTAACTTCCAGGATGAATATGTATTTTGGAGGTAAAGCTTTAGCATTCTTAAACTTCAGTTTGTCTTCTATCACTGAGAAACACGACATGTGAATTCACGACTACTCACCTGCTCTGTGTACGAGTCTTTGGTAACTGTCTAATCTTTCGGGAACTACTGAAATACGTAGTCCTAGTTCACAGAGATGGGTACTGACATTCAGAAAAATTCCCAGTTGTTACAAGTAGTCCACAGAGGGAATAGTGGGAGTGACCATACATGCTCATCTCATTAAGTTTATTCTAGGGATGAAAGTCTTGAAGACAGCACCAGCCTGGAAACTGGGAAGGTGGGAAACCAGCCTTTGTATTAATTGCATTCTTTTGAATGGTGGTTCCTTTTCTTGTTTAGAGCCTCAATTTCCTACTGAGGACATGGGGCTACATGTTTCTTATTGACTGCAATAGATGTTCTGGCATACAGTTACCCAGGGAGCAAGCCCATGGCTTTAATAGTCCTATGGAGGAGTCTCTGGTTACCCAGAGATTAGAAGTACTGACTTACTGTTAAGCAATAAAAGCATAACTGCCCTTACTCATGTATGCTTATTATATTGTTTTTTGTATTTATTTTAAGGATATTGAGTATTTAATTCTATAATTACAATGTATCTGTGAGGTAAGTACACTGAGGGAAGTTAAACACTTCAACAGACACTCAGAAATGTGATAGTAAAAGCCCATGTTTCTAAAGATGGCCAGGAGAGGTTCTTCTCATATCATATCTGAAGACTCAAGAAGCTGCTCGAGTTCAGAGGTCATCTGGTTCAATGACTTCTAAACATTTCCATGTTCTACTCTATTTCCTATCACCTACAGAGCTATGGCCTTTTTAGAGACAGATGGTACATAAAAGAGAAAAAGTAAGAGAGAACAGGGGTGCTTGTGGTTTCTTTGATGACTGTGTGTGTATGTGTGTGTGTGTGTGTGTGTGTTAGTGTGTGTGTTTATGTGTGTGTTTAGGAATGTGAGACACATAAGAATAGCTTGTGAGGTGAATGTCTCAGAATCTGACCTTTCAGTTACCACAGTGATTCAAAACCATCTCTTCCAGATATTACAGCTACAGAAATAATAATGTGAAAACCATTCATCTATTCTTGTCTATTTATCTTCAGGAGGAAGATGAGGCAGAGTTAAGAGGTGGCAAGATATGGCAGGTATCAGAGGCCCAGTTAGCTTTGGTGTCTAGACTCCTTGGGTACTTTGATGTTAATGTGTCTCTTCTCACTGTAACAGGCCACACCCAAATTTCATCTGGAGAGAAGATCTGCTTTGTTATCTACACCCTTGTAGCCCTTTTCCCGACTGCATTAAAGGTAAATCCTTGTAACCACAAGCCGACTGGGGACAGTCCCATTAGGCTTTCTAGGGTGGGGCAAATGCCCTAAAAAGTTTAAGAGGATTTGTCAGTCAGAAACATCCATGTTCTAAGGTTAAAAAAGAAACATGGTTAGCTACAAGAAATAGAATGGGCCATGAGAGTGAGCAGACAGATCACTTTGAACATTTCAACCATCACACCTCTCTGCTTTGGACAGAAGAAGATGGCACCTCTTACCACAAAATTCTCCAGAAATTGCTGAGGCTCGTTCTGGGTGACTGATCATGTCTGGGGATTTCAGAGCTTCTTCTAAGTCATAACTCTGACTTTTCTGACGTGCTTTCCCTCTGAGTTTGTTGTCATATCCTTTGTTTCCTTGGCAGATGGTCATGGCTGAGGGCTTCCAGGAGCGTGCTCCCAGGAGATGTGACCTAATTTAGGTAGGGAGAGGCCCTGTGTGAGGCAGAGTGGGAGTAGGAGCCACAGGCTTCCTGACAGGCCCTGGCAACATGATGGGACACAGCATAGTTTCTATGTCCTGCCTCTGCAGTTACACCTTCCCGGGATCCCAGTGACTAAGGAGGCTAGGCCTCTTCACTCTGCCGACTCCTTTCACAAATAACAAGGCCCCAAGGAGGCTACAGATGCCCAGTAGTGATTCCAATGGGCTGTTTCTGCAGATTTCTGTCACCATTTTTATGACCTCAGTGAAGTATTAAGGGAAAGTTAGTTATTATAAAGTTTCCTGTATATGGAGGAAACAGATTTAAATCACATGAACACACTTGTTATCATTAGAAACATGGATAATCTACATAAAGGAACTATGGGTGCTAGAAAAACACCCATAGTCAACAGGGTATATGATTAAGTCTAAGAAGTAGGCAATGAATATATGTATGAACTGATGGGAGGCCTGAGGGGGTTAGATAACTAGGATGAGTGGAGGGAGGGATATGTGCTCAAGCCACATGAAAGAAAACATTGTATGAAATACGGACAAGGCATCCATAATCACACAAATCCTATTTATACATCACATCTCCAACCACAGGTTACCATTCCTCATTTCTATTTCCTCAAGGTGCTAGAGAGGTAGACACAGACATGGCACAGAGGCGAGTGAAATGAGAAGGTTGATTGGGAATGGAGGCATCAGTGAGGAGCATGGCTGCTTGGACGTTATTCTAGTACAGCAGTTTAACTCAGAAGATGACTATTGGCTGAGAGTAAGCTTCCCCAAGGGGCAAGTGGGAATCAGGGAGAAAATGGCAAAGCTTAGCACTGGGGAACAGCTTGCTACCTAGACAGATAATACCAGGCCTTCCACTTCAGTGGGAAGCACAGAGCTAAGCCCTGAGTACAAAGTAGGCAGGAAACCCTTGTATGATGTCCTTGATCATGTTTGCTTTCTCCATAAATACATGTTAAACATCTGTCCTAGACATATGATACTGCACCTGACGAAGCTTAGTCCCTGACCTTGGAACCAAGACTCATATAAAGCAAGTTCTTCAAGGATACAACAGACAAGTGGGAGCTGGAAAAGATGGTTCAGAGTAGCAGTGAGATGCTAGACTTTACAGAGCCTATCAAGAAAGTTATCGTTTGTCTTCAAAGTGTTGATATTCTCTGACAGTTTTCAAAGCAGTATGATGCTGTGACAGTCATAATCAGAGATCAAAGCAGGTCCAACTCTCCATTTTGAACTGCTTTGACTGCTATAGAGGAGAACTATGCTTTGATTTAGGCACCTGTCCTTTCCTGCCTTCAACCTTTTCTGCCTTTCACCTGTCACCAGAGGAAAGGATCAAGGGAGCCCTCTGGGTGGCATCATCTACCTGAGGAAAAGTCCCAGGTGTCCCATCGGCTCTCCCTACACTTGCAGTCAGCTCAGGTTACCAACAGTGATGGCTTCTAGACTGCCTCTGAGTCTAATCACAACATCCTCACAACAATTATATTAATACCAAAGCTTCGAGTGAGTTGATGGAAAGCCGTTCATCCATGTAATGAGGTTTCAGTTATATTTTAAAAATATGGCGGATCATTTGGTAAGAAATTGTATTTTTTTCCTTCTGTCTGTCAAGATATGGAGGAGGCAGAACGCAAGTTCCTTGGCTTCTAATGGAATGTGAGAAATGTCATCTGGTCATGAAATGCTCAAGACCCAATGAATCAGCACGAAGAGACAGTGACAGCTGAGGACAGAGAGTGGGCAAATGGGAGGGTACAAACATAATCATCACCTACGATTTATCAACCCCAGTAGAGCAAGCAGCATCAATTATCTTTATCCGCTTTGAATGTGGTAGCCCTACAGGCTAGGTAGGAACCTTGTTTGACAGAGACTCAGAGAAGCCTTTAAATCTACATCTTTCTGACTTTTAGGTCTTTTTAAAACTATCACCCTGACCTTGTTGCTGATAAAGATACTTTAATGTTTCGGCATAAGATGGTAAAGTCTGTTTTGTTAGTTTTGTTCTTAGTGTTGTTCATTTAGTGCCAAGTGTTGAACACAGGGCTGCTACACACTAGGCAATCATTCTGCCACAAAGCTCCATCGCAATCAAATTCCATTTTAGCAATGGAGAGAATGATGTTCAAAGCTAATCCATGTGGGCATCTTCCCTACCAAGGCCAGGAAGGTCTCAGTATTGCATGTTCCTGTGTGATATTCACAAGACCTGATATAGCATTTTACTCAGTGTATGGGCCCCACATTGAATAAAATGGAATCACGCAGTAACAAAATTGGTCCTACTTCAATTTGCTTCAGTGTTTCCCTTTTATAATTATGTCAGCTGCCCGTGAAATCATCTGGGGAGTCTTAAACTACTAGGCTCATGCTGTACCCCAGAGGTGCTGATTTAAGTATCTGCCTCCTCCCCAATCTCATACCATAATGTTCACACACAGAACTTAGGAATAAAAGCAGATTCTGGTGGCACGGAGCTGGGGTGCTGGTGGTCTGGAACGATACCATGCCATGTCTAGTTTCTGGTTAGGGACATTACTTTGAGCAGCTGGAATCCAGGTCTAGGCACAGTGAGAACCACTGCTTTAAGAAGTCTCAAGTTTATGCTAATATTTTTTGAAGGATAAAATCGTGTGACTAAGCTCTCCATGTACCCAGAACACAAATCACATGGTGATCCATGAGCGGTGAGCTCCATTTAGTTTCAATTCCAACTGCCAGAATCTCTTTCCCTTAACAGACTCAAATTCTTCCAGAGGGGACCTTGCTTATAAAACAATAGAAATGTATATGTCTATATCCCTTTAACAATTCACAGATGATAACATTCAGTTTGGCGGTGTGTTTCCTCCACTTGCCACTACATTCTAATTGCCTCTTAACTACACATAAAGAGCTGCCTCTGTAAAATATACCATTCCAATCATTTCTGAGTGGATAGTTGGATATTTCAGTAGACATATTCACACTGCTGTGCTACCATCCATCTTCAGACCTGGTCCATCCTGTTTTGTGCCTGCTAACTGTTACCAGTCTGTACTCACTCTTAAAGAGAACTAGAACTTGTCTTAGCTTCACAGCAAGCAGGAGGCGGAGCCTAGCTGGAGTTTATTTACAGTGCTCTGAGTACATTGTATTTATTTCTGCAGTCACTCCATTTGTGATAAGAAGCCCTCACTCATTTTTCACTTAGAAAACTGTTCTTTTTAAATACACCCAAGTCCCATGAAAACCATTGAGCTTGGTCTTAGTGAAGCCTGCATTTGTCTGTGCCATATTGTATGAATGTTGAAGTGAAAACCTAAAGCCAATAATGGCTCCTTGTCTTTTCAATACATACTTGATTTAAACATCCATAGCCTGAACCACACAAAGGTTTTTCCTTCTTGAACTTCATAACTTACAATTCCTAAGGAAGCTTTTCTAAGGTTTAGAAAAGATAGGAAACCTAACCCCAGACACAGTATAGTAGGCTATTGCCAATCTAGATATGACAATTCAAGAGGGCATCCACTTTGAAACAAGTCAGAGAAGTGTTAGCTTATACCTGACACAGAATGCTTCGTGACAGACCTGGGCAAAGGTCACTGTATAGCTCAGGATAAGAGATTGAAATTCGACAGAAGAATGGATACAGAAAATGTGGTACATTTACACAATGGAGTACTACTCAGCTATTAAAAATAATGAGCTCATGAAATTCTTAGACAAATGGATGGAGCTAGAAAATATCATCCTGAGTGAGATGACCCAATCACAAAAGAACACACTTGGTATGCACTCACTGATAAGCGGATATAAGCCCCAAAACACACAATACCTAAGATGCAACGCATAAACCTCATGAAACTCAAGAAGAAGGAGGAAGACCAAAGTGAGGGTGCTTTTGCCCTTTTTAGAATGAGTATCAAAAGATTCAACCAGAGCTCCCAGAATCTAAACCTCCAGCCTGAGAACAGACAGGGCAAGCTGTCCTCTGAGAGGCTCTAACAAGCAGCTGACTCAGACAGATACAGACATCCAGAACCAAACAGTGGATGGAGCTTGAGGACTCTTATAGAAGAATAGGTGGAAGGATTGTGGGCCCTAAGGAGATAGGAACTGCACAGGAGGATCAACAGAGTAAACGAACCTGAACCCTTGGAGCTCTCAGAGACTGAATCACCAACCGTGGAGCATACCTAGTCTACAAAGATCTACCTCCATGGGCTGAACCTAGGCCTCCCTGCACATATGTTGTAAATGTGCAGCTTGGTTTTCATGTAGGTCTCAAACATCTGGAGTGGGGGCTATCCCAAAACATGCAGCCTGTATTATGGAGTATGGTCTTCTAAAAAAAAAACAAAAAAAAAAAACAAACAAAAAAAAACAGTTATTCAGTTATTCATGGAATATTATTTTTTTATATCTCTTGTATTCAGTTTGCAACTACTTCATTGAGAATTTTTGTATATATACTCATGAGGGATACTGGACTATAATTTATATATTTTTGTTGGGTTTACACTTGATTTCACTATTTCAATACTATTTGCTTGGTGAAGGAAAAAAAAAAAAAAAACAAAATCACTAGATTTTATAAAACAATTTGATCCCTGGTATGAATTCAACACATATCTAAAACCAATATTTCTTAACTGTACCTGTACATATATTCAAGTTGAAATGTTACATGTAAGGGCATGCTAATTTTACTGTTATCTTAAAATAAATCATGAGTATTAAATCTAAAGTGAAATTCATCCACATGAGTTATTTTATTGGAACAAAAAAAAAAAAAAAAAGAAATTGGAGCCTTTTCCTACTGAAATCTGGATTTACCACCCACCAGCCGTGTGTCTTGTAGAGAGCCACTCAGTCCTGTGCATCAGCTCTTCTCACCTGAAAGATGCTGAGCTGACAATTAAATCAGATCTATAGATGGCATGGCATGGGCCTTTGCTATTGTGTTGGGACATTGTTGTTCAAGAAATGGAAATCTAACAGCTCTGGGCTTTTCTTTCTTTCTTTCTTTTTTTTTTTTTTTTTTTGCTGCAAAGTAGTAGGACAACTCAGGTGAGAAGTGTGTTCCTGGGATGTTCAGATGGTCACCATATATAGTCTGGTTTCTACCCGTGGCTGCCCAGCCCAACTAGGTATGAAAACCCCTTACTAGAGGATTAATAGAAGAAAATATGTTCCTACAAGAATAGCAGTGTTTTAGGTTATTATGGTTTTCTCTTAAGCCAACAAATCTGAAAAATAACTCTGTAGCTAAGATGACAGAACAATTTAAGAAAGATACTTGAGGACAGTGTGGCCAGAACTGCTGTGGGTACCAGAGCATGGTGACAGATGCGACAGAGAAGATCTTTGCAGTCATGGGCTTACGTCCCAATGATGCTACCCCAAGCTCCAACTCTGTGGCCCATTCCACTTGACCTTGCAAATCCCCTTCAAATCTTTGAGTGGAAATACAAAAGAGAAGGAAATATTGCCATACAGAAGAACATAAAAAAGCCATCCTTTTTTTTCCCCTTTGAGGAACGTACTAACATTTATTTGGAAGATCTTTCAATTATTGGAAAGAAATAAGACTTATAGTTACTGACATTTTATCTTTCATGTGACAGGAGAGCTGAGTGAACAGAAGGGTAAGGAGTCATGGCCAGGGTATAGGTTAGGTCTGCTCCATCATTAATTGGAAAGTTGGCAAATGAGGAGCAGGCCAGTCAGGTAGGTCATTAGAAAATGGCCTCAGCATGAGCTTCCAAAAGAATATGAGGATGATTTGTGCATGGTTGTAAAGTAGAAAAAGGAAGAATTGAACATCAGATTGATGTCATGATCACTCTACTGGTCCCTGAGAATGGATGTTGACATTGAAAGGACTGGGTTCAAATCCAATGTTACCATCTAACCAAACTAGCCTAAGCTATCTTGTCTGTGAAATGATGACTGGGATATTTACTTTGTTAGATTGGAGTGAACAGTAATGAAATAGTGTTTATGCAGAGATTAGAAAATACTGTAGAAAAATAATTTATTTGTGCATGCTCACACAGGAAGCAAAGAGGGTGGTGGCTACACTTTAATTAGATTTATCTGCCTCCCTCTACATACTTTATGGTAACAACCCAATTGCATAAATATCACTTATGAAAGGAATGTTTCTAATATGCAATCATACTTTTTAAAATGATGGTACTTGCAGGCTAGGCTTCAAATTAACATGCCAAACATTTTAACTATTTCACTACAATAAAAATGTGCTATATGCTCTGCCATGAAATCCAGCTTCCCACTAAGCCATGCTGAAAAGAGAACAAGGGAGGAAACAATTTCCTTCCTTCCTTCCTCCTTCCTTCCTTCCTTCCTTCCTTCCTTCCTTCCTTCCTTCCTTCCTTCCTTCCTTTTTCTTTTTTTTTTTTTTTAAAGCAGGAGTATTGCTAGTCAAAGAAAAAAGATGAGACTTGGGTTTCCTTGCAGAGGAAAAACTCTACCCTCATTTTTCACATCTTATTGTATACCTGTGAGTAAAGTGTTGGATGAAAGTTAGGCAGAATAGTTGAGGCACTCAACCATGACCAGAGAAGAAGGCAAAGGAAAATAAACAGACAGGTAGGGCAAAGCCAGAAGGACAAGGGGAAACAGGTAAGACAGGTTTGTGCACAGCCTGCCCTGTGAGGCAGCCAGCAGGACCAGTTTTTTCCAAGGCTAATCTGTAATGTGTTATTAAACCATCTCTGGAGGGTGATTCAGGCTACAGCAATCTGCTGTGGCAGCTGAGCCCAGAGGTGAAACACAAGTACTGGGTCACAGGCTACCCAGGCTTACAAGGTTTATGCCCTGTGTGGCCAATCTCCGCCTGTTGACCTTGGCCGAGTTTGTGTGTTCCCTGTACTTCAGATTCCCTTAAAATATGGAGGGTCAGATGGATAAGAACCTTCTCTAGAGTGTGGCTGAGTTAAGATTACATGCACCAATTAAATTCACACACAGCAAACATTCAATAAAAGTAAACTATTCTTAATTATTAATTACTATTAGTACCTGGGAATTCTCAGAGAGCTCTGCACGCTCTGTGTCGACTGTAGAACAGTGAACTGCTTCTTCTGGCTATGGAACCCTGGGAGAAGCAAGTATGGGGACTAACTTAGGAAAACAGCCCCAGTTTTAAGTGGTAATTTTGGCACGGCTTACAGAGCACAAAGATGAATAATCATCTTTAACTAGACCAGGGAAGACCCAAGGGCAATTTCTTTCAATACCAGTACTGGGGTGAATGACAGCTCCAGAGATTTGATATTAACAGACTTGAGCCATGTGGGGCAATGCTATCATAGAGATAGAAGAAAGCTGCTTTGAAAACCATGTCAATCATATCCTGCACTTGATCCTGGCAGCAGGAGTTCCTTTGATTGCTTGTAGTGGATGACCTTTCACCCCAAAGCGAGGCTCATTGGCCCTGGAAAGAGTTCTAAACAGTTGAGAAAGTTCTGAAGCCTTTGGTGAAATTCTAGACCCATAACTGATTCCCAATCAATTGCTTTACTCACTACCCCTTGATAATGCAAGGCCAGTAAGTGCATGCTAATACGGAGGGAAGGTAGTCACATTTTAGACTATATGTTTAATTAAACTTGATTCTCAAAGGATTTCATCTGCTTGAGACCTTAACTGAAATAAGAGGGCAAGGTCCTGGATCAAGATCATTAGAGAAGTTGGAAGTCTTTCTTATTTTCGCCATTTGACCTAACTATTCATCAGTATTCAACCCTAGAAATCCTGATAGGACCTGTCTCATGGATTATTAGTGGAAAAAGCAGCAGAAACAGACATCTGAGAGCTCAATGCACTAGGCATTGCACATGTGTGTGCATGTGGACACACACATATGCACCACACACATATGTATATTATCATTAGTGTAACCTCATATACCACTCATATGCATGTACAACATCCTGTAACTGTACAACATCCATAGGAACGAGGCTCAATAAGTATCTTCACTTCACAATGGGAACTGAAAACACAGAGTGGTTGAAAAATTGATCCACTGTCACACAGCTAAGAACCGATGAAGCCAGGCACTGAAAACTGTGAACCTATACTCTTTAGCCACTATGATAAATTATCTTAGCACATGAGATAACATAAGGCAAGCCCCTCCATCAGTGCTGTATATGAAGCAGCAATTAATAAATGATTAGCATTATTCTGGTAGGATAATGTATCTTAAAAATTCTTATAAAGGTTTAGAAATATAAAAATGGTTCAGTTTCCCACTGTACAGACTGCATATTCTACAACTGGGCTAATTTTCATGTTTCCCCTTGAAATGTGTCCTTACGAAAGCATTTGTCAAGTTATTAAAGGTTATAAAGACATGCCCAGAGAAAAGGAGTCGCATTTCAACACATTTTCAAACCTTAGTAAGGAAGATGAGAGTGGGGTGTGCTGATAATTTCCAATGATCCTCTTTGGCATCATCTCATTGGCTCACACCCTGCATAAAGATGAGTTCTAGGTGGTCTCTACAGTAGACTGTTGTGTGCCTTCCTGGATGTATAGGAACACAGACTCTTGTATTAACCTGTGCATGTTTAATTCTGAAATCTATCACTTGCTATGACATGGTATTCCACCCTCCAAATCTCACAGTCTCTCTAATCCAATACGGGAGCAAGAGGAATGGAAACTAAATAAAGTGTTTGAAGGAAAGTCCTTCAAAACTAGAAATGTCTCAACAAGGCATCACTGCCATTTCTGCCTTTACTGTTACCATGGCACCATTAAGAAAGGATTACTTAGACACTGACTGTGACTCTCTCCTCATGTACAACATTGCCTTTTGGCTCTCTGCTTCTCCAGAAACCAACAGGACTTGGGCTCAGATACTGATTCAAACATTTATTTTCTTGATTAAAAAGTATATTTTTTCCTAAAATTCTACAAATCAAGAATTATACAAGTGGGCAGAATGGAACAACATACACAATATCTTAGAAACAATCACAGAGTCCCCCCCAGGGATAGCTGTCTCTTAAATCAAACAGGACAGGACCAGGGCTGATGCTGGCAAAGCTTAACATCCATTACAATGAAGAACATGGAAGGGCGCACTGGGACCCATAAAACCCAGCAGTCTGTGAAATGGTGCCAGTCACAGTCTCTGCATGCCAGAAACAGAACTATGCAAGATTGTCTTGTGCTTTTCTGAAATGTAAGTGTATTAGGTGCTAATTAAGATATGTGATTTGATTTTCGAGGTACCAGTCTGGGAAAAGGAATCTTGCAAAGACATCTCTCTGATAACCTCACTTTGCAACTGTAGCCTTTCTGCAAGCAAAATCCTCCAAAATCAACACACTTTCTTAAGTATATTCTGCTACCCATCTCTTGCTGGGCTAGGAGCTTGAGGGCAAGAGAGAGACTGTGCTACTTCCTATATCACCATCCCAATAATATTTGGGAGAGCACTTTTACCACTTGAATCTACCCACTTTACTTGCTATTAGAAATATGACTTTCACTCCACTTGTGGAGAGCAGAAATAAGAGGAAATGGAGAGACCAGTTTCAGAGATCAGTAGAGCCCACAGAAAGCCCTTTTATCCTCTGATCTCAAATATAATCCTCTCGTCATCCTAAAAATGAGTGACACCCAAAACATCTGATATATGAGGGTGTCTGATATGAATTTCAGAGGTGGCTTGGAAAACAGGGGTATAAGTGGTCCATGCACTCTGATATATCAGCATGACAAGTACCCAGGCAATATGAGATTCCTTCCACCTGTCCTGTCTGGAAGGGCAAACTACAGTGAGTCATAGATTGCACGGCTTATCACTAAGGTCCACACAGCTAGTCTTTCTGTTCCCGATTGTTTCTCATGGAACAAAGTCTAGCTGGTGCCTTTTTACCACTTTTCTTGTGTCAAACAAGAACGGAGCCAGCTGTTTCTTCAGGTATTAAAACACCTTCAGGTTTTAGAGGCACATAGTTGTCTCTTTTGGGTGGGGGTGCTGAATGGGATGGAGGCAAACTAGGAACCTAGGAATCTCTTTATGTTTTCTATTATCCACTTACCCACTGAATATTAACTGGGCATCTACTATTAATATCAATCTTGCTTAGCCCCAAGAATGTGAAAATGCCCAATAGGTAAAAAGAGGCAAACTTCTGTCCTCCTGAAACTCTTGTACCACAAGAGCAGTGGTTCTTAACTGTCCAAATGCTGCGGTCTGTTAATGCAGTTCTTCATGTTGTGGTGGCCCCAAATCATAAAAAAGCATTTCATTGCTAGTTTATAACTGTAATTTTGTGATTGTCATGCATTATAATGTAAATATCTGATATGCAGAATCTGTGGGGGTCGTGATCCACAGGTAAAGAACCACTGCATTAGAACAAGAGTTTAATAAGAGAAGCCTTTAAGAGTGGCATGCATTATAGAAAACAATGCACAGGCAAGGGGACCATATTTTAGATGCCATGATCTGAGAAGAGTTCACTGAATAAACAACACCTAAATGTAACCTGGTGGAACAAGAGGATTCAGTTACAGGAAAGCCTGGGGAAAGTGTTCTAGGCAGAGGGATGATTTATGTGTATAGGTCCTGTGAATGGACAGACTAGCCAGCCTAACTGATTTACCATGAGCAGAGACTAGATAGTGGGTCTGTGCCAAAGTGCTCTGGTGATGAGATTTAATTCTAGGTGCCCAGGATGCCAATGCAGTATCCAGCTCATCCTTTCTCAAATACATCTTTCCCTATCTATTTCCAGTTCTACAGTTTCCAGATTAGTTCCCTACCTTAGCTGTAAACCTCTGAGTTCTCAAAGCCACAGATCACATGGCCTGCATAAATCTTCCCACAGGTTGCCAGTGGTCTCCACATCCACATGAAAGGGTCAGAAAAGCCTGAGTCCTACGTAAGTGGATGTGAACAGAAACAGGGGTGATGCTATAATTTTGGTTTTGCCTGGAAAGGGGCTCTTTACAAACCCAAGTTGTTCTGCATATACTCTGTGTACACTGAACCAGGAAGGCCAGTGGTTAAAGGCAGCCTCACCAATGCAAATACAGAGATATGAGATGTATTTCATAGTCATGCTTATATATGATAAAATTTCAATCAGCCTTCACCATTACTAAATTTATTATACACCATCCTATAACACATTATTTTATTTATTTGTTTTACAAATATTCATTTTCTTTTCTAAATCCTACACTAAGTATTTGTAAAGAGACCTGAAAGAGTACAGTATTGACTAGTAACTTATGTGCTATGGGCTCTCCATACAGGTAACTTATTTACAAACAATGGGTAGCAAAGGTTTTAGATCATGTAGTTAGACCATGAGTAACTAGGTGAGTTACTAAGGCTGCCTGTTCACCAATGTGAAGAAAGTCTAGTCACAGCATCACCATCTGCAGTAGCTCTTATGTAGTAGGTGTCTAAGAATATCTGAAACAGACAGAGGAATGTGGGTTCCTGGAAATACTGGTGGACACAACTCTGGCCCTGGACCTAGGACTCTTAGGTTCATTCAGCTTGCAACTCGAGACCAGAAAGAAATGGGATAGTTGAAGAGAAAAGAGCATTCCCTTCTGCCCCACTGTCTTACCTCCTCTCTCCTGGGTGCAGTAAGATCCACACTATGGTAGATGTCAGCACTCTTTGTTATTCTAAATTCTGCTGGAACATCAGGAAGTAAGAACTCCCAGGTATCACTCCCAGGTACGCCATCAAATAGGAATGCCAGGGGAACTTTCTTTTGAAGTCTCTCCTTTGGGCAGAGCAGCCCCAACCACTTCTAAAAGTTCAGCCTTGACATTTATACACCTGAGCAGGATTTCTCCTTCCTGATTTCCTTCACTCTTTTGTGACCTGCTGCAGAAACCTGCTAAGTCCCACCCTTCCTCATCCATTCTTGGCTCCCTTCCAATCCCAGAACCTCCTCCCTCCTCTCCCTTCTTGGCTCCTGGCAGGACAGGCCTAACCAGTTCACTGCCTCAGAGAGGCTGCTTAAGCAGGGTTGTTAGCTGATACCTGGTTGGCCTTGGTCCCTGCCAGCCTGCATAGATTCCTGCAATTGAAAACTTTGGTCAGACCATGGGAAAGACTTTTCCATTTCTGGGGCTTGCTTAAGCAACTGTGTGCATATCAAGGTTAAATATCAGGATTTGGGGATTTTAATCCAGCAGCTACTACAGGTGGGCTTCATCCCAGGCTAAGGTGGCTTCACCTGTAGGGTCAAGCTGAGCCATATTTGCACCCTTAGTTTCAGATTATTCTCAGCAGAGACCATGAGCAACCAATCTGCCCACCCAGCCTAACGTGGCTCTACATGTAACCTCCTAACAGTGATGAGGCCAGGAGGAAGGAATGGCCAGGAAATGCAGGTCATGTTTGTTATTACATTGCAGTTAATCACCCAAGCTAATGGCTGGTCCATGGAATCCATGGGTGGTCTTACAGATAAAGATGTAAATTACTGTTAAAAAGTAGTACTTACCATACAGTTTCCACTACAAAATTTTACTTTCCATCTCTGTAAATCAAGATTAGGTTATCTCTTTCTTGATCAGAGATTGCCAGACATTATGTTTCCTGAGCATTATCTGGGACATTTAAAATATGGATTTTTTTTCAGGCTTCAGAATTATGAATTTAAAAAATTCCCCTCCCTGATTCCCACAGTAGTCTTGCTGCTTGACATTTCTTGGTTCTTCTTAAGACATAGGGGTCATGTACCCCATTGTTACCTTCTTACAAGAATTTTCCAGCTGACTCTAGTACCTATATTCTTCTTTCAACTCACAAGTGAGCATCCTTTAGGCACTCTATCTCAGAGATGTGAAAGCTATAGATGGCCTTAGAAGTGATGTCCTCAACAGCTACTGTACCATCACAGAGGTCACCCTTGCTCCACTTGAAGATCAGGCCTCTCACTCCTGCCACCTCCATATGACCTATGAGTTTTCAGGGTGATCTGTCCAAAGCTTTGTTTTACCAGTTCATAGCTGATTGGTTTTGAAAGTACCTAATCTGGGAAGCAATGACAATACACTTATTACAATGCTATTAATAGTAAAGATGCTTTTAATAGTAAAAGTATTTTTATCATTATTTTATTATTGCGTATTTAGGAGATCCAAGACAAGTGTCTGATTTCATTATTCAAATTTCTGGTATTTTCTGACTTGTAATACACTAGGTTCCAGAATATTCGTTTTGCTGCATATATGCTTGTCAACTCTATGCTCAATTCTTAGGTAGCCTGCACTTTCTGTGATGTTTTCAAGTACCTAGCTTGGATCAAAGATCGATGGCAGCTGAGAACTCTGCTAGCTGTGGGGAAACAGTGGTGAATAAATAAAGTTATATCCCCCTGTTCTCAGGGAATATACAGCATGGAAGATAGTGCTCTGACCATCACACAATGGCTACGACACTGTGGGTTATAACAAATGTTAAGAGAGGTCCCTGGAGCTGTGAAATCATATTTGTAAGAATTTGATGTGGTCACAAATTGAGATTGGAATTGGAATTGAGTTCACATTGTGTGGCAGTCCTACTGAGTCAACCATTCCAGAATAAGACTGTGTTCTATGTGTCGTGGTCAGTTTTGCTGCAGTAACAAATGATCTTTAAATCTACATGGGTTCTGACACAAAGGTTTACCACCAGGATGCTGTGAATTGACTGTGGCTCTTACACTCTCCTAGGCTCTGTTGAGGAGACAGCTCTTTATGGAGCATGGTGGTATCATGAAGTGGGAAAAAAGGGCCCAGTGAAAACTTGTCTTGCTTCCTAGGATCTGTTTAGGTTTCCTGTTGTGTCTGCTTTTATTCCTTGGATTAAAATAGAAAAGAAATGGGACAGAGAGGCATGGTCCACCCATCAGGGTAAGCCGTATGGTAGTGTGAAGAAGGAAATAACTACAAAAATAATACAATTTACTGGATTAAGGGCCTGGGAGAGAAAGCTATTGCAAAGTGCTTGGAGACTTGCAGGGCAAGAGTTGAAAGAGCTGAGAGTGAGGATGAAGTGGAAATCATCATTCTACTGTGAACTATGGGAAAATCATCTTCATCCATATGACATATTTTCTATGGCTAAATGAATGCTTCTCAAGTTTCTGATGTACTTTCTGTTCATTATAGAAACTTTAGGAAAGTTTCTAACAAAAAGGAAAAATGTGAACTGTTCTTAACTCTACAATACAGAGTGATACTTCACTGACTTTGGAGACTATATAGTTAGATTTATAGGTAACTTTTAATAAAATTTATTTTAATAAATTTAAATTTTTTTTAAGAGAATTTCATACAACGTATCTTGATCACATTATGCCCTCCCCACTCCAAGTTGGTAACTTGCACAGCTTCTTCTGAAACTATGGGAGCTATTCTTCAATAAATAGGTTTCCAGGTCAGATCCAGATTCATTTCTCTAAATCCTGTGCCCAATGTATGTGGTATCTTCAGCAACAGGGTCTTACCTTCTTTATTTAAAGGCACTAAGGACAATGGAATAGCCTATATTGTTTTGGGGGGTCTCTTGAACTCTCCTGACCAACAACCCAAAAGGTTCCACATGGGAAACTCTATTTGAAGGGGGCATTATCTCCCCAATTGGCATGAATTAAATGAAACTATGTAGATGTGTGTATTTATACACACACGCACACACACACACACACACATATATATAAATGTATACACACATATCGTAATTTTAACTAGATATGAAATACTATAGTTCCCATGGTGTCTTCAAACATCCTTGTATTAGTTATCCATTCACCTTCTTTTGTTTTGTTCATTTTCTTCCCCTACTTAGGTCTCCCTAATCTGTTTTTTTTCCCATCTTGAGATGGATTCGGTTTTTATTAGTGTTTTATTTTTAAGCTTTTATTCTTCCAGTTACAATTGAGTCATTTGGTTAGAGCATAGTTTACCCAGTTCCAGGTTGTTTTAATGTTTAGTTTTAAAAAATTTCCCACTTTATTTAAGTTCTACAACAAGTCCTCTATGTTTGGCAGCATTCATATAATTTTTTAGATGGGTATTTTTGTCTGAAAATATATGACAAATATTATTGCCATTGGGCCATGTTTATGACTTCCTCTCAAGAAAAGTAGCTAACTATGCATGACTCCAGTGCAGGTTTTGCCAGCCCTTATTTCACACACTTCACGTTGTGTTGTCAATTTTATCATTTTATCAGGGGAAAATACTGTTTTTATTTCGCATTTGAAAACTAAAGCTATACTTCACTACTCGTCATTATTCCTCTGTGCTTTTATCAGAGAAAGGATCACTTGGTTCAAATCAATCCTTTGTAGCAGATGCTTAGAATTCACTCGTGGCCTGACTGCTTTCTCGGAGTCAATGCAACATAGTCTTTGCTTTATGCAAGAAGCCAGTAAGGATGTGGACAGAGAAGTCCACATATGTGGTATACAGCATGGTTCACATCACTTTGTGACCCTGTAGGGTGAGGATGTTATCTTCGGAATTAGATGTCTTTCGTTCACTAGTGAGCACTCCCTATGTGCTCTGTGTGTGCTATAGCTCAAACGATGCCAAATGGTGAGAACACTGGCACAACAGATGTGTTTTTCAGTTGATGGATGACTCAGTTGTAGAGATTTGCTGTGTGGATATATAAACAAGAGAATGGAGACCAAGCATTACTCTAAATGCTTCTTGGCGTCATGCTTTATGCTGATCATCCCAAACTAACTTTCAACTTTACTAGCATAGATTAGCAATGCAAAGTATTCTGATTTGACAAAAGCACAGATATTTCACCTCTGTTTTTTTTTTTTTAAACTACCAAGCCAGAGTCTAAAATCTTCTAACCATTGTAACTGTGTCGTGAGTCCAGTTAACTTTTCTTAAGAAACTAAATTTTATGTTTGATGTCTCTCCTGTTATGGGTTGTATTAGAGTCTTGTGAAGCTACTCTAACAATGTACAGTGTGCCCACATTCTCCACCTCTCCTGTTGCAGGGAGAGGGCAAAAGCCTTAGAACACATAAAGACCATTAGCAGAACATTTGACGGTGCCAGTGGGGAATGTAGAGAGGGAGAAAGAAATCAGCTCTTGTGGATGTAGTCTTGCTTTCTGGGACAGTAGAGTTAGTGTTGGAAAGTCTTTCACAGTCCCCGAAGGCCTCAGGTGGATTGGAGGATGCTGATTTCTCTATCTTGGAATTGTTCTAACTCTGGGCCTGTGTTACCTTTGGTTTGTCCTCACTTGTACCCTTGACTAGAAGGAGCAGGGACTGATGATGCTTGGAATACTAAATATTCACCCCACAGTGTTTCACCGTCTACACAAAAGATGTATGATTCTCGGATTGTATTTATCACAGTACTACACACAGCCACCATCAGTGGATGGAATAGTTCTACGGGACCATAGCTTGGCCTTCTCACTGTCGATTAATGTTTTGCTTTTGATCTGTATGCAGTTGAACACACATACCCATCGTCCTCTCTTGCATTGCAAATATTATCTATACTTTCAAACAAACAAGATACTTATCTCCTCCAAGTAACAGTGGGACTTTGGTTTTTAATCATTGTTTTCCAAATAAATCCAAGTTGTACCTGAACAGGTGTTCTCGCCATGAATTACTTAATTAAAAACGCTCCCCACAGGCCTTTGAAATACCAGAGGAAACAAGTGAAGCACAGAGATTTAATTTTGACTCACTCCTTTATTAAAATGGAAGGGAATACAATCTGTCTTGCTTCCACTTAAGGGACTGCATGAGAAATCCATCTGCAAAGAATGAAGCCCTTTAACAGGGCAGTGTTTTCAGGATGTGTTAGGTCTTTGAAAAGATTGTAAAAAATTAAGATTCTGGCTTCACCCTGTACTGGAAGATACACCTTGACACTCACCATAGACAATTAGTATCCTTTGTACCAATAGTATTATAGGTTTTTAAAAACTCTGTGTTAGACAAGAGCATTTCCACCACTAAAACTATTATGCCTGAGAGGAGAGAGACCAAGATCAAGTGAGTTGGCATCAGTGTCCCAGGAGCCAGCAAACGCTTGTCAGTGAATGGTTAAAAGAATTAGCGGATGACTCAGATATCACAAAGCCAACTCAACTTTCAATTCTGCAGGAGTCCTAAAAAACAAGCTACGGAAAAATAATTCCTAAGAAGGAGGTCATGAGACTATTTATGTGAGGCCAAGATAGAATGCTTCATTTCCTTTCTTATTACTAAGGCAGAATTATCCTAGTTATTCTCAGAAATGTGTAAATGATAGCAGTGTCTAGAATCTTACTGGAACTTAAAAAAAAAAAGCGTCCTTGTACTTTTCATGGTTAAATAGAAGAGGTGGAGACTTGTAGTTTACCTGATGCTGATATTAAGACACTCTTGAGATGCAAGCTGGCCCACATCCTGTGGTCTTTTGCATGGTTGTTCTGATGCATAGTCAATCCCACAATGAAGAATTTTTTAAAAAAATTTAGATCTTCAAATCATTTTTTTCAGGCCTGTTTTAGCCCTTCTTTTCTTTGTGTCTTTGGTGAAAACAGAGACAGATGACTTACTTCTTGAGCAAAACCTTATTTGCCTGAAAAAAAAAAGTCCACAGACATTCTTCTGTATTTTCATTTCTAGTAGCACACATTTAGAAAATCCAGGGTTACTCTTTAAACATATGGTATACTGGAACATCTTCAAAATGAAAGTTAAGTAGAAGAAAGCAACTTTAATTCCCAAGAGAAGAGTGTACTTTTCGCAAGTAGTGAGTGAATGAGAAGCATTGAGTCTCTGAAGTGTTTATCAAGGAGCTGCTACTACCACTGAAAGCAATATGGGTTTGTTCTACAGAAAATTGCATTTCCTCTCATTGCGTTACTTAGAGGACCCTAAAGTAATGTTTACGCATATTGAGTACTTGCTAAGTGCCAAAGAATTATCTAGGTTCTCTGTGTTTGTATATGTATATGTAATGATGCTTTAATGATAATCTTTGCATTTGGGCTGAGGCTAGAAATTATCTCTGCCATCCGAGAGCTTGTTAAGATTTACTTGGCAGTCCTATCCTGTTCTTCATGGATCAGAAAGACTGGGAATTGGACTTACCATTGCCTAATGTAACAAGCCCTATAGATGGAACTGCTCTCTATAATGGGTTGAGAGATATTGATTCAAAAACTCTTCTAACTCTTCTTCAAAAGGTATATTCTTAGGCATCTATGTCCCTGTGCATGTTTTAGACGTGGCAATATTAAATAACAAGACATGGATTCAGGGAAATCCAACAAGTGGAAGCTAAGTAGATCTCTGGTATATATGAGTTCGTACAATCCAATAAGCTGTACACCTCATCATTTTACAGTAGAATAATGTGAGGCCCAGAGGCTCTAAGTGACTAATGTAAGATCATACAACTAGCAAGGAACTTAAGTCATGATCTCTCAGGCATCAATGCTCTCAGTCTTTCTTATTCTGCTGCTCACTCTATAGGTCCTCATTCTGATTTTACCTGGCCATGTGAGGACCTTTCTAATAGAGTTTGAAGGGGAGAGAATAGTATGGTCTTTTCCTTTCTCTAATAGAATTATGCTTAGGACCCACAAGACCTTGAGATTTGAGAAGCTTTCTGAAAAACCTTCTGTAACTGGATCTGATGGTCTCATCTTCTATTTTCTGTCAGCCAACAAGCCCTTGAATCATGTATCTTTATTTTTCTGATCTCATAGCCAAACTATGTTATAGTTCCTCAACTAGATGAAACCTATTTAAGTCTACTATAAGAATGTTCAAAGGAAATATTCTTATCTATCTATCTATCTATCTATCTATCTATCTATCTATCTATCTATCTATCTTTATCTATCTATCTGCAGATCTATGCTTTCTTCTGAATAATAGTTGCAGAGAGAGCTACGCTTAGTTGGCCCCAAGCAACATAGGCACTATTCTATCTTCCATCCTTAGTTACATAGATTCAAGCAGTCAATGGACAGGATGACAAGCAAAAGTTAAGTGTTGTAAAGCTCATAAAAGGTTAATTTTCTAAAGCTTGGGAGCTTTGAGAAAGAGATAATGTCAGGGATAGTGCCTCGAGATTTTAAAGGCTCTACCAGCAGGGACTGGGCAAAGAAAATCCTGTAGAAAAGACAGAACCTTGAAGAGTGTCTGGTAAAGATCTAGCTTTTTGTTACTATGATCAATCTAGTTTGTGTGCATGTGCATGTGCATGTGCATGTGCATGTGTGAGTGTGTGTCTGTGTGTGTGTGTGTGTGTGTGTGTGTGTGTGTGTTACATTACTGGGATTGATCCCAGGGCTATGTACACAGTAGGCAAACACTTGACCACTGAATCTCTCCCTTCATTTCCTTCCCTTTCCATCCTCCACCCAACCATCTCCTCCTTCTTTCCCATTCTTTCTTGACAGGATCTCTCTAAGTTGCCCAGTCTGAACTTGAACTTACTTTGTGACCCATTGCACTGGAAATCTGCCTACTCCAGACTCTTGAGCAACAGGTACGCACAGGAACATGGAGTCATACATGGCTTTAGTTATACTCTTAAAGGAAAAAAGGCAGAAATGGATAACAGTTTACTCCTGGCATTCAGAATTTTGGCATCCTCCTTTTATTTATCACAATCATCATTATCATATCTATTATTTTATTATTTATTATGATTGGTAATAATAGAACTTTAGGCAAAATAAAAGAAATCACACTCACAATAAAAAGGGAGACTATTCTTTCTTTTTTCTCGGATACATCTGGAATGTCATTTTGATGACACAGAAAGGGCAGCTTGATAATCTGTATTGGATGCCATGGTAAGAAATGAAAAACATCCCAACTGAGTGCTTGAGAATCATTGCTGAAGGCAAGCTGTCTTAAGACCTAACTTGATACAGAATTCTTATCACACAAACCATAAAGGTTTACTTAGGTAATCTATGGGTTGATTGTAGCTGTACCGAGTCATATCCCTATACTATAAGCTTCTTCAGGGAAAAGACCAATTTGTCTTATTTCTCATTTTAGTCCCTCAGACTGCACTGGGAGATAATAGGAATTCAGTGGATATTTAATGACAAGTAACAGAGACAGTGACTGTATTTTGTCAGCATGTGTTTTTCCCTCAATTGTTGTAATATTCCCTTCATTTTAAAAAGTAATACTCTGTTTGAACAATCTCCTGGCTAGAAATATCCCTATTAGAGTGACAAAAACCCTACTACATCATCGTGGTTGGTTTTCACGGCTAGCTATAGATGCATCTGTATATGTGGGCAGATATAGAGTTTATGGTTCAGGGTAGAGAGTTTATTTTTCACAATCTGCAAAAGCAAAATCAGAAAGCAAAATATATGGTTTGACTCAGTGATGAGAAGGTATCACACTTATTTATTTGTATATATACTTGTCTATCTATCTATGAATTTATTTATTTTAATTTCTAAAGAATGGAATCTTCTGTTCATCTCCTGAGCATACTGAGACCCCACAGTAGAAAAAGAGGACAAGTGGAGATTTTAGTAGAGCTTATGAGCTTAAAGCATTCCAAGTCATTTTCTGAACTTCTTGACCATGAACATCCTCCAAAGAAACATTGGCCCAAAAACTTTATTTTCCAAATGGGACATTTTCATGCCCCATACCAATATATCTTTGGCCTTTTAAAGTATCTTACTAATGGAGTCCCTGACTCAATCAACAAAGAGAAACAACAACAAAAAGACGAGTGTGATGGCACACATATTAATCTCAATAGGCTGAGCCCATGGCAGTGAGCTCAAAGCCAACTTGGTCTATACAGAGTTCCAGGTCAGCCAGGACTACAAAAAGAGATGTGACACTCTCAAACAAACAAATACTCCAACATTTTGCTACAATATAAAGATATTGTATATTTAGCTACCTTTCTGCTATTCTTTATTTCTGCATTCAGCTAATTATTTTCCCTATGAATCCTACAGATATTCTTAAACATTAAGCTTTTTTCTTCAATCTCTCACTTAGAAGCAGAAATATGTTCCCCATAGTGACATCATTTTTATCTTGTCTAGAGCAGATTTATGTCTCTAACTTCTCATTTGGATTTATCTCTTTAGCCAAAATGGCCTATTTAAGTTGTAATGATTGTTCGCATGTTGGAGTTCTGGCAACCTACTACAAAATGACAGATGCAGGAGAATCCAGTGGAGGAGGGCACCATGAAGATCCAGGCTTTCAACAGTAAACAAACATTCGGCTTCATGGCTTTCTTGCTCACATTTCAAGATGAATGTATTTAAATACACAAGAGACAAGCTCTTTTCAGGCAGCTGCTCATTTATGAGACTTTTGGCACCAGTCACCTAGACATGTGATTTTGAAAATCAGATGATTGATGCTCTCTTTAATCTTGAATTTTCATATTCATGGTATAGATGCTTGTTTTTAACTGGATCTCAAAACAGGCTCTGGGCTGAGATATTTGGAGGACACTAAAAAGTTTTGACACTGGATTTTTCCTTTCATTGGTCAATTAACAAGTCTAGAGTTAGATATATAACCTCTTCATAAAGGAAATTGTCTGCAAAAGTCT
This sequence comes from Mastomys natalensis, assembly GCA_021653895.1. Classification (NCBI taxonomy): domain Eukaryota; kingdom Metazoa; phylum Chordata; class Mammalia; order Rodentia; family Muridae; genus Mastomys; species Mastomys natalensis. Next base: position 38,312 of record JAJTUV010001918.1, read on the forward strand.
TCGATAAGATCAGAATTCGATACCAAATGTACTACAAGTCATCCATTACTGAACTATGAGTTAATTTGCCAGGAACGGAGTTCTACCTTGAAAATTTGAAAATTTATAAATGACAGACGTGTAAGTTTTGATAAGTGCAAGTTTGCAATATATTCATTTATGTATATGGGCAATAAGGTATGTAATCTAAGACCCCCGTGGAACAAATAGGCCATAGCAGGGTAGCTATGAGAAAAAATATTTTTCTTATTTTGCATACAGATTTGACAATGAAAAAGAAGGCATGACTTTAAAAAATTCAGCTTCATTCTTCTGTCCTTTTTTTCATCTGCTATTGCCATGAGTTATTCATATGTAAAGACCTTGTGAATAAGGTGAGAGAGGAAGAAAGAAATACATGTTGTTGACTGATTGTAAGACATAGAACTACATGAAACATGTAACTAAAGAGTTCCAGGTAGGATAGAGTCAAATATAGTCTATACTGAGGGGAATGTTCATAGGGAAGTGGGGCAGGAAGGAGGAAGAAATGAAAGACTCAACTGACAAGCAAATTGCCCTTAAACCATCCCTTGGGTTGAGCACAATCAGACACTTCTGCCTCAGTTGTAGAGCAGTAGCCTCTAAAATGTCAAAGTATCTCAAGTCAGCTATTCTATGCCACCTTCATTGCTGTCTCCATTCAGCTAGGACTCTTGAAAAAACCTGCTAGGCTCTATATTTTCCTGCCTTTCTCACATTTCATCCTATTTATAGAAAATGAAATTAATAATTTTTTGTTCTGTATTAGCGACAACTATGAACAGTACAACTGTATAAGAAAATAAACAGAGTACTGTAGAATTCAGAAGATTGGCTGATTCATATCACTTTCATCCATCCCTCTCACCAACACACGCACAACGCACAGCACACACACACACTTTAGATGGAAACAGTTCATTGCCACGTCTTTGACTAAATGATATTGAATGACACTATTTTAAAAATTCCACCATCATCTCCTGTCTCAACCTGTTGCTTTATCTTTAGTAGTTTGAGAACATTTTTCCAATTGGGTGAATCTGGAGGCTGTGTTGATTTGAGGGTAGTCTGCATCTCAGTGTGTGTCCTCTGCCAAGAGGATAATTGAAGTAATGGAGTAGCTCATCTCAGATGGGAAAAGAACAAACATTAAGTGAAGATAAACAATGAGGAGTCCATTTAAAATACGGAACCCAAGTGAATCAAATTTGGAAGTGGGACGACGAACTCAATCTATTTTGGAAACTGGTGAAATCTACCCACTTCTGTAAGAGTCTCTGCTGTAGCCAGCACAGCAAGAGCTGGCTTGACTCCCAGACACAATGCAGAGTCCATCTGTTCGGTCACCAAGCCTGATAGGTACTTGGAGAAAAGGTTGTGTGCATAGGACAGGTTTCAATAAGGAGTGGGGTTTTCTCAAGATATTAAAAATGCATTTGTCAGTCCTGGGTTTAATAAGTGAGTCAAGGATTATACTGTCCTTATGTTTTTTATTCCACACACATCAGTGATTTAAAGTCCCTGATGCAAGGCCGAGGAATATAGCTTAGCAGAATACGTAACTTTGAGTAGATTTTAAATTAGTATTTACCTGATGAAAGCACTACTGCTTTTTAAAAAAAACATCTCTATACTTTAAGGGGCATGACAGGAGCTTTCTGTTTTCTTCCTTTACATTTCTTCTTTTCTTTAAATAAAAGTTTACTGAGCTTTCTCTGTAGGCCCAGCATTGCTCTAAGAATTCAAGCTTAAATGGTAGCAAAGGACATCACATACCTTTACTTCTAGCTAAGGTCATCATCATCATCATCATCATCATCATCATAATATATAAATTAACAAATCATCATAATATATAAATTAACAATGCATATTCATATGATTGTAGATGCTATGCAAAGACAAGTAAAATACAGCAATGTGATAGTGATGGGGAATGGAGGGTTATATTTTGCTGGAAATTTTCTCAAATGGGACAGATGCCTAAATTAGACTTCAGTGGATAAGAACAATATTTCCATATCATAGATAGATGTGTGGGAAGGGTTTTTTCTGGAAGATGAGCATTTTAAAAAATGTTCCAAAGCAGCCATTTGTATAAAAGAGACAGCATATTTGAGCAAATCCAGAATGGAAGAGCATAGTACACAATGGAGACTGAGGGGATACAGGGTAACAGACCATGGGGTCTACATAGGCCACTGGTAACTGGACTTTTATGCATTATTTTCAACTAGTTCAGTGACCTATCATTTAGATACTGTCTGTTTCTCTATTTATAGAGATGACTGTTACACTCAAGTTAAATATCATGGCAAAATCACATTGCTGATATGTCCAGTGTCCAGATTTGGAGCAGCCTGGCCCCAGAGCTTATCCTAATAATCTCAACAAAAGTCTAGACATTATTAACAATGTCTTTAAAATGATCTCCTTTCACACACACACACACACACACACACACACACACACACACACACACACATCAGAGGACTGCCTAATCTGGCCTCAGTGGAAGAAGATATGCCTAATCCTGGAGAGACTTGAGGTTCCAGGAAGGGGAGACCTGGGAGTGGGGAGCAGAGCATCCTTTTGAAGACAGGGGAGTGGAGGAATGGAACGGGGAACTCTGGGAGAGAGGACCAGGAGGGGTAATGGCTGGACTGTAAATAAAAAAAAAATAATAAAAACTAATAAAATCAGGAAAAATCTTAGTTCTTCTGGCTTCAGTTTTCTCATCAATAAGACTAATAATAGTATTTCCTCCTCACTTATTAAAGTAGTAATAGAATACTTAGAAACATAGAATAATATCTATCTATGGGAAATGATCAATGAATTCTTTGCTAGAAACCAACACTCCAACACCACATTATTTACTTACCGTGGTGTCTTCCTTTTTGTCTTCTTTCCACTGTTTTTTGCCTTCTACTATGACCACCTAAATGTCCTGAGTAAGGCTGTGAAGATGGACTCAAGGAGGCTGCACTTGAGCCTGGTACTCTGTGAGTCTGATGAAACTAGAGTTCAGGTCACTCAACTAAACCATAAACTGAGATATAAGAGAACTTTGTGTCAGCCTCGTAATGCACAGGTATGTTGGCTGTGTTTAGTATGTTAGTATCAAATGATACTGTGGTTATTTTTGTAGATGTCCAGGAGTTTGAATAGCTTCCAAATCTTGGCTTATTATTGCTCATCGTCACATTACCCTATTCCACAATGTTTCAATGTAATTTGTCGTAGTCTCCCTTTATCTTAAAATACTTAGTCAATGGCTTAAACTACAGATATGGATTGAACCTTAGATATGCTTTGTTTTTTTGCCAATCGTTATATGCCTATGGCAAAGTTATAAACCAGGTACAATGAGAGATTGATAACAATGAATAACAGTAAAATACAGTCATGATAAAAGGCTATAATAAAGTATTTGTGAAACACTCCTGAACACTTTCAGACCACAGTTGACTACAGGGAGCTAAAATCACAGAGAGTGAAACCAGATAAGGGAAGAGCCCTAAATGAATGGTAAATGGTATTTAAAGAAAAATGCATAATAACTCAGTATACAATCATGACAAGGTCTAGTTTGATTCATATGAATAGTTTCAGCTCTTAACAGTTAACTAAAATGTTGAAATATCAGTTTGGCTCTTTCATAGACAGTTTTAATTAATATGTAAAAAGCCAAACTTTTTATCTTCCCTCCAAACCTGTTCTTTCAGTAGGGATATTTATTTTTCTAGCTTTCCAAACTGGAAAAGCTAGACATTCAAGTTTCATTTTTATTGTTCTCTATGCTGGCAAAACACATTGATTTTATCTTCAAAACATTCAAGATAGGATTTTGCAATACCTCTGCTGCCACTACCTAAACTAAAGCATCATCGACTCTTGCCTGAGGTGCTACAAGAGCCACTTAACTGCTTTCTTCATTTCTACTCTTCTGTCCCAAGTTCATTTTCAACAGAGCAGAGTGAGAACACTATCAGGCTATCTGTGGTAGGTTGCATGATGATCGGCTAAATGTGTGCATAACCTAATCCTGAGACTTATGATCTTACCTTTTATAGCAAAAGAAACTGCCAGATGGGATCAAATTGAAGACCTTGAGATGCAGTGATTATCCTGGATTGCCTAGACACTACTGGCTCATTCTGGAGGTATGAGAAGACATTCTGTGTACTTGCCCTTTCAAGGTTCTGTTGCCTCCGGTATTCCTTTGCTTATTGCCCCTATCTCCATCTTCACAACACATCACTCCAGTCTGTTTCCATTAGCACATCTCCTGTTCCTCTGTCCCACATTCCTCCAGTATCCCTCTTACATGGGTTGTGATTCTCTTTTATTCTAAGTCAAGCTAGCCATCACTATGGCACTTTGCAATTAAGTTTCTGAAGTCTACTTTGTAACTCAGATATTACATCTATGACCTGATCTCCCATCTGCCAGTTAACTATTTGTTTCCAGGCACATTGGCCTTATGCTGCCTAGACACTGGGCATGTTTCCTCTTCTTTATGCTTATCCACTTCAGATCTGCTCTCCACAACAGCTGTACCACCGAGCTTTCTTTCTCACCTTCTCGTGATGGCTTTCCTGACCATATAACCAGAGATAAGAACTCATCTCCTCTCCACTCTCACCCCACTCCCTGTTCTACTTGTCTGCCACATTGGGTTCTGAAGAATCTATTGTCATCTGATAAGCTCTATGTTTTATTAATTATGAGAGAGTATTATCTATTCTGCTTTTCTTTGTGTGTAGCTAGATGCATCAAACCACAATAAGCTCTGAACACAGTGGGTGATTAAAACATGTTATTTATTAAAATGCATTGCAGGTGAATGAACTGTGAAACTAGTACGACACAAAGCATGATTTTCATGGAGGAAGAATGAGTGTTGTTGTGTGTGTGTGTGTGTGTGTGGTGTGTATTGTGTGTGGTGGGAGAGAGAGAGAGATGGGGGGGGCAGTTCAAGAAAAGCTGAGTAAGTGGTCCATGAGGTTTGAGGACAAGACAAGGTCACAGTTCTGCCAAGGGCAAGTCCTGATATGCCTCTCTGTCCATAGTCGATGCAGTGGAAGTTGGGTTAAAGCTTTACGTGCAGGTACATAATTGTGCCTCTGACCTCTGATCATATTAACAAGTTCCCATCCTGGAAACACTAGTAAACGATAAACTCAAGAAAGGTGAGACTGCTAATAGGAAGTCATACATTTTCACTTTCCCTCACCGCCAATGATCCACGAGCAGAGTGGGCTCCTTTTTCAGTATGTACTCTATGCAAATGAACAGGTCCTTAGCAGTCATCTATCAGTGATGATGTGATCGACCATACTGTATACACACATGGCACTGTAAAAATGGCAGGAGAATTGGTGCTGTTGGTTCTCGAAGCAAGCAAAGATTCAAAGCAAAGGCCTGGCCACGGGAGCTGCATGGGGCTAGCAAATACAGAGCACTAGATAGTTTCCAACCCTTTTCAGACATTGCCTTCCCTGCCTAATTTCCTACTTTAGAAATCCAGTGGGCAAGGGAGAAAGAAGCTAAAAGATACAGTTGCCTGCATGTTTAAAGGATAGGGCATCATGAAGTTGCAGGCTTAAGGCTTCTGTGGTTATTGTTGGAGTACTGCACATGCCATAGTGAAGTACAGGTTCTTATAATGCTTTGGGTGTATGAAATCTTCCACGGATGGGTGAAATATATTATTTCTTAAAACATAGACTATTTATCAGAACGACCCCCTTCTTGTCATTGAGCATATGACAGTTACTAATAAGAAGACATAACAGGAAGGAAAAAAAAAACCCAGCAACCAGGAAAGTACCCTCCTTCCTTTCCCCTCGTCATTGATTCTGTGACCTTTTGACATCAGGATAAGACATTTTCATCTACAAAGTTCAGGTTTGAGACTACACAACTAAGCTATCAAAAATATTGTAGAATATGTCATAATGTTTTAAATAACTTTATGACTTTTTTTTTTAATTTGGACTAAAATAGTATCTATCCTAGGCTACATGACGCTTGCAAGCTGCACATCATACATGGCTGTTGGACCACTCGATCTGCTATGTTCTTTAACTTGGCCTTGAATCAGCCTCCCCTGGAGACTTGCTGGTTGGGTTAAAAATATGAGTTTGATGCATAACAGATGAAGGCTTTACAAAACACATGTTTAGAGAAGTGGGGGGCCTCAGCTTAAATGGAATCGACACAGGCTCCTGGCTTGGCTCAGCTCAAAAGGCTTAAGATTGTCTGGAAGGTCATGTCACTTATGTGAGGATATATTACATCTTCACATTAACTTCTAGGTCTTTTCATTTCTTTTGCCATGTGGAGATTTTTTTTTTCTGCAGATACTCCTGTGATCTGTTGGGGCAAATGCCCTTCTGGCACTCACAAGTATGCATTTCATCTTTCTCCTGAGCCATCTTTCTGTGCTGAAATGATCTCGAGGCTAATCCTGGCAGCTGGTCCCATGTGGTGTCACTCTTGATACTCACAGAGCTTCTCATGTTGAATCTCTCCCTGCAGCTTTTACTCTTGGTGGTGGAGGCAGTATCTGCCAGGTGACATGGGTAGAACAGATGGCCTCTTTTTTTTTTCTTTCTGATTCCTATTTCAAGTCAGGTCTTGTTGCTCTGATGCCATGCATGTCAGAAGCCACGCCTCCTGAACAAGAAACTTTCCTTAGGTATTATTCTTAAACGTTGATCTATCCTGGAAAAAAAATTATTTTACATACAATTAAAATTCTAAATGTATTTGTTTTATGAATTAAAAATTACATATTGCAAATTCTTTTTTTTTTTTTCATTTACCAGCATGTATTTGCAAATTTCTATTCAATGGTGGCATTGTATGAAACATCAGATTGTCTTTGGTATCTGACTAACATAGAATGTAAAAATAACCGTGAATCTACAGAAAGAGAACACAAACATTCCCTAAGAAGCTTCTCTACCTCTTGGTGCCAATAACTGAATTGATCATTCTAGCCAGATGAGAGAGTTGCAAGGTGAAGTTAATTGGCTGCAATGGCAAGGAATGCTTGATGGGCCTGTCCAGGTTTACAAAGTAAATCTTCTTCCTTTATTTTGTGCTCCCCCAATCCATTTTCAATGACCATAAAATAGTTTTTGGTTTTGTGATTCTTGGTCTCTTCTACTTGAACAGTTTTTTAAAATATCCATTTTTTAATAGTTCATACTATAAATGTTTTTAATACTATATGGCAATTGTGTCTTATGTTAAAGTCCTCCAAACTTGAACTAAGGCTATTTGGGTCAGTTGTCTTACTTTGTATAGAAAGAGACTGAGATCCAGTCAGACTAAGGGATGTCTTAAGGGAAGGCTGCGAGATGGTGAAGTTGGTACCTAGAATCTCTCTTGGTTGTTAGTTCTCTGCCTGTTCCAGTCAAAATTAGTGCTAGGACAAGAAAGCAGGGGCCACTCAATAATGGCTTTCCACCTACCTGCACTACGTTACTTTGTTATGAACATCAAATGTCGTACTGGTGACTCTGGATACAGATTCTGAGATGGTGGGCTTTCTCTAGGGGATTTCTACTTCAATGAGTCTCCATCCATTCCTGCAGGTTGCTGCGACACTGGGACATCTGCATACATCATTCTGCAAGGAGAAGAGAGGGTTTGGTGCTCAAAATGGATGGTATCTACAGACTTTGGAACACAAAAAATAGATTCTTAGGTTTTGTGATTTTTTTTTTTTGTTCTTGTTTTTTAAACTCAAGCAGTTTAGGGGTCAAAATGGCACCTAGAATAAGTTATAGCCTGAAATTAGTTTATGTAAAATACTGGCACAACTGTGTGTGCATCTATATACTGTTTGTGTTTCTTTTCTTTTATTTTTTTATTGGATATTTTATTTTCATTTCAGATGATATCCCCTTACCCCATTTCCTCCCCGCCCAGGAATCCCCTATCCCATCCTCTCTCCTCCTGCTTCTATGAGGATGTACCCCCACCCACTCCCCACTCCCACCTCCCCACCCTAGAATTCCCCCACACTCGGCTTCCAGCCTTCATGGGACCAAGGATCTCCTCTCCCATCTATGCCCAACAAGGCCATCCTCCCCTACATATATAGCTGGAGCCATGGGTCCCTCCCTATCTGCTCCCAGGCTGGTGGTTTAGACCCTGGGAGCTCTGTTTTTTTTTTTTTTTTTTTTTTTTTTTGCCAGCATGTATTTGCAAATTTCTATTCAATTGTGGCATTGTACGAAACATCAGATTTTCTTTGGTACTAACATAAAATGTAGAAATAACCGTGAGGTAACCCAATCACAAAAGAACATATATGGTATTCACTCACTGATAATTGGGTATTAGCCCAGAAGCTCTCAATACCCAAGATTCAACTCACAGACCACATGAAGCTCATGAAGAAGAAAGACCAAGTGTGGGTGAGTCAGTCTTTCTTAGAAGGAGTAACAAAATACTCTAGGGAGCAAATATGGAGACAAAGTGTGGGACAGAAACTGAGGGAGGGGCCATCTGGAGACCATTTCACCTGGGTATCCATCCCATGTGCAGTCACCAAAGGTAGACGCTGATGTGGATGTCAGGAAGTGCATGCTGACAGAAGCCTGATATAGCTGTCTCCTTAGAGGTCTGCCAGAGTCTGACAAATACAGAGGTGTTTGCTCACAGTTAAGCACTGAACTGATCATGGGGTTCCCAATGGAGGAGTTAGAGAGAAGAAGCTGAAGAAGCTGAGAGGGTTTGTGGCCCCATATTGCAAATTCTAAAATTGTATGGAATGATTCATTAAAACAAAGAAATAACTCTTATATTGAATCTCGTATGAGAGGCAAGCACTGATAAAATTTTCTTTTTTTCTGTTTTTTTCTTTCTTTCTTGTGGAACTAAAGACTGGACTGAACCCAGGGCCCTGAGAATGCTCACAAGCTCTACTTGTAGAAACTGAACTGTATCTCTAGACCTTAAGCTCGCTCTCTCTCTCTCTCTCTCTCTCTCTCTCTCTCTCTCTCTCTCTCTGTCTTTCTCTTTCTGTCTCTCTCTGTCTGCCTTATGTCTGTATTTTAGCCATCTCTATATATCTGCATCCTCTCTGTCTCTCTCTCTTTCTCTCTCTGTCTTTCTCTCTCTCTCTCTCTCTCTCTCTCTCTCTCTCTCTGTCTGCCTTATGCCTGTATTTTAGCCATCTCTATGTATCTATATCTGAATATCTATCCTCTCTCTCTCTCTCTCTCTCTCTCTCTCTCTCTCTCCTCTCTCTCCCTATCTATCTATCTATCTATCTATCTATCTATCTATCTATCTATCTATCTATCATCATCTATTATCTATCTATCTATCTATCTATCTATCTATCTATCTATCTATTATCTATCATGTATATATATATATATCTCTTTTTATAATTCTCTCTCAATAAGTTTAACACTTCAAAGACTACTCTAAAACTAGTTTAAAAATAAAATATAATATTATTTTGTGTGTACACATGTCTTGCCTACATGTATTTATGGGCATCACATGCATGCCTGGTACCCACTGAGGTCAAAAGAAGGTGTAAGATACCTTGGGACTACAATTACAAATGGTTGTAAGCAGTCATATGTTTCTGGGAATTGACTCTGCAAGGGCAACAAATGAAGTATGTTGAAGTAAAGTATCCAGCAAAAGCTTTTAATTTTTCTTCACAATACATTTTATAGACAGTGTCGCAAAAATGTGAATATTCTTATAACACTGTCTTTTTATTGACCATGTGTTTTGCCATACAAACGTACCATGGTTTACTCCATCAGGTCCTTACAGATAGGCATTTGAGTTACTCCTGGTATTACTACCTTTGCTGATACAAACCTATTTAATATAACAAGCAGCCTTGCATTTGGTACACTTCTGCGTAGATTTAATATTTTTAAGAGCTCCTTCTCCTTAGCACAATGTCTAGTGATTTTTCCGGTCTTATTTTGCTTTATTTCTTTTATACCATTAAATGTTATTTAATATCACTCATTTATTCCTACTCTAATTTCTTCCAAATGGGAATGTCACAGGAATACAAAATATCCTTTTATTTTTTATCTCTGTGACACCAACACGAAGAAGAGGGCAGAGCATACAATAGGTACTTACTAAATGTTTGTTGATACTTTTTATAAATGACCCTCCATTTTCGCAGTAGAGCAACTTTGGCTCAGTGTAGCTGAAAACTGTGACCCACGCTAGAATCAGAATGTCACAAGCAGATGTCTAGAGAAAAGTCAGATCATAGGCATTTTTTTTTTTTGATCAGTGCCTTACTACTGTCACTAAGACCCAAGGCCATCTTCCATTTTAGTTTGTTCTCTTTAGAATAGGCTTCACTTTATAGAAGGTCTCATGAACACAGTTTACATTTCTTGCCCTCATATGTGGTAGAATAGAGAGGGAAATAGTAGTCAACAGAGATATGTTTCTTTTCTGGGGATAATGAGTTCTTTCCCAAAGTTTAAAGAAGACCCTCTTCTCATGTAGACTAGACATGGGGGGTGACATGTATATGTCAGATCAATTGTTACCAGGGATCAGGAAATTTCTTAGTCTGTCTGAGAACAATTTCTTTAAATGAAATCAATGTTGTTGAATCATCTGTAACAGGCAACTAACATTCAAACCAGAAGGGAGGTTAAGATCTCCTGGGACTGGCGTTACAGATGGTTGTAAGTGGTCATGTGGGTTCTGGAAATTGACTCTGCAAGAGCAATAAGGACTCTTAATTGCTAAGCTAACTCTCCAATTTCAGATTGTAATTTTTCTTAACAATGTATCTTGTGGATAGTATGCATAAGCATGTATATTCTTATAACACTGTCTTGGTATTCTGGGTTCTAATCTTGACTATGGGTAAAGTAGAAGTTTACATGAACCCCTGAGGGGGAGATAGAGTTGGAATTTCTGGGGCTGAAAGGGGGCTCACTATGCTACAACCTGCGGACATTTTCAGTGTTGTAGGAAGAGATACATAATTTTAGACTATTAATAGGGATGATTTTACTTGGTAAGAATGGGTTTAGACTTAAATGTGATTTAAAGTGGTATTTTTTTCCTTATGGACACATACACACAAACACACGTATGCAAATATATATTATTTGTTAGAACAGTATCCATCAAATGCCAGAGGCTATAGCAGAGAAGAGGTATGGGAAATTATACAGAGTTGGGGTCCTCTTAAGACAAGGCAGGCTACTGAAATGTGAGATCCTATTGGTTCTGCCTTCAAAACCTTTTAGAATGAAATCAAGTTCTCTCTATTGCTACTCTGAATAATTTAGTTGACATCCAGTCTTGCTCTTGCTCAGTGCTTTGGTTTTCTTTATTGCCTTCTTTCTCCATATAGCAACGAAATAACTTAAAATGAAGGTGCAGATGTTATTCACTCACTCCCACACAGTCTTTCTCCAGATGTGCTAAGTTTCTGTTGCTATGACAAATACTGGACATAATCAACTTATTTCATTTTAGCTTATGGTTTTAGAGACCTCAGTCTATGATTGCTTGGCTCTTTTGCTAATGGGCTTGTGATAAAAGGGTACATCATGGCGGAGTGTAGAATTAATATTGAATAAATAAAGCGTGGAGGCAGGTTCACTATCTGCCTCAATGGTTTACATTCCCAAATTAAAGACACACACACAGCCTTTGTATTTTGATATGCCTTAAACAGCTCAATAGCTGGACTACTGCCTAACCTCCACCTGATTAATTCTCCTCCCACCAATTATCCCAAGTTATTAGTTACTACACTTTATATTCTATCTTGGTTGTTCTGGACCCTGAGGACTGCTCAACTGGGCCTCCTTGTGGGCTGCACTCACCTGGTTCCTTTACATGGTGGCCATGCCTCTCTATCCTGCACTATTCTCAGCCATGACATCTCTCCTCTCCTCCACACTCTCCAGGCATGGCAGATCTCCTTCGTACTAGTCCTTTCTCCCAGTCTCAAGCCTAGGAAAACCCCAAAACCTGCCTCTGTCTGTCCTTCCCAGCTATTGGCTGTTGACATTTCTATTTACCAATCAGAACAAACTAGGGGCAGGTTCCCAGAAACTACATGCCAGGCACTCCTGAATGCAGTTTTGGGAAACCAAATTAACATTAGAATACAAGCAGCATTAGGCCAGCCCCACTACAGTGGAGTGCATGGCAGAGGAAACTTCCTCTGTTACTTGCCTCATGGTAGCTAGGTAGCAAGGAGAACAATAGGAAGGAGTAAGGCCAGGGTCTCAATAATCAATTCAATAGCAAGCTACAAACAGTCTAACATCCATTTTCTAGGCCCCACCTCTTAAAGGTTCTGCCACCTTCCAGTAGTATTGTATGATGATGATCAAGCCTTCAACACATGGGTCTTTGGGGGGTCACTTATCCAAGTTATAACTCTTTGATAAAAGTAGAGTGTACTGCTGGTACTCTAATGCTTATGACCACTGTGCCATGTTATAGGATCTTAACATTTCTTTATTCCCCTTTCTCCTGAGTATGCCAAACTGTAACCATCTGAAGTTCTTGGAACTTGACTTCAAGTTTGTCACATGATTGTATCCTTTGCATTAGGATGCTATATCTTCCAAAGATCTTCCCTAAGCAGTACCGCTAACATGAAATACCCTTTGTGAATCAGCTACTATTTTGTTTTAATGTCTTTAAATTTTACTTTATATAGAAAGATGCTTTGTTCAACTTATGAGTGTTTAACTAATGTTCATTGACAACAATGCCAAACTCCATTATTAGTGTGTGTGTGTGTGTGTGTAGTCATTCACTTGATATCTGGAGTTTTCCTCAATCATTGATCATTTCTCACTTTATTCTTTGAGGCAGAATCTCTCATTTGAAGCAAAAATACATCCACATGAGTAGTAGAGCTAGTCAGCTTGCTTCAGAGATCATTGTCTCCACTTTCACAAGACTGATATTATAGGGAACATCCATACCTGCCTGACACTTGCATGTATTCTGGGGATCTAAACTCTAGCCCTCATGCTTGGACAGCAAATATTTTATCCAATAAGATATTTCCCAGATCCCCAAATTCTATTAGTTCACTCCTTTTGCATAGGATGCTTGCAACACATGTTGTGTATAAAGACCCAGGAGTGCACAGCAGACCTGGGTAGTACAAGGGCAGAAAAGTGGGTGAGTATAGACTGTCCTCAAATCTATGAAGTGTCGTTGTGTGGGAGAAGGGCTCTGAGGTTAAGCCACATTGCATTAGTGGGACCAGAAAATGGGAATTAGAGCACTTGACACAAATGCACACAGCCACCAAAATGAGAATGCCCAAAATTGCTGGATCAACTTCTCCCTCTTCTAAAAGCAGTGATTCTCACTGAGAGGGATCCTAAGACAATCTGTGAAATAAATGGCCAGAAAAGAGAGGTCAGTGATAGGAGAAGTAAAGGACACTATTTTATGGGATCACAGAAAGAGTTTCTTGAGGGCAAAGATAATGCTGGAACAGATGTCTACAAGAGGAAAGAAAGGGGAAGGAAAAAGTTTTAGTATTTATTGCTTTAAACTTTTTTTTTGTCCCTTTTGTTCTATCTAGTGGAGAATGGAATTTCTCAATATATTTGAGTATTGGCTACAGTTTTAGTAGAGAGTGCTCTGAGGTCAAATCAGTATACAAATTGTTTTAAAGCATACGTTTAAAAGAATTGATTGAAAGTGAGGCTAACTGCCTGATGTGAAAAAGTAGTAGCATGCTACTCAAAACTTAAACAGAAAACATTTAAATAAACAAATAAAACTTAAGCAGATCTTCCAAGGCAATTTGCAAGGTAACTTCATCTCCATGTCTTACCTGACAAGATTATTATTAATCCATTGTTAAGTAAAAAGAGTATCTTGGGGCAGGGCAAAATTGACATTCATATTTAACCACAGAGAGGTTCTGGACAATTCAAGGTTGGAAATGAGTACGATAGTGAAATGTGGGTTGCTTTTATTTTACCAAGCAGAATTTCATAATGAAACCACTTGAAAGATGAAGAAAATGGAAGAATTTGTGAATTGCAGAGGGATGAAGAGTATGGAATGAGACCTGGCCAGGGTTTCATATATGCCTTGTGTCAGTCTCTAATTGCTCTCTTGACTTTTGGAAGCATGGGAAAGATAGCTTATGCAGAAAAAAGATGGCCTTATTGGAGAGATGCTCTGGTTGACCTCCAAACTGGACTTGACAATCCAGTGATGAGCCAGGCACAGTGAACTGACAAAGAAGGCAGAACATTAGTTGGACTTGTTGTATAAACTTTACTTGATTAGGTTAATAGAGGAGGGAAGACTCACCCTAAATTTGTGTAGCACATTCCCAGGGTTTGAGTTCTGAACTCCATCAAGAAGAAGAAGAAATGAACTTTCCTTCAGTCTCTGCTCTACATTTTGTTTCCGTATTTCCTCCCGGGAGTATTTTGTTTGCCCTTCTAAGAAGGACTGAAGCACCCACACTTTGTTCTTCCTTCTTCTTGAGCTTCATGTGGTTTGTGAATTGTACCTTGGGTATTCCGAGCTTTTGGGGTAATATCCGCTTATCAGTGAGTGCATACCATGTGTGTTCTTTTGAGATTGGGTTACCTCACTCAGGAAGATGTTTTCTAGTTCCATCCATTTGCCCAAGAATTTTATGAATTCATTGTTTTTAATAATTGAGTAAATGTACCTCATTTTTCTGTATCTATTCCTCTGTTGAAAAACATCTGGAGTTTTTTTTTTCCCCAGCTTCTGGCTATTATATATAACGATGCTATGAACATAATGGAGCATGTGTCCGTGTTATATGTTGGAGCATCTTTTGGGTATATGTCCAGGAGTAGTATAGCTGAGTCCTCAGGGAATACTATATCTAATTTTCTGAGGGATCACTAGACTGATTTCCAGAGTGGTTGTACCAGCTTTCAATCCCACTAAAAATCCTCTTTCTCCAAATCCTCGCCAGCATCTGTTGTTACCTGTGTTTTTGATCTTAGCAATTCTGACTGGTGTGAGGTAGAATCTCAGGGTTGTTTTGTATTGCATTTCCCTGATGACTAAGGATGCTGAACATTTCTTTAGGTGCTTCTCGGCCATCCAATATTCCTCAGTTGAAAATTCTCTGTTTAGCCCTATACCCCATTTGTCAATAGGGTTATTTGATTCTCTGGAATCTAACTTCTTGAGTTTTTTGTATGTATTGGATATTAGCCCTCTATCGGGTGTGGGATTGGTAAAGATCTTTTCCCAATCTGTTGGTTGCTATTTTGTCCTATTAACAGTGTCCTTTGCCTTACAGAAGCTTTGCAATTTTATGAGGTCCCATTTGTCTATTGTTGATCTACCAAACTCAGACACTATTGTGGATGCCAAGAAGTGCATGCTGATAGGAGCCTGATATAGATATGTCCTGAGAGGCTCTTCCAGAGCCTGTCAAATATAGAGGCGGATGCTCACAGCCAACCATTGGACTGAGCAAGAGGTCCCCAATGTTGACATTAGAGAAAGGACTGAAGGAGCTGAAAGGGTTTGCAACCCTATAGGAAGAACAACAATATCAACCAATCAGATCCCCCCTCTCCAGAGCTCCCAGGGACTAAACTACCAACAAATGAGTACACATGGAAGGACCCATGGCTACAGCCACATATGTAACAGAGGATGACATCGTCTGGCATTAATAGGAGACAAGGCTCTTGGTCCTGTGAAGGCTCCATGCCCCAATGTAGGGGGCTGAAGTGGGTGGATGGGTGGGTAGGGGAGCACCCTCATAGATGCAGGGAGACAGGAGATAGGATAGGATGTTTTTGGGGGCCAGGAATGGGGATAACATTTGAAATGTAGATAAAGAAAATATCCAATAAAAGAAGAAGAAGGAAGAGGAGGAGGAGGAGGAGGAGGAGGAGGAGGAGGAGGAGGAGGAGGAGGAAGGAGAAGGGTGTAGCATTACTTGGGTGCAGTGGACATAGGTGTGATATGGAATTAGAAGGGAATGTGCCTGGGGAATCTATAGGAAGGTGGGGGAAAGGAAGTGAATATGATCATAACATATTATATTCTTGTAAGATGTTTACAAAGAATAAATACAAACTGTTTTTAAAAAGTAGGGAAACATGTTGACTGTTTTTAATGATAAATAATAAATGCTGAGGAGATACATGTTTACTCTTTTAAATAATACATAATATACACATGTATAGAAACATCTCATTATTATGTAAATGTATGTTTTTACATATCAGTTGCATTAAATTTCATTATTCAAAATGAAAAAATAAAGAAGAGCTGGCTTATGAGTTGAGAGTCCTTGCTACTCCTGCAAAGGACCTGGGTTCAGTTTCCTGCACCCACACAGGCTGCTCACAGACAGTCCAGGGAATCTTACACCTTCAAGGGCTCCTTTATATACAGTGTATGAACAAGCAGCCACATATAGACTCATAAGTAAAAATGAATATTTTTCAACCTGAAAAAAATACAGAGGATGCAGTTCATGTCTCTCTTCTCCTGAGTATAGATTTGATACGAGTGCTTGCAAGTTTCAGGCACCTTGATTTCTGTGCTGTGATGGACAGTTCCTTGAACTATGAGCCAAAATAAATGCTTCCTTCCTTCCTTCCTTCCTTCCTTCCTTCCTTCCTTCCTTCCTTCCTTCCTTCCTTCCTTCCTTCCTTCCTTCTTTCCTTCCTTTCTTCCCTTACTGTTGTCTGGTATTTTATCCAACCAAGTTACAAAAGTAATCAAGTTACAAAAGTATCCAAGATAGCAATAAAGGCACAGATGAAGCAAAAGTACGGTTTGGTGAGACAAAGGACAGAGACCAAAAGTCTATCAGGCTTTCTCTGTGGGACAAAGTATCTCTGAGATGTCAAAACTGCAAGTGAGAAATCTCACTCTTCTTTCCTCTTACTGTTCATAGCTTCTCTGAATATTTGATCTTCAGTGACACATAGTGCTGTCTGTGTGGACTTTCTCCATCTGTCATGTTTCCTTGTCCTCCATGATTTTTGTCTACTTCAGAGTCTTCTTTACAGATTTGTATTTTGCTGTGTCTCGTTCTGCTCACATTTTTGCCTCCTGGAATTTGGTCTTTGCCTCTCAGTCTTTTCAAACCCCCTACCAACCCCTCTCATATGCTGCTTCCTTCCTCTACCTGCTCATTTTTCCGTTCTTCTCTAAACAATCTTTCTTTCTTTCTTTCTCTCTCTCTCTCTCTCTCTCTCTCCCTCTCTCCCTCTCTCCCTCTCTCGCTCTCTCCCTCTCTCCCTCTCTCTCTCTGTCTCTCTGTCTCTCTCTCTCTCTCCCTTCCTCCCTCTCTCCCTCTCTCCTCCTCGCTCTCTCCCTCTCTCCCTCTCTCTCTCTCTCTCTCTCTCTCCTTCCTCCCTCCCTCCCTCCCTTCCTTCCTTCCTTTCTTTTTTACTGAAGAAGCTTTGTTGTGCCTGATCTTATGATAAATACACAAAAACTCCATCATGTGATTGACATAACTTCTTACTCCCTAATTCCCTCTGCAGAGTTCTGCAATCTAATGCTTATGTCATTTTGGAGTGAATCTTATTTGACTTATAACCCCCATATCTTGGCCATTAAATGAAACTGCCTAGAGGGGCTAGGCAATTCTAACAGAAAGAAGAAGAAACACATTTGTTCTGGTTAGTTTTTGTCAACTTGACACAAGCTAATGCCATTTAAGAAAGAATCTTTATTTAAAAAAATCGCTCCCTGAGACAGGTTGTAGGTAAGTCTGTGGGCTATTCTCTTAATCAGTAACTGATGTGGGAGGGCCATGTGGTCCTGAGTTGTATAGAAAGCAGCCTGAGCAAGCCATCATAAACAAACCAGTAAGCATCACTCCTCTATGGTCTCTGCTTCGGTTCCCCCTTCTACCTCGAGTTTCTGCTATGACTTCTGTCAGTGATAGAGTATGATCCGAGAGTTGTAAGCTGAAGTAAACCTTTTCTTTGTCAAGTTGCTTTTGCTCATGATGTTTTATTATGACAATAGAAACCCTCAGAACAACATCTTCTTTGCTACAAATACTCATAACCACACAGGTCTTAGGGGTTCCCAAAGACTGGGAGACTGCTCCTTTCGGGAAGGGTGTTGCTCTGCTAAATAAAGTCAAATTCTACCATTGTTCAGATAGCCTTCTGGGCTTGGCACAAAATGGCAGACTCCCTTTACCAGCAGGGCCTCTTCTTTTCAGACCTTGTCTGGGGAGCTCAAAATCCCAACAAACCTAATGCCAGGTAGCCTTGATTGAGATTACAGGTTTAACTTCCTTTCTTCCAATAAAAATTTGTTTAGCTAGCTCCTGAGATTCCTGGCATGCCTCTCCATACTTATGAGGCATCTCAGTATCTTAAGCCTTCAGCCAATGTTGATATTCATGGATATTCTGACCTTCGTTCCCCAAAACTATATAAGCCTTGAATCACTCCAAGTGAAGTTGATCTGCCCCCCCTGTAGCTGGTCCTGGTGTTGTCAGTACCATAAGTACACACAAGACTTCCACACCCCACTTTCATCCTCTCTGCTCCTATTTGCCCTCCTGGACTGGTTTTGGCTTACAACCCACAAGGGCAGGGAGGGTCACATCAGAATTGTGTAGAACAATCTTAGCATCTATGCATCACATGTGACTCTGAGCTCTGGAGCCCAGAGAGATGCTGTACAGACACAGAACAACTATGTGTTATTTTATTTATTTTCCTAATAGTTTTACTTGCTCTTTCCTCTGAAGCATTCTCTGAAATCAAGCTACATCTCCATTACTATTTCCTCTCCTCCGTCTTGAAACCTTAGAGGTAGGGCTTAGAAAGATGGAGAGAAGGTCTTTATATGTTTTGTAAAAGTGCCTCTCCTCTTCTTCTAATTCTGCAAGCTTAACACTGGACTGCTGCTGCTCTGTTGGGTTGTCAAACTGATAGGAGTGGTTCATCTCTGTAGTAATCATTACAGCCTCACTACATAGCATATTGAACAACAAAGCCCACATTGTTCTTCCGATTCCTGTGCTCTGGAACAAACAATCAGCTCCTAAGCAGCTGGACATGATCCACCTGGCTAATGCCACCTGGCTATTCTGTTTTGTTTCTTTGTGTGTTTATTTATTTATCTATCTATCTATTTATTTATTTATTTATGGCTCAAATTCTTACTGCACTGTACAGTTTTCTTATGCATTATTTAATATTCCAGGATCATCCATTTGATTATTTGAGGGACAGAGCATACTGTATATTCTCTAAATCCTTCCTCAATTTCTGAAGGAAATGTGAATGTGTCACTTTAAAATGAGAACTGTTGAGATGAAGACAGATACTCTGCTTGGTAACTGGACAGAATTTCATGGAGACCAAAGGTCTTTGTATCCTCTTCTTCACTTTCCAATCTAAGGGCAGAGCCATGAATAACTATCTTACTTATAGGTTTAGTAAAGTGTGCCAGCAGGGCTAGTAGAATTTGGGAACAGGTTTTTACTGTGTTTTGTTTCTTTGTTTGTTTGTTTTTCAGTTTTCTTATCTCTTGCAAAGCCTGGTATTACTCTTCCTTTGATCTTGTAGTTGGCTTGAGATTTATGGCATTTTGTTGAAATACTATTTAAGACAGAGTTCCAAGCCATTGCATTCTGAGAGTTGATTTCCAGCGAGAAATGATTAAACCTTCTGGTGCTTCTTTTGTTTACCTGTCTTTGGATTCAGGAATATGCCCCAGTTATGAACTCAGAAAAGTTAATGGAGATTTTCTTTTGTTTTTCTTTTTGTTCTTTCATTCCCCTTGATAGGATTATATTTTGACTTGATCTTAATGTTCAAAGCTAGGAGCATCCTTCTAGAGTCAGGGAGGGATAGTCATAGTCTTAGTGGTATGGAGAGGAAGTTTTGTTTTGGGGCCTTATGCAATTGTGACGGTTATCTAGAGCCCCAAATACTTGAGTCAGTAGGAATCACATTGTCAGTTAGAAAACATAAGTTAGAATGTTTTAATTTTAGATGCTATTTATTTTTAAATTGTATTAATAATATCATCACATATTAATACAGAAAGAAAAACTCAATATATATCATGTTAACACATGCCATGCAGTCTTTGTAAACTCCGTTTTTTCATTCAAGCAAACAGAGGAGTGAAAAAGGTAATTGATATCACAGCATTATCATAGAAATAAGTTTAACTTCTCAAATCTCCAAAATGTGACTAGAAGTTTCTAAAGCAATTGGTTAGACAAGGATGTTGAGAATTTGTGCATATGTGTGTGTGCACGAACACATGTGCACAATATGAACTATCTTACTAAATGGATAGCACATTGAGTTAGTTCATGGTCAGTAACTCACTAAATTTCTACAATATCTCTCATGAGAGAGATGCTATTATTATCTTCACATTATAGGAAATGAGCTACATTGAGGTCAAGACTCAAAGTGATGTATAAATATGTGGTAAACAGCAGGGAAGAACAAGTTAGGTTTCTATCTTATCACCATGTAGGGTTTTAAGATATATTTGACATGGACATATTTAGAGCACTGAGTATTGCATAGTGACTTATCTAGCCTTGGAAGACGATAAGAGTATGTCTTGCTTACCTTCTAAAGAGTCAGGGAGAGGAGACTATGGTGGATACCATCTTGAACTCTCCACATGAACACCTAGAGCTAAGGTCCTTGTTCCGTGGAGGCTATGTTCATCTATGGGAGTTACTCTAAGTCAAAGAAAGACCTGGATACAAGGGTGCATCTTTTCTCTTAGAATAACAAAACATTGGCTGCTTGGTGGCTATGTTCATCTGCCTCCATTGCCTCAGGGAAAGCCACTGAACCTGCCATTCTGGTTGTGGGTCTCCCCAAGGGTCCTGCCAAGGTTTTCCTTGTTTGTGTGGCACTGCTCAATCCTCCCTACCCAAAACAAAGACAGGGGACAAAGTCTTCTGTCCTTGAGCACACTACATTCCAATTCCAATTCAAGATCTGATCATGCTTTTGATGCTTCTTCATGCATAGAATTTTCCCGTGCTAGAACTTTCCTTTAATTCTTTCTTTCCTCTCCTGTCTTCTTCCTTTACCCTCCCCTCCTTTCCTCTCTCATTCCTTCTCTTGTCCTTTTTCCACTTTTAGTTTTCTTTTCCAAGTTAGGTATGGTAAAATGTTCAGCCTAGTACCCACTGCTTTCCATGTCCCTTGGGTATCCCTAACATGGAAAAGTGGCAGCATAGTTAACCTGCTTCTGTTTTGTTTTCTCTTCCCATAAATTACAAATAACTTTCCAGTGTGACCGCAAATACTTTCATTCTTGTGAACCAACTTCCTTTTGAACAGTGTCATCCTCCCTGCTGAGTTCTGGAAGTAGGACAATTTTCAGTGTTATTTTTAATCATGTAACACTCAGGGAGATAATGATATTGATTAAAATGTGAGCCTGAGGAAGGTATTTCTCTTACTGAGTGATCCATGAGGAGGGGAAATGTGCTTTGATTTCCATTTCCACTAGGTGGTGTATTATTGAAGTGCTACTGCTATTGTGGTCACTAGAAGAAATAATTTACTATTTTTCTTAAAGGGACAGAATTAAGTGCCATGAAAATGCTCATACATTTATGGCTAATTATGGAGAGATATTCTAAGAGAAGCATTTTTTCATGTTTTTAAATAAAAAAATATACAAATCTATCCTGCCAAATCTAGCTTCTACTATAAGAAAAGAAGATTTGAGACAAAAATTCAATCTGTGTTCTGATTCTCATCTCTTATGTGACCTTGTCCCTGTCCTGTCATATCTCTGGGTAAGCAGCCTTCCTCTCATGTAAAAGAAAGCATGAAGTGCCTGCTAAGAGTCTTTTCACTTCTGATACTTAATTCCATTTAATTCATTACCACAGTTAAATTTCAAATGGCGAATAAAGATAAAATTAAACTGTGGACTTGTTTATAAATATTTCATGATCAACATGGCTGTGATTTTGAGCCATTCTAACTTTTAACTATTAAACCGGGGCCTCTGCAAAGATGTGCATTCAGAGTGAGTTTCAGAATCCTTTATTTTTAAGCCAGACAGCTTCAGGTGTTGAAAACCTCTTGTCTACCCCTTACAGCCGCTCTGGAATGAGATCCTTTGAAACCTGCAGAAACTCATCTTGGGAGCAGAAGAGGTCTTCACAGATAATTATCAGCATTAGCGAAGGTGAGAGCACCCAGCTTCTTTGTTCAGTTTTGCAAAAGACATGTTCTCTATCATACCACTTTCCTGACTGCTTTTACCTGAATTATAGGACTCCCACTGGAAAGAGTCTTATATTTTATAATGCTATATACATTTTCCCAATAATTCTATTGAAAATAGATAAGAAGACTTGAAAGAAAGAAGAAGAAGAAGAAGAAGAAGAAGAAGAAGAAGAAGAAGAAGAAGAAGAAGAAGAAGAAGAAAAAGAAGAAGAAGAAGAAGAAATACATAGGAAATCACAGAGATTACATTCACAAGACCAGAATGGGTTCAAACCAGACAAAAATCTCAACACTGAGAAGGAGAAGAGGACACGAAATCACACCCCTAAGACAAACTTATTTGCTTATTTGATACCCGCTGGGAAAGGCAAAATCAGTTTTCTCCAGTGCAGGGTCACTGGACGTATCAACAACACTCTAGGGCAGGCCCCATGTCCCAGAGTATACAGAATGCATTCCATGCTTGTTTGATGTTTTTTTTTTTTTTTTTTGGTGGGGGAGTGTTTTTATCTTGGTATTTTTATTTGTTTTAATTTCCACTTTGTTTTACATTATTTGAAGAGAACGAGAGAGATACTGATAGAACGTGAAGCCTGGTAGATAGGGAGACAGGGAGAATGTGAGAAGATTGGGGGAGGAGAAAAACTTGATAAAAATAAACATACTGTGTGAAAAAATTAATTTAAAAAGTAAAAAGAAAAGTTCACAGTCTTCTGTCATCATGTGACCTTCTCCAATTCTTTACCTGAGCCATGCTGTCTGCTTTCTCTCATTCATTTCCCTGGCATGATGTTCCTCATTGCCTAAAATTAATTCCCCGGCACACACCTGATACCCTTCTCTCTGGCCACAATTTTCTGCCTCCATGGTTTCCAGTTCTTATCTCTTTCCTTGCAAAGTGCTTCCCCACAGCCTGAGGTATAGAATTCCTTCCCTATTTCACCCTATTTTTGATATAGCTTCTGGTTAAATGCCAGTTATTTCAATGATTGCTGATGCTTTCTGATTTGCATATCCCCATAGATCTTAGTGACTTCCAGAGACAGGACTAACCACGCTCCTGGCATTTGTCAGTGAATGAGTGAGTGAATGAATGAATGAATAAATGAAGTCAGATGGATATTGAATGCAGCATGCAGGGGAGTTTTCTGTTTCATCAGCTCATTTGTTGGGCCATTGTACAAATGTCTATCTAGCCTCCTTTTCTGGTGTAAGTATTCAGGAGCCAGGATTTGGTCTGACCTAAGCTCTGTAGGTGGGAAGTTTTCTGGGAGACAGTTGTGCATTGCATCAACAGTGTAAACTTTGTCTGTGCAAAGCTTTCTTATCTACAACCTTCCGGATCTCCTTAGTGTACCAAACATGGTCTGTACTAATACATCTCGATGACCTTAACATGCCAGGTCAGCTGCATTTAAAGCAGCACAGCTTTTCCATCCTGTAAAAGACTCTGGGTTTTCAATTTTGAGAAGAACTGCAAAGACTCATGGGATTAGTAGCAGGAATTGAATCAGTTCATTTATCATGAAGGGAGAGGTCTGGCCTAGCAATTCTCTTCCATAAAGCAATTTTTTTTTAAAAAAGTTACATGTGAGATTGATCAGGAATTGGTGGTGGGTGGGTGGGGGGACAAGACTGAAGCCCTGAGGGCCAGCAGAAACAATTGAAACAGACAATCTCAAGAGGGAGGAGGTAGGGGGACCCTCTAGAAGGTACTAGAGACATGGGAGGTGAGAGACTCTCAGGACTCAAAGGGAGGAACTGTAGATGAAATACTGTACCATGGGGAGAGGGAACTTACAGAGTTCACCTTCAGTAGAAAGACAGGCATCAAGTGGAGGGACAAGGTTGCCATCCCATGGTCAAAAACTCTGACCCAGAATTGTTCCTGTCTAAAAGAACTGCAGGAACAAAAATGGAGAAGCGCCTGAGGAAAAGGAGGTCCAGTGACAGTCACAAATTGTGATCCATCTCAGGGGTAGGCCCCATGGCCTGACACTATTACTGATGCTATGGTGTGTTTACAAATAGTGGCCTATCATGATTGCCTTCTGAAAAGCCCAATAAGCAGCTGAAAGAGTCAGATGCAGATATTTACAGCCAACCAATGGACAGTAGCTGGTGACCCCTGTGGTTGAATTAGGGAAAAGCTGGAAGAAGTTGAGGAGGAGGGCCACTCTATAGGAAGACCAGCAGTTTCAACTAACTTGGACCCCCGTGATCTCTGAGCCACCAACCAGGCAGCATACACCAGCTGATATGAGGCCCCTAACACATATACAGCAAAGGACTCCATAAGAGAAGATCTACCTAACTCTCAAGAGACTTGGGGGCTCCAGGGTGTGGTGAGGTCTGGTAGAGTGGGTGGGTGGGGTTGGAATATACTCGTGGAGATGGGGGTTGGGGGAGGAGGTGTGGAATGTGTAACAGTTGGATGGTGGACTGGGAGGGAGATAAAGTCTGGACTGTCAAAAAATAAAAAATAAAATTTTTAAAAAAGAAGAAAAAATTACATGTGAGAGTATGCATCCATTTCCACACAATCTTCAGAGTCCCCAGAAGCTCATCTTTCCCAAATTTGCCTGATCAAGTGTTAATTTTCTGTGCAAATTTCTTTTATTTTTGCCATGTAATTATATTGGATCAAATTTTGTCACTTAAATCTTACATTCTTACTTAGTTATTTGATGACTACATCTGCACACATGGAGGAGTCTAAATGCTTACATGTGTATAGTCTTCCTAAGTAGCTCCTTGAATATAAGATTTCATACATTTTCTTAGATCCCACATACTATGTCACAGCCTGATGTTCAATAGACATTACAGAAGGTCATTGTTTTGAATTAATGTCTTGCACTGAGCTCCAAAGCAACAACAACAATAAAAGTAGACCAAAAATCAAAATATAGCTGCCAAGGCTGAAGTTTAGTATTTCCAAATTGAAAGAATGTTATTTGACATTATAAGCAACCAGAAGACAGCCAACAGAGAACTTTTCAAACAGAACAATTTGATATCATAATGAATTCTCTTTGCCTTTATCTTTTTACAGCCAAGATGAAGTGGAGTAACCTATACTAACCCACTAGTTTTTTTCTCTACTATCATTGATCCTACCTTTCAATATTCTATGTTTGAAAATACCATTTTGGTCTCTTTTATTTCTTCTTGTTTCACAGGTCTTTTCTATCTCCAAAAGCAACCCTTTTCATTCATCTCTACTTACATGAGTCTCCACAATGAAGCATTGTCCAACCACAGAATATTTAGTAACCAATCGGTTTGTAGAATATTTGGAATCAGAGATCATAGAAGAGAGAGGAGAGATGAGAGAAGGATCAAGTAGGTGGAGAAGCTGAACAGGGATACAGGATTAACAAAGTTACATCCCACATAGAATTGTTCCATAGTGGGGCCAAAAGTACCCTTCGGCTTCTGCCTTGGTTAGTCGTTATACAAGAGGCCACCCAGCAGGGTGTGTATGTCCTTGGGTGGTTTACTAGGATACTTGCTGGCAGCTGGAGCATATCCTTTCATGAGATGGAATCTAGGTGGCCTATTTTCTTGTCTACAATAAAAAGATAATACCCTCTAATAAAAGGCTTATGAGACTGAAGTTTATTGAATATTTATATAATAGAATCTTATTGACTAGACCTATGGTTAAATTGAAAGATCAACCACAAAGCCAGAGCCTAATGAAAACAACAACGGCATTTTGTAATATGGGACAGGAAATAGAATCTTAAATAAAAATGTTTAATGTATACATAGAAAAATACATTTCAGAAGCCCATCCTAGCTTCTTTCTTTTCATAGATACTTCTAATTTGACAAGAATAGAAATGCCTTCTCAACAACAAAATTAAGTGTTTTCTTCATAATTCCTGAGATATATACTATTTCAAAATATAAAAGAGGATGTGAATCATTAAAATATGAGTTAGCAATACTGCTCCTTACTAATAGTCTACAATATACCAGGTATCTTTCAGATCTATTTCTTGAGAGCTTGTTTGGAGGAACTGGAGCACACTACGACTCATGGCCCTTAATGATTTTGAGAAAGTCCTCCTCTGATGAATATGGTCCTCTACCATTGAGTGCACAGCATCAGGAGGAATCTGCATGGAATGGTGTGGGAGGAATGGGAACATTTCCGTTGTCAGCAAGATTGGCCAGCCTGAGCCTGATGGTCAGTGTAGTTAACAATGTCACAGCCAGATTGCTCTCCCTTCCAGATCTGTTCCTTAACGATTATGAGATTATATGCCTGAGAATTATTCTCAGTTTACCTCATGCAGTAATCAAAACAATATTACATTTATTTCTATTCTACAGAGAAAGAAACTGAAAATTTACTAATCCATTTGCTCAGGGTTACAAATTAGCTTATTGCACATTCTGAATTGTAATAGGCAGTGTGCCCCATGTGAATTTAAATTCTTAATAATTAAGACTCATTATTGTTAAGATATCTTCTATTCTTGAAATTTGCTTTCCCTTAGTCCCTTTAGGGCTCCTGTTCCTCAGAGGTCAGCCAGCCCAAGGTTTCAGGGAATAGAAATCTATTCTGCATGAAAGTAGCAGTGTAAAGAATTTCAAGTTCTAGGGAAAAGGCATGACAGGAGTTACATAGTCTGGTTGCTCACTGGAGAAAGTTAGAGAGTTTTCCTTGAACTTATAATACCTGAGGCTATGTTCAAAGTGTTTAGAAAATCAGAACAAACAACAAAAATTAGAAAACATTTTATAAACCTCACCAGTGTAGTATAAACAAAAAAGAGTGAAACAACATTGCTCATGAGGATCTGCACATGAACAGATGTCTTTAGTTTATTATTATTATTATTATTATTATTATTACTATTATTATTATTTTATTTGTAGCACTGTGTGTGTGTCTATGTATACACAAGCACACATATGCAAGCAGGTGCATATGCATATGTGTACTCCAGTGTGTGAAAGCCAGATGTTGATATTGGATGGCTTCCCCAACTGCATTCTATCTCTGTTCTTAGAGAGATTCTGTCTTTCAACTCAGAGCTGCTTAAATAAACTGATTGGTCGGGAAGCTCTGCTCTAACGTATGTAACTTCAGTTCCAGATGCAGGTGACTACATCTAGTCCGACTGGGACAGAGCTTCCTGCTCTTTTAACATCACCCACAAGGTTAGTTATTCCTGAAGAAATAGTTACTGAATAACATTAACTTGTCAAATGTCATACATAGAACAGTGACAGATTAGGTCTCAAGCCTGATTTTTCTTCCCTCCTTGATAATAGGCTGTCACCAGAAGAGGTCAGGAAAATGCTGAAACAAACTCACTGGCTCACGGTTCCATTCCTGCTTTGATCCTTCCTCTGAATCTCCTTGATCTGAAGAAACTAAATGAAAAGTGAAACACACAAATAAGAATCATTTTGAGTGATGGTGTACAGAAGTAGGATTCTTGATCTCACCCAATATATATCCCCCTTCCTTCCTTAGCATTATGCATGCAAATCAGTGTATAATGAAGCCACAGCTCTTGGAGGAGAGAGTCAAGGTGCCAGTTTTTCAAACCGAGCAATTTAAAGACATTGCATAGCATAAGCCCTTGAGATGGTGGATTCTGTTTGAACCCATGACAGTTTCTGCAATGGAATTGTGAAATTTGACTCCAAGAAGATTAGAACATTGCTTCAGGATGCAAGCACCTAATGCACCAAAGGAAACTAGTGTTTATATACAAAGGAACCCGACACATGAAAGCAGGCTGCCAATGTTACATTTAAAAGAAAAAACAAAAACTAGCTGAGCACACTCTTCTTGATGTTTCATTTCCTTGGAATAAGGTATCCTATTGGTAGTCTCGCAGACTCCAGGAGTTCCCCGTGATGTACAGATAGAGGAAGCAGACCCATATGTTAAAGGTTCTGAGTTCTGTCCATTTACTTCTCTTAAGGTTTGTTTTTGATTGGGTGACACAGCAGAAAAAGAAGACACACAATCATTGATCTCACAGAGCTTGCTGTCTAATGGGATAGATGAATAGAAAGTTCTGGAAAATAAGATAGGGACCCAAGAGGAATTTTTACGTTTGAGGAGAAAGCCTGTCTGTTCCTTAAACACATCTATAAGTAACCTTGAGATAAAAAAAAAAATAAGTGAAACTTTGTTATTAGAACTGCCTCTTTCTTGTCCATGAATAATCACATACGGAAAAGCAAAGACTTCTGGGATATGGTCAGGGTAAGCCATGTTTCTATTTTTCAGCTATCCAGGCATCGAGACCTATGGGCCATATCAGGGGCCCCAGTGAACTTCTATTATCATACTGTTGGTGGGGACTGCCTCAAACCATTCACCTTTCTCTTTAGTTGTTCAATTCCCTTTGAAATCTTCTTTGCTAGTAGCCCCAACACTTGGGCCCTAAGTGTCATTCTATTGATATATATCAAGTTGGCAATATTTGGTGCCTCTAGCCAATTTAACTTCAGGAGACTCAGAAGTTAAATGTCATCCAGGAAACAGCATGAAAAAGATATGATACATGACCTGAGCTTTTCTCTAGCAGAAAGCCATTGTGGTTTACACCAAAGTTGTACATAACTAGGAGACTTAATTAAACAAACCAGAACCTTCACATTCCTTCCAACCAACTTGTTTCTTTTTGTCATCACTTTCTCTACATTGACCACCAGTCTCCCATGTCACTGCACTGGGAGCATCTCACAACTGCTAGCTGGATAATCTCTTCACCTGTAAAGTGGTTAAGGAAATAGTTACTGCAAAAACTATTGGGAGGGCCTCACCATACATTTTGAAGTTGTGACAGATATTCCTATTAACACTACACATAAAATATATAAGCAACCTAAAAAGAACCTTACGTAATTCCTTCTTCTTAGTTTTACACCAGCCAGGCCAATGCTCACAATGACACCAAAGGACCCATACTCCCATTTACAATCCCATTCCTGCCCTGTATTTGGCCATCTTGTATTTTGCATAATTCAGAATACTATTACATTCACTGGACTGTTTCTATCCCCAAGCCCCGTCTCAGCTGTGATATTGGGAGTCCTGCCATCTCTGCAATAGACATTCATAGTTTTGGCTTTGAATTAATTTTCTCATCAGAAAACAGAGAGTGATACCTGACAATGAGAAGAGACATCTTGTATAAACCTATGACTATGTTTCTTTTGTTCTCAGTTTTGTTAAGAACTTCCCTTAACTCTCATTGTTCATGTTCTGTTTCCTCTAATACCTTCTTTTTACAGTGGCAACTAGAATGGAAACAAGAAGCTGCTTCATGTCCTTATATCTTCAGGACCCATGCTCAGGTACTTATGCCTATAGTGTCTAAGTCACTACCATCCCACGGTCTACAACAGTCACAACTAGCTGTTTGTACCTTGACTGGACTTGAGGTAGAACAGGAGGTTACGTATACCACAGATGCTTTCCAACTCTGGCAGAGAAACAGATCTCATAGAAGTCTTGATATCTCCCAATCCTCTTTCCTTTAGATTTTAACCTCGGAATTGCCTTTATTTCAACTCTTGTTCCTCTTTGCATTGTACACAGAATGTACCTGTCCTTCAAGTTGTCCTAAAACTACTCACTTTCCAGAGGTAGATGAGTGAGCAGCCTTGCCTCTGTATAGGTGAAGAGGGGTGCTGGTTGGGCCCACTAAAAATATCTGGTCCTGGTCCTCTCAGGACCCGAAGGATTATAAAGAATATTTTGGGCTTCCTTGGTGTCTTTATATCTCTATTTAGTGTTCCATCTTGCTAATACCTATCTCCAAGTTTGCCCTATCCTACCACCCATAATGTAATTCAACCCATAATATAATCTGCCCAGAGTACACATCCAATTCCATTTGAAAAAGTCTGGGTAAAGGCTTTTTGGTGTCATACAACCTCTTATGAGCACTTACTTCTTTCAGAATTAACTTCCCATTCCTTTTGTTTTTCAATTATGCTAGTTATTCTATGAAAGAATTTCTAGGTTTGCATCAGAATGCATACTGATCCAATAATTCTCAAAGGCAATTAGTGACCATTTGTTCATCCATCCACGCATCTATCCATCCATCCATCCATCCATCCATCCATCCATCCATCCATCCATCCACACATCCACCCATCCACCCATCTATCTATCCATCCATTCATCCATCCACACATCCATCCATTCATCTGCTCATTTATCTCTTAGATTTATTATCCTATGATTGCCAGGCATGTAACAGTTGCTAATCACTTCATTAGTATGATGATAGTTCCTGAAATCTGGTACTGTTCTTGCTTTAAGTTCCTCAGTTCTCTGCTTGCGAATAGCCAGTATCTTATTATCTAGCTCTGGTGGCAACCAAAAAGAATAACAAGAACCTGTATTTTAAAGTTGGGTCCTCTGGGGCATTCCTGATCAATAGCTCATATGAAGGTATCCCACATCTGATACTGAGATTTTTTTTTTTAGTAGCTCATAGCTTCTGGAAGAAGCATTGTCCAACCATGTAGGTAACTCCCTTCTAAATATTATTTTTTAAAAATATACATATATATACATATATACATAATATATATATGTATCTCATAAATATATGACAAGAGAAGTAGGGTTTTTTTTGTTGTTGTTGTTTTTTGTTTTTTTTCTTGGGTTTTTAAGACGGGGTTTCTCTTTGTAGCCCTGGATGTCCTGGAACTCACTTTGTAGACGAGGCTGGCCTTGAACTCAGAAATCTACTTGCCTCTGCCTCCTAAGTGCTGGGATTAAAGGCATGTGCCACCACTGCCTGGCTTGAGAAGTAGGTTTACATATGCCTTCTTCATACAGTTTTCATTTTGACTAACCTTCCTCTTCATTTCCCCATCCTTCCACCTCCCACTCCTTTCCATCTTTAACTTTTCTACCCCCACCCCCCACTATTCACTCTCTTGGCTTTCCTTTTGCATATGTTCTCCCTCCTCCATCTCTAAAGGATCCCCTCCACCAGTGGTCCCTTTCTACTCTCCCATAGGATCTACATATGAGAGACAACACTGATGTCTGTTCTAATATTTACTATGACTTCCATGTGTTGTTTTTGGTTTAGAGTACATTTTACTTCTATTCTCCTTTCCTATGTTCAAAGCTTGAATTATGTATTTGCAATATATCTTCTTTCCTAGTATAGGCATTTGTAGTCATAAATTTCACTCCTAATGGTACTTTAATGCTATGTAATAAATTTTGAGTGTTATGGTTTCATTTTTATTTAGTCCAAAATGTTTGTGTAATAGTCTGTGATTTCAATGATCTATGAGTTATTTGGAAGTACAGTGACATATTTTCTAATATTTGTAAATTTTCCAAATTTTATTTGTAAGTTACTTCCATTCTAAGACTAATTACTTATAACACTTTTGTGTAAAAATATATTGACACTATTGAATGATTCAGCATATGGCATATGCTAGAGAATTCTCCATGTACTATTAAAAAAATGTGCATTTTCTATTCCTTGGCGAGCTGTTTTATAGACATGAGTTGTCCTGCTTTATGTATTATATGGCATTAAGTCATATATTAATAGAATATTTCTGCCTACTTTTTAAAATTATTTTTTGTGGGAATACATTTAAGCCTATAATTGTTATTCGTTGATTATTCATCTTTTCAGTTCTATCAGCTTTTATTTCATGAATTTTAGTGCTTTCCTGTTGTCTGTACATATTGGTAATTGATATATATTCTTGAATACTTCATTATTTTAAAAATCCTCTCTGTCTCTACTGACATTTTCTTCATAAAGTTTATATTTTCTGGTACTAATATAGTCTTACAGCATTTACACCATTAATGTCTTCACAACATATTCCTTTTCTCATCTTTTTAGAAAACCTTGTATTATTGTGTCAGTGTATTAACATATTGCTGGTTTTATGTTCTGTGATTGCCTTTTGATTGAAATGCTTTGATTTGTTTACATTTAATGTTTGGTTTATTTATTTACTTATTTGCTATTTTCTTGACACAGTGTTTTATTATACAACCAAAGCTAGCCTCAAACTCAAACTGAAATACAACCTGAGACCTGCTGCTCCATCCTCACTTCATTCTGCCAAGTGCTAGAATTATAGCCACATGTGACCACACCTGACCACAGAGGTTAAATAATTTGTGTGGTGGTTTGAATTGGAATGGTCCCCATAGGCCATATTCGGATTCGTGTTTCCAGTTAGTGAAACTGTTTGGGAAGTATTAAGAGATGTGGCCTCTTTGGAGAAGTTGTGTCATGGAGCGAGGGGCGGGGGGGCTAAGCTGGAAGTTCCAAAAGCCCCCACCAAGTCCAGTCTCTCTCTCTCTTCCTGTGGTTGTTATTTCAGGGTGTAACTTCTCAGCTACTGCTCCAGTGTCATCCTAGTCACAGTGTCTTAGTACAGTAATTAAAACGAAACAACTTGTTTTTAATATTTTGATAATTGTTTCCTGTGTGCCTTAAACTCTTCATTTATATTTTTCTCTAGTTCCTAATTTCCCACTTTTCTTACTTTTTATTTCTTTGTTTCCAACGTTTTTTTTTTTTTTTTCTGTCACAAGAGCTCATCTAGCCCAGGCCGACTTTGAAGTCCCTATGCTGCTAAAGCTGGCTATAAACTTTCCCTACTGACATTTTGCATATCATTTAAATTCTTTTGTTCATTTTTATCACATATTTCACATTATTTCTTTAGTGTTTGCTCTACAGTTTATGATACATTTTACTTTATCAAAACCAAGCTCAAATATATACAGATTCAAAGTATACAAAATTTGCTCAATGTAGCCATATTTTCTTAATCTATTTAGGATATTTAATGTTGCACATATTTATATTCATATTAAAGAATTCCAGTAATATAGTTTTTAAATGTTCATGATATGTCTTTTTTAAGAGTTAAAGAAGATAGGAAAAGTATGTCCTTTTCCGTATACATGCATATAGAGTCATCTTCACCATGTTCTTTATTTTTACAATTTTAAATTGCTAACTGGGGTCAGCTCCATTCTGCCTAAAGGATTTCCTTTGAGAGTTTATTGAGGCTTGAGGCACAAACTTTCTTCATATTTGCTCATCTGGGAAAGTCTTTATTCTCTCCTTTTCTGAAAGTAACTTTGGAGGATACAAACTTACTTACTGATTTTTTTTCTAGGCTGTTGAACAGCTAGCTGTTTTTAAATTCTACTATTTTTATTATTATAAATAAAGTATTGCTATTTCTGTCATCAGTAGTTTGTCCTTGGATTTTAACAGTGGTGACATGATATGTCTAATGTTGATCATTTAAAAATCAGACTTGGGTCTTGTACATTTTGAATGTATATATTTCATAAATTATGGAAGTTTTCAACCATGATATGTTTGGCTTATTTCTTTATCTTTACACTTTATTTTCATTTCTATCTGGTGTATATTTTTCTGACTTCAATACTATAATCTTAATACTCCATTCTTCCAGATCTCTTAGGCACTTCCCATTTTCTTCATTTTTAGCTTGTTTTTCAGATTTTAGAGACTCCACTTAAAATCATATTTACTGATTATTTTGTCAATTCCAATGTTCTGTTGAGCCTGTTTTTGAGATTATGCCTTAGTTATATATAATTTAATTTAATAACATTTCTTCCTTCCCTTTTTTTTCTCCAAACCTTCCCATATGCCCCTCCCTACTCTCCTTCAAATTCATGGCCTTTTTTTTCCACTAATTGTTACTGGATGCATATATGTATATGCAAATACATATATGTTCATAAATATAACATGTTCAATCTGTATATTGTTACCTGCATGTAAGTTTTCAGAGCTGACCCTTTGGTACTAGACATCCAATTTTTTAATTACAGTTTTATACATTCAATTTTTT
Source organism: Mastomys natalensis (assembly GCA_021653895.1). Lineage (NCBI taxonomy): Eukaryota > Metazoa > Chordata > Mammalia > Rodentia > Muridae > Mastomys > Mastomys natalensis. The sequence continues at coordinate 72,472 of JAJTUV010001918.1, forward strand.
TCCTTTTTATGTTTTTTTTTTTTATCACTTTTCTGATTTTGTGTATTTGGTCATTTATTGTTACATTTTCCTATAACTCTTTAGATATAGTTCGCATTAACTCTTTAAATTGTATTTTTATATATTCATCTTAAGTATTTGCTAAAGTCAACATCTGGAGCCATTCAGACATTATTCCTATTGACTTTTTAAAATTGTGAATAGGCTTTTAATCTTCATGTATTTTTTCATTTGTGATATTTTGCATAATTTACCATAGCACCTGACATTCGTGTTTCCACTCCGACAGGATGTGGCTGTTGTTAATTTATTCAGTGATCTGGCTTGATTTTCTCATTTCTTTTTGTGACCACTAACATCATTCAAGTATTTTTTCTCCCTCAAGTGCTTTTTGTCTTCCTTTAGAATCTTTTTTATGGATTTCTGTCTGTGCTCTTATGTCCTCTCACTTTAATAGTTAAATATTACTCAGAAGTTTTGCTTAAACGTTATGAGAATTTTAATTTTGGCTGCTGATTATATGTAAATTACAGAATACTTGGATTCTGCTGCGTACAGATAGGTTACTAGAGAATGTTCATGCAAGCTGGGTTCATGGATGGCAAGTCATTTTTCCAGTACATGTTTAGTCCCTACTGCAGAGACGATTTTATAATAGTGCCTCTGAACACTGACACCGCAGTTTTATTTTTTTGCCTTTCTAAGCGGAGTTTACTGTTGCTGCTTTTTCAGCCCTTGTCTTTTTTGCAGATGGGTTATTTGGGGGTAATTTTCCTCAAAGAGAGTTTATTATACACAAGATGAAGTTTTATCAAGTTTCCGAAGACGTTGAAGAGTGGATGCCAAGCATCTAGGCTGTTTCCCACTTGAATGTCACAAGTTTCAACAGGGTCAGAGGATCCTTGGATCTAGGGGGTTTTCTCCTTTAAAAAAAAAAAAAAAAGTCTTATTAGCTAGGAGAGTTGATGTACGCTCTAGATTCTAGGAAGTGCTCATTATTGCTTCTCCATTCGTTCAGTTGAGGGCCATTAGTTGGTCTGAATCTTGGATCTTCTGAAAATGTCTTTGTAGTATCCTTTATTGTCCTCCCAGGATGAAGCGGAGTTCAGCGCTACTGTCTGATGGTTGAAATTGCCTGGTGGGTGTGATACATGGGAGGTGGCTGAGGCGTCCTTATGTTTGGGAAGGAAATATTTTCTTTCCATTTCTCCATTGAAAGTCGACTATGTTCTGGATGCTGGGAGTCAGCAGTATGGGTTGTTTATGGTATTCAGTGATTCACACAATGCATATGGTATTTTCTTGTGAAAATGATTTTTCTTTCTCATTGGTGATTTTAAAAATATGTTACACCTGTTTCGCTTTGTAAGTTTACATCTTATCAGGATCATGTAACGTCTAGAATCATTTCCAATAAACATGTTAATGCCGAAAAAAAAAAAAAGTTTAGATAGGCATCAGCTATGCTCAAGTTTTCTGCAAAAGCTCACGTTTAGCATTGGGTAGTAGATAGATAGTACCTTTCCTCCTTCTTCCAGATTAACCGCATAGCTTTTCTGATCATTGGTGATACCTGAGATGTTACTAAGGTCCTGAATGACTATCTTTCTCTTCAGAGTTTCTAACCATGTTTTGGCATATCAGTTGCGGGTGTCAACCAGTATTAGAGTGCTTAAAGCAGCAATGACATTTGCTTTCCTGAATTGACAATGAGATTGATGATAGCTCTTGGCCACGTGACTTTTCTCCACACCTCTTCATATGGAGCCAGCCCATTCAACTAGGATAGTTGTCTGTTCTCTGTCCAGTTGTGGTGAACTTCCAAACTGAAGAGCTAGAAAGCTGGGGAATACAACAACCTGAAACAAGGGTTGTTTCAGGTTTAGGCTTTAGGGTTTCTTTCTACCTCCTCTCTCTGAAATTTCATGACAAATGTATAATTTTAATGTTATCAAGATTAAACATATGCAACATAACTAAAATATTTTGTTATTTGATTGGTGGATAGGAGAAAAAGAGGAAAGTAATTTTGAGACTTATGCTGCATTGGGTATCATTCCTAATTTAAGTAGTTGAGAAGGAAGAAGGAAGAAGTAGAGTCAAAGGATTTAGAATGCCTGTAGAGGACTGATGTTGGTTGCTTGGCAGGATAAAAGTACCCCTCCTAGTGATTCCTTCTACTGTCTTTGTAAGCAAAAGAATTTGCTTTATTGTGACAGGAAAGGACTCTTTCAACAGGGGAAAGAGAAATCAATTTTTACAGATGCCAGCTTTGAATTCTCTTTCTGTACAGCTAGAAATATTAAACTGAAGTATAATGGCCCAGGATTTGTATTAGGGCTCACTCAGAGACTTGTGCTTGTGAGGTCTGACAAGCTCACATTGCATTGCATACTCATATCAGAATTGAGACATCTGTCTGGGTCACTGATATAAGCACGAAGCATGTTACCACCCTCTAGTATGCTTTACAAGATTCTGGGCACAAATAAGCCATCTGCCTTCCAAACTGAGCTAGTATGAGCAAGTAGATCCCTTTAAATGAGAGCAATTTCCTGTGGTTCAGCTAATGTCTTTATCTCATCCCATGCCTAATGGTGGTGACTTCTTAATGCCTTCTTATTTCATCAGAATGATGTCTTGGCTTTTCTCACACTGGAGTCTGCTTTGTTCTTTCTACAATATGTACTTGGCATTGAGCTGTAGATATACAGCCTCTAAATCATGAAAATAGCTGGCATCTCATATAATAGAAAGTGGTGTTTTCAGCTCAAATAACATACATAGTTCTTAAGGAAAATAGAGAGAGGTCTAGGAACTAATAATTCTAGGTTGTCAGGCATTAACATTTAAAATCATCTGCTATTAGTTAGAACTATCTCCCAAGAGGAATACATCTTGTTGCCTTGGCCTAAGTCTAACCACAAATAATAGAGTCAGAAAAGACTAATCTTATGAAGAGGAAGAGAGAGAAGATCAGGATGGATAAATAATGAAAACAAATAGAATGTAAGGGGAAATGACTTAGAAGAGGATGTAGAGATCATTTAAAGGGCCTGATCACTGGAAGAACAGCAAGACAAATGAAGAAAGACAAGAAAAAAGTTCTGTCCCTACAGGTCCTGGTGACTAGTTTTCTACTTTAAAGGGGTCTGCTAGCCTTCTTGGGATTATGATTACCTATCTGTGACTTCAATAGGCTGGGCAATGATTAGTTAGATTTTTGGTGCATTGATGTCCTGTGGACAACGATGCCCCTCCAGACTGCTTTTCCAAGTGTTTTTACCTGTGTTAATTAGATTGCAATACCCCTCTTCTCCTCATTATTCTGCTTCATCATGCAAGACTTCCTGAGGTTTCTCCAGCCTGTAGAGCATACCTTTTCAACTTTAATGCCAACCAAGAACTTTTGCATTGCTATTTTCTCTTCTTGAAGTGTCCTTCTTTGAGGTCTTTGGGAAATGTACTCCATGACTTAGATGTTGCAGAAAAGTCAACCACTTGGATAGTCATTCTCCAGTCTTCCTTTGTAACACCAGGCCTGAGCAGCACTCTTTCTTACTTCCATTTCTACTTTACTGGGCACGTATATTTACTTATTATGTAGTACAAGATAACCTACCATCTATTAATATTTGTATTAACACATTTATTATCAATCCTTCTTTAAAGCCAAGATTTTGACTTAGTTAATAGTGAATTTTTATAACCAAAGACAGTATCTAATACATAATAGATATTCAACGATAATTTAGTGAATGAGCTACATGTCTGGCCATAGTGATAGGGTAGAAAAGTTTAAATATTCCTACTTAATAGATTAGAATGTTCTAGTATATAATAGGGTAACAGCTCAAAACATCTTGTGATTTAGTTGTTATTTTTATCTTATTTCCTTGTCACTGTGTATACTTGTCTTGCATTTATACTAGACTCTGTGCTTTTCCTCCCAAACTCCGTAACATCCTGCTCTGATTAATAAATTGCAATCAATTGCAATGTCTAATTATCTCCTTAGGAAGCCCGAAAAGAATGTAATAGATGGGCATACTTATCTCTCAGCATGAGAAGGAAGCTACGGCTGGGTAACCCAGAAAAAGATGTTTCAAGGAGAAAGAAATGCAAACCGAAGTCCTAGGTAAGAATAACTTAAAAAACGGTGAGCACATCCATATATCAGGTACAAAAAATGTTGCTAGATACCTGGAATGCTTAAAGTATGTTTCTTATGTATAATCAGCATTCCAAGAATGATTGAAAGATGTTCAAAGTGCCTGATCAAAACACGGGTTCCCAAGGAATCTCCAAGTGGATGAAATTCCTATCTGTGACAGTGTTGTAGTCCAGCAATCTGCATCTTTACTGACCTCCACATGTCCTCTGATGTACATTAGTGTGTGGAATAAAATGGGCTTGAGGCATATTCAGATTTGTTTTGCTGTTAAAAAAGCACTTTGCATTGAGATAGGCATTTTACCCCTTTGTTTATTAATGGGCATTTCTAAGAATCTGTTTGAGAAATACTGGTCTGAGTGCTGGCATGCAGAGATAGATAAGATGGAGCTTGATACAATTATTGATGTTAGAGAGAGGTTATGCCCTGGATAGTTGGATCTCACTCTGTTATCTGGAATATGCATGAGAATGTTCTCAGAGGCTTTGAATCCTTATGGGGAAGAGTTAAACGTTACTACCAATGTGATGCAAAGAATAGAAAAGAATAGAACTTAGGCCACAATATCACTTTCCTAGGCAACTTAATTGACCTATACAGAAAAATATTCCATGATCAAGATGTCCGTTTTGGGAGCATGGTACTCTATTACTGTCATGATCCAGATGCTATTGGAAAGCCATCTATTAGGAGTGTCAGAAAGGAAGTTCCAAAGTCAGTGAGACACGGAATTTAATCAAGTTTAGTTTCCTTTTGATTCACAGTCATTGATGAAAAATTCTATACTTATAGTCCAAAACTGTAGCTGCTTATATTATGAATGGTAATTATGTTCCCCCCAAAGCTATACGAGAGTGCCTGCACATAGCTTTTGAGAACCTGTCCCCAGTTGGTTCTGATTGATAAATAAAGTTCCGGACTTGGGCAAGGGTGAGAAGGGGGCGGAGGAAGGAGAGGATCACCGTGTTGGGAGAATGTGAAGGGAGAAGAGATGCCATGCCTGAAAAGAGTGCAGGAAAGAGAGGCATGGCAGCCAAGTAAAGGAACCAGTAGACCACATCCCAGAGAGCCTCCAAGTTGGGCAGCCATTTGGGTTCAGAGCACCCAAGATAGAACATAGAATTAATAATAACTCAGGATTAACCATGTGGAGGTTAGGCAGTGGTCCAGATATTGAGCTGTTTAAGGCATATTAAAATATAAAGGCTGTGTGTGTCTTTCATTTGGAAATATAAATCGTTGGGGCAGGTAGAAAACTACACCACTGGGATTTATTAATATTCAGTACAACAAACAGAAAACTAATTTTTTAGAGACCTTAATTTTAGAAGTATAAACCAAGAAGTTTAGAGTACAAGCTGATGCTTGAGTCTTAAAACCTTTATAGACCAGAACAAAAATATAGGTGCTAATATAGACAGCTGAAATCCTTTGTGGTTACTTGGTGCTAGATTTTAAGTTACATATCTTAGAGACTTCGGTTATTTTGTTCTTAGACCATCCCCACCTGGTAGGCATCATTCTTATTCCCGTTTTTACTGGTAGAGTTAATGAGATTTCAGTCCCATGCCCTTTGCTTTAGTCTTTTATATTGTAGTTTAGGATAGATAATATAGAGAGAAAAGAACCTTGTTAAGTTCTGAGATCTGAGTGGTCAAATGCATAGCTCTGGTGGGAATCATATCATGATAATGTCACAGTGACAGGTTATATATGAGAGGGAGAGACTGCATGGTAAAGCAAGAATCCTGAGAACAGGGAGGCTCCAGACTTTGTGAGAATTTACTCACCATAAATGATTAATTCTTTCTGAAGGGAAGGTGATACCCTAATAATCCAGGATTTCTTAAAGGCTCTACAACCTCCTGTTGTCAACCACAGAGCAAACTTCCAAGGACATGGTCCTTTCTCCTACAAATTACATAAATTCCATCATGGAGTAGAGGATTATTTTGGGCTGAGTCAGCTGTCAAACTAAGACTAAGATCTCACACCATGCACTGCCTCTGTCTCTGGCTTCCTTCTACTCAGCACCCAGGCCTTGTCTTCAATGTTGCTTTCTCAGAACAAGTTTCCCGATGTACTTCCCCAACCAGACTCAACCAGATTGTCCCCATGCTACCATCCTTTCCCTTTTGGTTACGCTAGCTGATCTGACGACTATAATGGTGGGAGATGCTTTAAGTACCATAACAAAAATTGAATTTATTTCACAGAGGTTCTAACTCCTCTTATGATGTAATGGTGGCATAATGATTGTGTGACCCCAAATTTTCCTGAGACATTGCTCTACCTGGGAGATAAATATGATTTCCTTTTCAAGACAGTCTTTATCTGTCATCCTAGAGGCTAAAGGATTCTTGGGCTTATACCCAGTAGCTCTACCTTTGAACATGAAGACCTCCTAGGTGTTCCCGCTGTCCCTTCTCTGCTGACTCCTCTCTTCCATTCCATCTCCTGTCCCCCTGCCTACTATATACTCTAGTGGTAGTGCCAGCTATGTCCAACTATGGGAGTATTTTTCAGGAGCCTTTCTGTTTCCTGTTTCTATTATGTGACTGACACTGTTACTTTTGTCTGTCATGCTTACATTCTACCTTTCTGCTTGAAAACTTTCCAAGGTATTTTCTTTTCTATGAACTCACTTCTGGCATCATTGAAGCTTATGCTATTATATCTCTCACAGAATTCTATCATAAAAACCTGTCACACTGTCACACTTCATTTCATTGAGCCCTCCTCGGACTAGATCAGAGATCACCAATCCTTTTTTTTTTCTTTTTCTTTTTTCTGAAAAGACTTGGTAAATACGTTTGGCTTTGTGAGTCACACAATGACAGTTTTGCCACAATTACGTAGCTCTGCTGTAATAGTACAAAAATGACTAGAAGTGGCCGTGTTCTTGTGGTACAGGAGTGGGGCCAGGCTTATTCCACAGCTTATAGCATGTCGTAGACTACTGTTTCATGTCACAGACTATTGTCACCATTCTAGACTACAGATAGCTTTAAGACAACTGTGATTTATTTACCTAGATCAGGCTCCTCAGATTAAGTCTGATAGCATCACAGATTAGATAGTTAGAAAAATGTTGGCTGACAATTTCAATAGTTCCAGATTCTAGTAAAGACTGCTGTGAGCAGACATTTTTTCCCTTTCCAATATTGTATTAATATCTTTTGGATTCAATTTCAATTTATCTTACTAGTTGGAGTGAGGCTAGCTTCATCATCTCCTTATCTAGCTCTCAGCACAAGGTGGAAAAGGACACATAATTCCAAAGTTTTCCCAATTGTTGCATAAACATATTAAAAATCCTCACATGCAAGTTTTATCCAGCCTGGCTTTTGCCCCTGATAGGTAGTTTTGCTTTTGCTGAGAGCTACCCATCTTGCTCTCAAATCTTGGATCCAGCTCATCTGCCTTCCTTTGTTTCCAATCCTGTTCTCATCATAGCTCCTGTGGGATCAAAGATGTATTTGGGACCCTTTTGATGCCTTAGAGTTCACCAACAGAGACTCTAGGTTACTGAGTTTGGGCAAGACATGGGTCTTGGTTTTGTCTAGCCTCCCTGTCCCAGAAGGTTTTGAGTTTGTGGTGAAAATGAATACAGTAGTTACAGACTGGATTCTTGGGCAGAATAGGATCATTTTGTGTTGTAACTCTCCTCATTACTGTGTGATCACGGGAAAGGAACCTAATGTTTCTGATCCTTGCTATGTCATTTTGTTTAATGGGCTATTCGAATATTCCTCGTAGGATTCTTATTATATAGAAGAAATAATAACTGAATAGTACTAAGAGTCTAGCTCATGGTAAACATAAATTAGAGTCTATTCTATGCAATTGGGCAGATTTTGTTCTAATTGGAATTATTTTTGTTTCTTTTGCTATGATTACAATGAGATAACAATCTTGTCCCTTCTTCTGGGACACAGATTAGTGGGATATGTTCTTCCCATAATTATGGCAGATATTCAGGAAGATGTTAGAATTGCTGCTTATGTTAAATCTATTATTATATCATTGGCCTAAACAAGTCACATGCTTTATACTTCATTATTTATGGAAAGAATTGAAAAGCACCAAGGCAGAAATGATAGAAGTGGAAAAAAGCAGTAGGCAGTTTTGTCAAAATTAATACTATTTGCACACTATTCATATCAGGCAAGTATCCTCTGAGACCAACTTCTTGCCATAATTGTGTGAAGGGAGAAGGACAGTTTTCATAATGCTTCACTAGGTAAAGGTCCTTCGGGAAGTTGTGGGTGCAAACAAGTTGAAAGCACAGAGGTAAGTTGAGTTAGAAAGCTGAAGGCACAGAGAAGTTCAGCTTTATCATATTTCAGTCCACTTGATATGCAGTTTCCCTTATGCCATTTGTTGGAGAGATTATTCTTTGTACAAGATCTATTCTTGGTCCCTTTCTCAAAGGTAGGCTTCTTTCCTTGATCTCTGTTCTATATCCTTGACCTATATATTTACTTTCATGCCAGTAACTCATTGGGTGTAGAATTATTATCATGTGCCAGCATACCTACCTACATGTTACCTACTTTCAATTGATTGTGACAGCTGTAGCTTTGCCACTCTCTCACCCTCAAATTTGCTTTGACTCTTCTGTGTGCCTACTTGGTTTCATATAAGATGCATGATTGCACTATCTATTTTTGTAAATATTATTATTGGAATATTGATAAGAATTGCCTTGAATCTGTAGGATTCTTTTGCCAGTATGGACACTGGAACATCCTAAGCCTTTCAGTTTGTGAATATGCAATGTCTTTCCATTATATTTTATAATATCTTTTAGACTGATTTAAAATTTCTAATGTTCAAGTCTTCCACTTTTTGATGAACTTCATTCCTAAATGTTTTATTATTGTTGGTGGGACTTACATTTTTCTTAATTTCTGTTTTAGATTTTTGATTGTGTATAAAAACTTTTTGATATGTGACTATGATATAAGTGCTTGGTGTATGTTGAGTTTAGAACCTGAAAATTTAGTGTGTGTGTGTGTGGTGTGTGTGTGTGTGTGTGTGTGTGTGAATATGTATGTGGGTCAATCTGTATGGGGATATGCGCATTAGGATTTTTGTGTCATCTTTAAATAGATATAGTTTTATTCGTTCCTTTATGATTCCCATGGATTTTCTTTTCTTTGCCTAATTGCTCTCCCAGGACTATTTTGGATCAAAGTAGCTAGAACGGGCATTCTGACCTTGCTTCTGATCTTAAAGAAAAAAAGCTTTTTATGTTTCACTATGTTTCATTGAGCAAAATTGATTAAGTATTTAAAAATAAGACTTGAGACTTTAAGACTTATAGAGGAAAACAAAGAGAAATGCCTCCATGACATTGAACATGACAATGACTTCAGGAATGTGACAGGACAACTGCTTGCAAAGGCACACAATTAGGGAAGTGGAACTTGCTCAAATCAAAGGCTTCTGTACAGCTAACAAAACTACAGAGAAAAGGCAATCTAGGAGAAAGGAGGAATCAATGCAAACCATATATCTGCCAACGGATGGGTAACCAAAATTTATAAGCAAGTTCTGCTAATTTTCATTGTATGGATAAGAGTGTTCATCTGTATATGTATACATATACCATCTGTGTGCTTGGTGCCCAGGTAAGCCAGAAAAAGGGTTGAATGTCCTGGAACTGGAATGAAAGATGATTATGAGTGCCAGGAAGTGAAACCCTCTCCTCTCTAAGAATACCAAGTGCTCTTGTGTTCAGCTGTCTTTCTTGTTCCCTATAAAGAATTCTTATAACTCCAAAGCAAAAAAAATCAAAAATTCCAACTAAAAATGGGCAAACCCCCCATTTTTTAGGTATAGAAAAAGAGAGTTTGCTCATTCTTATTGTCAGGAAATAGCAAATCAAAGCCACAATGGGATATTGCCTCATACCTTAACAGTTATGTGGAAAATGTTATTTTAGTCATTTATTATCATTATCATCATCATCATGGCAATTGTTATTATTGGGTAGACGTGTACATGGTATGTATGTGGAGATCAGAGGACAACTTCATGAAGTCAATTCCCTTCTTACATGTCTACATAAGTTATAGAAACCAAATGGAGCTAATGTCTTTATCTGCTGAATATATATATATATATATATATATATATATTATTATATATATATATATCAGGAAGTGTTAGAACTACTATATGTATATGTATATGTATATGTATATATGTAAAGTATAATAAATATATGGGCAAAATATGGGTATTATAGACTGTTGGTGAGACTTTTAAAACGTAGAAATATGGAAGCAGTAGGGTAGCCACTAAAAAAGTAAAAAGGATTACCATGTAATTCCCAAATTCTGTTTCTGATTATATAGCCAAAATAATTTAAATCAGAATCTCAAAGAAATATATAGGCACTATATTCATTAAAGTAATAGTCAAGGTGTGGAAATAGTCTTTTATCAACAGATAAATGACTTCATAAAATACATATCTGACTGAGTGGTAGTATGTATGTAGACTAACATTCTGTCTTAAATAGTTACTACTATCTGCAACAAATGAACTTTGCGAAGTTTAAGCTGAGGAAAATCTGCAGTTTACATGAAGTTACAATAATATAGGATTCCATTTATATGATGTGTCTAAAATAGTCAAAGTAACAGATTCAGACAGTAAATGGCAACTGCCTGGGTTTGAGAAAGTAGAGAAATGATGCTTAGTAGATAAAATGCTGCAGCTTTGCCTGATGTCTAGAGCTTTGTGGTACAGTGCTATGTCTATAGGTTACAATACTGAATTGTGCTCTTACCCCTTTGCTATGAGAATGGATCTAATGTTATATTCTTTCCACCGTGAAGAAAAATTTAAAATCATGTAGAAAAAAGTATAAAAATGAAAATTTAAGGAATATTTTGAAGGATGATGAGAACATTTTTAAAGGACTGACTTCTATGATAGAGCCTTGAAATGTTGGGTAAGTATTTCATTTGATGCTACAAAACACACACAGTGAGGTGATGGTTTAAGAAACCATGTTCTATGTCAAGAATACATAGAGAATCCTGTGAACATCTTCCACGCTATTCGTCAGTCTGATGGCAGGGCAGAACTCTGCCATTAGATCAAAGATAGGACATTAAAAATGTTACATCACATTGAACAAGATTGTTGGTCTGCTTAGGCAATCCACACAGTCTAAGGCATCAGACTGCAAAGTTGGAGCTGATCTTCTGTCTCAGAGTGTGGAGAATGTCACCCATGTTACTCTTTTAATTTCCCATCAATATCCATCTTCTCTCTAGACCCTTTGTCTTCTGCTTTTCAACTCCTTTACCAAAACCTAATCTTGAGAACACAGAGTCAAAACCCACCAGGTCCTGGTTGATAAATAGCTGATCCTTTGATCAGATGAATGAAACTTAGAGACACAAAACTATTGTCGGTGATGGAAGAAGGAGTGTGAATTGGGAATAAATGCAGGGCGGAAGGATGCTGGGAGAAAAGACAGAGCCATTTCTGCAGTATAGAAAAACTCATTGTGAACCCATAGGAGCCTGGCTGTGGGGAAATTTATTTAGATGAGTTTGTGAGTCAGGGAATGAGTAATGATCTGACATGAGGAGTGGAGTATAAAGTACAAAACTTGAATATGCCACAGGCTATTATTAAGCTTTTTTTTTTTTTTTTTTTTTTGCCAGCTTCAAAAAGGAATATGTAATTTGTTTTGTCTCATGGCTTAGGAGGTTTTTTTTTACAGCACAATGCTGATACTCCATGTCAACAAATAAAATAATTTAAAGCTATCTTTTATAGCAGAGGATCTAGTCAAAAATGCCTATATAGTTTCGGTAGATACTGCCAAGCATGGAAGGACAGTGATAAACTAGAGAGGGAGTGGATTGCGGTGGCTTTACTAGAAAGCATGCATTACATCACCAACAGTGAATGCTGAGACAATTGTGTCTATGATGGAGTGGAGACTCAGGGTTCTGGCTTCCCAAAAGTGCCCATGAGAGCACATTTTGCGTGTAAACCAATAGTTTAATAAGCTCATGTGCAGAATATATTATTCAGAGGTTTGATTGAGCTCTGCCCCGTAATACACAGAGAGGAACATGTACAGTATTGGAGTTAGCATCATGTAAGTGGACCCTGTATGTTGCCTAAATCCTGACTCAAAATTTTCATATGATGTATAGCACCCGTACTTTATAGATTTAAGGGGTCCAATATGTTCAAAGTCATCATGTCTACGATGGTTATTTGTCCATTAGCATTTGACTGACTGACTGTCCCCCATGGCACTGAGTCATTTACGTAAAATGACTTCCTTTTTATGACTGTTTCTTTAGACTCAATTGGAGACAGAGGCGACTTGAGTGTGACTTTTGGATCAAGCCTTTCAGGAGCATCAGTAATTTCTGCATCTTTTGTCAACTGAGTATGGGCACCACAAGGAAAGTTGTCATATGCACTCAGTTAATTGTTCTTAAGCTCTGAGCCACCTCCCCAGCCTCTGCAGTTATCACTTCAAACCATATTGTATGAACAGCTTTCATCTGTGCCTGTCTTGTCCATCTACAGGTTGACCACAGCTCTGGTAGTCATGGTCCTATTACTTCTCTCTACAATTCTACTACTGTACAATATTATCATGGACACTTAGATGCATAATGAACATTTCTTAAGTGAGGTCAAGCATCTAGTGTGACCCAGCTGCCAAGTGACCAAAGGAGCTGTGAGGTGAGGAAGTGACTTCCTTATGACTGTTTGACTCTAGACTCAGTTGGGGCAGAGGCGACTCATGTGTGACTTTTGGACCAAGGCTTTCAGGAGGAGAAGTAATATCTCCATCTTCTCTCTGTCAACTAAGTATGGTCACCATAAACATGAGGCGAGAGGAAGCTGACCAAGAATCACTGCATGTAGGAAAACTGCCATATGCACTCACACGGAGATGAGCAATAATGAAGTAATGAATGTCTGTCTGGTTCCACACAGCCTTTCTTGGCATAGAGACTGAATAGAGTATGGCATGAAAAAAATACCACATGGCCTGGAATAGGGTGCTGGAAGTTTAAGTACCCCTTCCCCACCTCTCTCTAATAAAAATATTGGAGCATAGCAAGCTTTAGGAAATGTCAATAATTCAGAATGGTTACTGGAACCTAAAAAAAGTACTTTTGCTTATCTAAAATAGATACATACTATAATTTTCAAAGAAATTTTACAGTGAGTTACTTTACAATAATTGTATCAGACTAGACTTACTTTACTGCATTTAAAATAAATGAAGGGAAAATATTTTTCAATACATGAGCGATAATATGGCCCAATCTCCTTTATCAATGTAGCCCTAGGGCATGTACACATGGACACCTAACTATGGTTTTCAGGGAAGGAAGGGAAGAATGGGTGGGGAAAGAAGATAGAAAATGATAAGACGCTGGGGAATGGAGGGGATTAGGGCAAAGCAGAGAGGGAGGAAGAAAAGGGAGGTTGAGTACTTTAAAAACAGTTTTTTCTTTTTTTTCTTTTCTTTTTTTTTTTTTTTTCTTTTTTATTTTTTTTTTTTTTTTTTTTTTTTTTTTTTTTTTTAGCAATGAGTCGTCTTATGTTCTCGTTTGTGCATTTCTATGCCTATACAGCTGAGAGTTGAATCCAGGACCTTATGCTTACTAAGCACTAGTCTATCTACCACTGAGATACACTATGTTCATTTTCACAAAGCCTCAATATGTGCTGAAGCTAGCTGTGTAAACTCTGAAGTTTAGGATGCACAGTCCAACTGGTTGCCTTCTCTAATCTGTATCTTTGAAAGATAGAGAATTTGGGGAGAGACTGGAAAAACTTGCATGGCCTTTTAACTAGTTAATAGTAGGATCAGGATTAGAACCTACTAGTAGTTCTTATGACTTATAATTCTGTCACCTTTTAAAAAATTACTACACAATTCCTGTGATGATGTTTATGGTTAACATGGAAACATGTAAACTCTTAGGTGAAATTTCTACATAAGTCAATATGTGATTATGACCAAGTGACCTCCAGTGACAAACTTGGCTAACTTCAAGATAAAGTTCAGTCAGGTCCAGCATAAGTTTACATTTTGGTGAAATTAAGTCCAAAATTCAGCAAATCCTGGAAAGGTAAGGAGAAATGGTAGAGTTTAAACACTTCATGACATCTTAGTTGCTCTACTCAAATTCATGGCCAAAGAAGCCTATAATCTTACCCTATGTCTTCCCTTCTTCCCTCCCCTGCCCCTCCTCTCTTTTCCATGTGCAGATAAAATATGATCATCTATCTCCCTGCTCCTGCTACCATTGAATACATCGCCATTGTGATAGACTGTATTCGTATCAGTTGGGATTATAAAACAAAATAAGCCTTTTCTTCCTTTTATTGCTTTTATTCAGAGTATTTGATCACATCAATAGGGAAGTAACTATGGGAGCCATGGAACCACTGTTCTTCCTTTGGTTTGCATGCAATTCTCCTGGAAAATCATCCACTCTGCTAAGTGCTTAGTGTTCAAAGATACATATTTTTCATACAACATTAATCTTGAATACAAGCCAATTCACCACTTCATCTGTTGCTCAGCTGAAGAAAGAGCAGTCTGTTCTCATACTGGAGCAAATGTATCCTGTGTCGGATATGCTTATAGTTAGTATTATCTCTTCCAATGCAATATCTTCTGAAGGGCACAGATGGGTGGTTCCCGAGGATTGATTTTGTTTTCCTAAGGAACTAACTTGATAACTCAGTTCTCTGTTGATATTAGGCATCCCTGATCTGATCCCTACAATGTAAATTCTGTAGCAAATTCCCTCCTGTAGCATTAGCATGGCCAAGTATCACACAGTTTAAACTCCATTAGAGGTTTTGTAACCAGGACTGAAACTGCACTATTTGTAAAGTGCATGTATAGCTATTGAACGGCTTTTAAGATTCCTGTTACAGTTAGAATATTTGTAGTATAAAATGTGCATACTACTTATTAATTTAATTTTTCAGATGGTCTCATATAGCCCAGGCTGGTCTTGAACTTGCTGTGTAGCTGAGGATGCCCTTGAAGCCTGATTCTCCCATACCTCTATCGCCCAAGTGCTGTAATTTCACGCATGCACCACCACACATGATTTCAGCATGTCATTTTGAAAAATGAAGGTATTTAAATTAGGTAAATAATATGGATCAGAACAGACTATTTTTCCAAGATGTAAAAAGTGACAGACTTCAAGGAACAGTGGACAAATAGACAAAGGTCCTGAATTCAAAACTGAGCTCTTTCATCAACAGTTACATAGGATTTGACATGCCTATTACACTATCTGAGACTTGATTTCATTAACCATCTTTTGTGTACATCATGATAATCATCTCAAAAGTTGCTTCCAAATTTATGCTTTTTTTTTTCAGTGTATTCAATATGCTTCCTTTTCTTGATGAGAGTAAGGACAAGAGAAAATATTTCACTAAAGTCTCTTCACCCACCTGCCACATTAAAGATCAGAAAGCAAAAAGTCAAATTGGGCTTATAATTTGGTTTATTTCCTAATTAGAAGTTTGATGCTGTCTTACCTTCTTTGCAAGAATGCTTTTGTATTTGCAGGTGCAATCACTTACCAGAACTCAACTTCACTTTTTATGCCCAGCAGTCTAAACAGAAGAAATTTTCTGCATGTTTTTCTGTTCTTGCACTATGGCTTTTATCTAGTTGGTCTGTGACGCTTTCTTTGACACACAGGGATGCTCCTCTACTCTTTCTTTCAGGATGGTAATGTCCTTTTTGGATGTCATCAAAATCTCATTATGATGTTGAGAGATACTGCCCAAATCTGTCTGCTTTTTTCAAGAATCAAAACCAAGAAGAGTAAATTCATCTTAAGAGCCAAAGTAAAGGATATTCTCTGACCTTGAGGTTATTTTTTCTTCTACTAGCCTGAGAAGCAATAAAAACAAAATAAAACAAGAGAAAAACTATTCCATAGCCATTAAGGTGAAATTCCCCAAGTTTTAGGAAATTTAGAGGTAAATGAAACAAAAATATCTAAAGGTTTTAAGGCAAAGAGCTTCAGATTAATAAACTATTCTTTTCTACAACCTTTTGATGTGTTCATAAAGAAAGAAGCAATCTTTAATTGAAGCATATTGAATAATATTGAGGGCAAAATCCAAAACCCAAACCAGAAAGAAAACACAAACAAACTTGTAAATTATGGTCATTGTAAAGAGAGGATCTAGTTATAGGATATGAATTTTGTGTATGCCAGCGTAGAGCGTGTTCTCCACCTGCCTATCATGTTTCTTCCTTGCTTGTGAGGATTTCAAGTGGCAAACACGGGGCCAGTGCTCATTTCTAACAATCTCTTAGAACAGAGATTCTCAAACTGTGAGTTGTAACCAATTTGGGGATTGCTTATCAGATATCCTGCATATCAGATACTTATATTACAATTCACAACAGCAGCAAAGTAACAGTTATGAAGTAGCAATGAAGTAATTGTATGGTTATGGGTCATCACAACAGGAAGAACCGCATTAAAAGACTAGAAGAAGGTTCAGAACCACTTCCTTAGAATATGCCTGCTTTCGTTGCTCTTCATTTTTACCCTCTTCTTCAGTTAATCTGCATATAACAGGTACAAAAGAATGATTAAAGGAAGCTAAACATTGTTGACACTTTTAAGAATATATATAGTTTTAATTTATAAATAAAATGTCTTATATGGGCAAGAGTAACAGTTAAAGGTGAGGCCACGTGAATGGAATAAAATGTTCTAAAGCGAGAATATGACAAGTTCTAAACAATTTTACAGCAGATGAGAATCCAGAACTCATGCCCAACAATACTTGGATGGCAGGAACTTGAGATTGGATAGCCAGAAAACTAGAGTAGAACCAACATGACTTAGCAAAAAACAAAACAAAACAAAACAAAAAACAATGAAGTGATATATTATATTATATTATATTATATTATATTATATTATATTATATTATATTATATTATGAAGAATTATATTCTGCCATTCTTATATTCCAGTGGAGGCTTCCTCCAGCAGCAGATAGGAGTGGGTGCCCAGACCCACAGCCAGACACTATGCAGAGAATCTAAATTGGAAGTTTCCACCTGCTCTCTCCTCCCATAGACGGGGAGGAAAGAGTCTAGGAGTCAGAAGGGATGGGGGACCTAAGGAGAACATGGACTATAGAATACACTAAGCAGGTCTCACATGGGCTCACAGAGACTTAAACAGCCAGTGGAGAGCCTGCATGAGTCTGCACTAGGTCCTCTGCTTATATGCTATGTTGTTAGCTTGGTGTTTCTGTGGTAATCCTAATAGTGGGAACAGATGTATCTCTGATTTTTTTTTTCTGTTCTTGAGACTCTTTTCTCCTATTGCCTTGCTCAGCCTCTATATGAGGGCTTTTCCTTATCTTACTATATCTTGATTTGTTCTGTTTGTCTGTCACTTTTGTGAAGTCTGCTCTTTTCTGAAGAGGAAATGGGGATGTGGGGGGGCTTCCCTTCTTTAAGGAGAATGGGAAGGGTAAATAGGAAGAAAGATTTATAAGGGTGGGGCTGGAGGAAAGGAAGTCAGGAGGCTGTGATCAGGATGTAAAGTGAATAAAACAAATAATAGTAAATGAAAGTGAAAAAATATCCTTCAGCTTGTTGTAGTAGGGAATGCAGGCAATCCAGCACCTGGAACTTGAGGTAGGAGGATAGTGATTTCCAAGATAGACTGGGGTACATAGAGAGATACTGTCTCAAAAGTCAAAGAAAATCAAGAAAAGAAGATACATCCTTTTCTTGTGCTGTAAAACCATCAAGTGTTAAGTCCAATTGTCAATATAGGGATGCTTATCAAAGGAAGGTAGTGGGGAATTTAGCTACCATAAAGAGAAAGAAAAAAAAATGAATAGTTTCTGAATATAGAGTAGAATCCAGGAGAGTTTACTTCTTCCAAGTGCTTTGAACTTAGCCTCTGGTCAAGGGTAGTCATTGACATTTCCATGACTGCTCTTGCCATAGCCTTTCTCCTTGGTCCTCATAGCATCACTGTGCATCATGGGCTGCTGTAACTACACATAGTGAAGGAGACAAGCTCTGGTGACAGTCCCCATATGTTTAGGCGGATGCATTACCATGTTCCCATTGGGACAAACATTATATTAGTTACTTTAAAATTATGATGGTTAAACATCTCACCCTGATGAATGAATTGAAAAAAATCAAATAAATGGTCTAATACTATATTGCTGATGTGTGGCGAAAAGCATACTTTAGACCCAGGAACTGAAGCACCATAGGGAAATAGTAAAAATCGACTTCCCTCCTCTTGAAACTTAGAGACTAATAAAAATAGCAGGGAGTATGTGTGGAAAGGAAGGAGAGTTCTCTTTGGGACAAGGAAGGGGAGTATAAGAGGAGGTTGGGAAGAAATAAAGGAAGGAGCAAAGATGAGACTGTAAATAAATGGAAGAAGAGAGGAGAAATAAAACTGTTTCTAGGAAAGAGAGCAGCAGTTGGCAAATATGGGCCAGCAGCAAGGAGACAGAATTGATATTCTCTGTATTCTTTGAGAGGAATGGAAGATTTGACTTTTGATTTTGCAGATGTCTCCTTTTAAAAATAAAATTATTAAGCTATTTATTTACTTTAAATCCCAATCATAGTTCTCCCTCTCTTGTCTCCTCCCAATCTTTCCCTATCATCTCCTGCTCCCTCCAAACCACCTCTATACCATTCTCTGAAGAAAAGAGGAGGCTTCCCATGGATATTAAACATTCTTGGCATATCATGTTGCAATAAGATGAGGTGCATCTTCTTCTACTGAGGTTAGACAGGGCATCCCAGTAGGGATAAATAGTCCCGAAGGCAGGCGGTGTAGTCAAAGACATCCTCTGCTTCTACATGAACATCCAGCTGCACAACTGCTACATATGTGCAGAGGACCTAGGTCCATCCCATTCATGATCTCTGGTTGGCAGTTCATTCTCTATGTGTACCTATAGGCCTAGATTAGGTGATACTTTTGATTTTCTTGTGGTGTCCTTGCCCCTCTGGCTCTTTCAATTCTTCTTTCCCCTCTTCCACAGGATTCCCCAGTTCCACTTAATTATTGGTTGTGGGTCTTTGCCACTTCTTCTTTTGAGCACATCAAATATTTTAATAAACTTTGTGTCTATTTCAGCTGAATGCAGCTTGGAGATGGGCTGATGCTCAGGTAGCTGAAAGCTAATCAATTCATTCTGAAGCAGTTCATAAATCCATCTACACATTGAGAGCCTGGCCTGGATGAGAGGAGGTGATCATGAGGCCTGGGCTGCAGAGGAAAATCTCAGGTGTACGCATTTGAAACTGAGAATACAAGTTGCCTGGGATTGGTATATCACCAGAAAAAGTTTCAAGCTAACACTTGCAGAGAAGTGAATTGAATGTATTTAATACAGAAACGTACACCAGGGGGATGCTCATTTGAGCCAGGAGAAAACACATTCTGAGTTTTATAGAGGCAATTCGTTTTTTAGCAAAAGGTAGAAATGGAGAGTAAAAGAGGCTGAAGGAAAATAATGACTCCGGGTTGCTTCATATCTAAAGCTCATTCATTTGAACTCAATGCTGTATGATTTTGAAAATGCTCAGGTATTTGGAGTCCTGGATAAGGCATGGTCTATAGGTTCTTCTAGAGTACAGGAGTAGGTTCATGATGCTGGTTCTGGTTGTGACTGGGAAATGAGCAGGTGTTAGATATGTTGAGCCTAGTTCTTCCGGTATGTACTGTGGTAGAAGTGTTAGTTATTCTGAAGTAATTGTGATAAAATTGCTGCTTTCTGCCTTCATCATCTTGCTTCTAATGGTGAGTGACATTGGCCATAGCAGTCCCAGGGTTGGCTAGAAATTTCCACTTAATGGAAATGTTGGTTAAATAGAAGTCCCCTATAGATTCCAGACATTATATAAAGTTATGGTAATCACTTTTCTGAGAACCATCCAGAGTAATTCTGTGTACTACAGAAGGATCTGTAATTGATATTATGCCATTCGACAATCAGATTTTTTTCCCTGTAAACGTCATCTGTAGATGTAGATGATGTTTACATGCAAGACATGTAAGTTCAGCCTATATATGTGCCCTGTGTGCTCAATTATTATCTTCTGGCATTAGTTCAGGTAATATGCATTTTTTAATTGAATTTTAAAGGAGTAAGAATTTTAAAGATACCACATGCAGGAGTCTCTATGTCCCATAAAATGAAGGCTGTGTAGATAGGTATCATTTGTCTATTTATCATCGCACTCTCTCTCTTTGGTCAGAACCTCAGGCCATTCCCAAAGGAACTACTACTCTGTATTCAAGCAGTTCCAGTGCAATTGGATCAAAAAGGCTCTCTCCAAGGACCAGCATGCAACTAAAGTGGCCAATAAGTTTATCTGTGTAGTTCAGGCACACACAGGGTCAAAGACAGTAAGCCTTAGATGTGCATTCTGACTTCTGAAAGGTGAGGTCCTAGATGGAAGCGTAAAAGCTTGAAGTGTCAAAAAACTATCGTGTACAGTATGGAACAAACCGACCTGAAAGTGAAATTTTAAAAGGAGAAAGCAGAAGTTACAACAGAGATTAGGGCAGCCAGCTGGAAAAAGACAGTTTGAGAAAGACACAGAAAGATGTCAGAGAGACTGGTAGAAAAGGACAGAGAGATAAAAGGATAAAAATATAGAGAAAAAAGGAGAAAAGGTAAAACACTAGGGGTGTGTGCATCGTGCACACACACACACACATACAAACACACACAATGCAGAAATAAACACACGTACACACAGAAAAATGGAGAATACATAGAAATAAGCACATAGAGAGACACATAGACACACTCACATACATTTTAAGAGTCAGAGACAGGGGAAAAAAAAGATTCACCTGATACCTGCTGGTATCTTTGGGACTCTTGATACTGTCTATATAAAAAGTTACGTTTCAGTCCTGGGGAGATAGTTTGGTCTGTTAAGTAGTTGTCTTATAAACACGAGGACCTCTGCTTAATTCCCGGGGCCCACACAGAAAAGGCCAAGGTTGCTGGCATACATTTGTAAATTCAGAACTGAGGAGGCAGAGACAGATGGATCCTCTGGGCTATCTGACCACTTAATAATGTTCAGATTAGAGACAGCTTCTATCTCTAAAAGCAAAGTGGACAGCATCTGGCACCAGAGCTTGTCCCTTGGCCTCTACAAGCTCCCCCAACACATGTGCCTCAACATATGAACACAGGTACACACATATACACATATGCCCACAAAAGACCCAAAACTATCTCATCATGAGAGGCCCCAATTCTATGAGTCTATTCTCCTTTACTTGAACCAAATTGGCTAGAACCCCAAAGAATACAAATGTAGAATTCCATGTTTCTGACTCCATCCTGGTTACTGAAACAACTCTGTCCTCATTTTATCTCCAATTCCTCAAGCTTCTCATCATTTCAATGTCAGCAAGGATACCTTGCTCCACTTACTTCTGGCTTCGGATTTTAAAGATGCTATAGGGTTCATGGACATCTTCCTAGATCATCATATCATAATCTCCCTCCCCACTCTGTCTCTCTCAAAAAAGGTATTTGTGACTAGTTTTTAACATTGGAGATTTGGAAGAAAACAAAGATGTGGCAAAGCCAATTCACACAGGTGAGCTTTCTGAGGTAGCAGAAAACTGCTCTTAAAAGGCGTCGCAAATTTGGGTCCTTGATATTTCTAATGGGAGAGACTTGCTTTGAATAGATGTGAGTGCTGTTGTTAAGGACACGTTGAGGAAATCAAGTAGAAAATTAGTGTGATCCCCAGCCCCAGGGGCTTGGGTTTTTCCTTTTGTTTTCAGATGATAAGAAAGGGGCATTTAATTTTTACTGATTTGGCCGGGTTAAATCTCTGGATAAAAAGAACTGTGCTTCTTGGACCTTAGCCTTATGACCTAAATATTATTTGTTTCTCTATTGGTATCCATTGCAAGTTGTATGGCTGTAACCTCCTGTGTGCATAAGAAATAATAGACAGCAGTTATGACCACGTTTCTCCACAAGTCCAAACTGAAGAGTTCTGGATGGTACCATCTCATACATATTAATCAGGTTTCTGTTACTATAATAGAATATATGAGACTAAGTTTTTACAAATGGACCTTTAGAAGATGATATCCATACTCAAACCACAGCAAGAATTAATTATGGGAGATAGTAATATGTGTCTGATATAAGACAATAGAATAGATATTGCATTTCCTTTATATCCTTTCTTACTTACATATAAAATAGGCATTGAACTTCATTTTATAGATGAGGATGCCGAGGTATAGAGAAATTAGATGAGAAGTTTCTAGGCCTCGCTGTAGAAAAGCATGATCTGGGATAGTTGCTTAAAACTAACAGCTGTCTTGGCTTAAGCCTCAGAGATTAAACTTCAAGAGGAAGAAGGAGCCTACATGGGTAGAGTTAGCTAAGCAGGTGATCCAATGTGCAAAGCACTTTGGCTAATGTGATATTCAGCCATGGCTATGATAATACTGCTATAACAGCAGTACTTATTCGAGATCAGCCTGTGTCAAATTTGATACTCCCCATGTTTTTTTTATTTCTGTTGGTAATCCTTCAAGATAACTTAAAACAACCATAGATATGTTTTTTATTGCTTCCTATACAGGGAATTTCACCAACAGATATTAAATTACAAATACTCATAACATTTCTGGCCAACTGGTAAAGAAGCATCTTGCTTCCCATCTAGACATGGTTTTGTTGAACACAGGGATAATTAAATGCTCAGTGTCCTAGACCAGTTGGCAAGTGACATTGAGCCAGTTATCTGCTTGCAGAAGAAATTAAGAGAACAAAACACATTCACTAGAGTGTGGAAGGTCAGCTCTCCTTAATAAAGGGTTTGCAGCTATGTGAAATTGGAAAAGAAATGATGTATTCTGAAACTATTTTCATTCCATTAACTTAAGTCAAGAAGAATAAAGGCAAATGCAGTTTCAAAGATTAGCTTCCAAATCTGATGTGCACTGGAGGGGAATAACTGACTTTCTTCTACCAATCACACCCCCCAACACACACAATACACTCAGCTTGAAAACTTGGAACTGGAATGAGCTGTTGATAGCTCATTTCATGTTGCTCTGTGACATTACACAGGTTTTCCCGATCTGTGCAAATCTGTCAGTTGCATTCCGCTTTCTTCAGGCTAGATATCATCAGTATCCCACCCTTTCTGGTGAGATGTATATACAGTATATGTAATAGGGCATGTGGGTGTATGGATCTGTGTTTGCATGTACATGTGTGTATATATATGCACGTGGACACCAGTGGCTGATGTTGGTTGTCTTTCCACAATCACTTTTTTTACCTTTATCCTTTGAGACAGCAACTCATTGAAGCTGAATTGTATACAGTGAACTATCCTTGCTAGCCAATGAGCTTCGGAGACCCTCTTGTTGCCTACCTTCCATTTCTGAGTTTACAGACATGCGTGGCCACGCTCGAATTTTATGTGTGTTCTGTTGTTCCAAACCCAGGTCCTCATGTTTGCCCAGCAGGTGGCTCATCTTCTGATGTGTCTCTCCATTTCCCCATGTTTATACTTTAAGAAGGAAATAAAATGACTACCGGTTGGCGATGCCTTCTGCCATTGAGTTTGGTGTTGGTAACAAGCCTGCTTGAAGGCAGTACAATCTAATATCTTTACATCGTCTGTGTTATGGCTCAGAACCTTCTCTCATAATAGTGTTGGCTTTCTGAGAGTTTCAGGAGGAATTTAAAAATAAAATAAAGGAGGGGGATCCCAACTACAGACATCAATGTGACATCTTGAGTCTTTTCCTAGAGTCCAGATTGCTCTTGGTTTAAAAAGACTGCAAAGACACTTTCCAAGTGTCTATCTTTTTAAGAGTGATAACTGCATACTATATATATATAGACTCCCTCTGCTATCCATGGTAAACAGCTCTTTGCTGCTTTCAAAATATCGAAGATATTT
Organism: Mastomys natalensis; assembly: GCA_021653895.1. Taxonomy (NCBI): domain Eukaryota; kingdom Metazoa; phylum Chordata; class Mammalia; order Rodentia; family Muridae; genus Mastomys; species Mastomys natalensis. Next base: position 96,681 of record JAJTUV010001918.1, read on the forward strand.
TGAAACAAAGGCTGAGAACTTGCTTTCAAAACTCCCAGACTGTCTAGTTTATACAAAGAAATAAATCCATGTCCCCACCACAGCTAAAATTCTAGAGATAAGAGAGTAGAATAGATGATCAGGGATGTCCTTGACATACACAGATTGGATTTTGAACCATCTACAGCTAAGTATCAAATGTCTGGTGTCATACGGCCTCTAGGTGATAAAGGTGTAACACTATGAAGTCTTTAAATAAATGGCTCTAGTATGTTTTAATAGGATGCCCTCATTATTAAGAATATGTGAAGAGAATCCAACAATTATTTATTTCACAAGTGATGCTTTTGAGCCAGCTAGTGCTATGTCTTTCTACTGAGTCCACGCTATAATCATGGCATTTCCAATGGTTAATGGCCGGAAGAAAAATCTCTGAGCTCTGGTTTATTCAATGGCTTTCCTTCAGCTCTCATGAAAACTTTCTTATATTTTTGGCTACCTAAACATACATATATTCTGTTTTTCCTGGTTGCTTTTATTTCCAAACACCTTACACTTACCTTCTGCTGCTGCATCATTAATCTAGATTAGGATTACACTTAGTGTTTGTTTAAATATTACACTATTTCTTGTTTCCTCTCAAAATAGACAGAAAGAAATTCCTATAGTTCACAGAGGAAGAACAAGCTCTTTAACTGAAAAAAAAAAAAAGCCAGTTAAATAATACCAAAGGAAGAAAGGGCAAGAGAGAATCTCCCTCTGTATTAGTTCAACTTACCATCTTTTCTAATTTCTTCTAAATTGAACAGGGATCTCCATCTTGTCAATGGGGTAGTTAAGGTGTGTGTGTGTGTGTGTGTGCTTGTGTGTGTGTGTGCGTGTCTCCATTTGGGGGAAGAAAGTGCAACTGTCAATAGCTCTGAGGGGATATAATGAACAAGCAATCCAATAGTGGAAGTGTAGGAAAATCAGATGTTTCAGGGGGCCATGGCTGACTAGAGGGCAAAGTGGTAAAATCTTGCCTAAGGATAATCTGCTAATATTATCAACATATGATACTGTACAAAAATGTAAAATATTTCCTCTAATGGATCATTTTTACATCAGTAATATGAAATCTAGAAAAATGTTTTTATACAATGATTTAAATCTTTATGTCCATGAGTAAACTTGAGGATTTGTCAGATCTGCTTAGAAATCTCTATACAAGATTCTATTACTAAAAGTACTGTTCCTTAATAATTTTTAATGGTGGGGAAATGATTGTACTCAATGAAGCACACAGTCATAAAATGATAAAAATGTAATACCAATTCTACTGAAAATGAAGTAGTGAAAAGACTACTACACAAATGCTATGTGGATTTTGGTTTCTTTCTTCTTTATATCGTCTATGTAAAACACACATGTAAGTTAGTAAGTTAGTTCAGTGGAGAAAGACACTTACCACCAATCTTGATGACATGGATTATATCTTAAGGGCCTACATGGTGGAAGGAGAAACTGATGCTGACTAGTTGTCCTCTGAACTTCCACTTTATAATAAGTCACCCTGTGGTCTACTCTTTATAGTTTAGATACACATGTCAGGGGGTGATACAATCTGTTTTCATGTTGGGAAGTGCTAGGTAAAGGGAAGTATCAATTATTCTTAGGTCCCTGGGTATCTAGGATGGGGTAGATGGATTCCAGTCAAACACATTTCTCTAGATTTCCTGGAAAAGAAGTACTGGAGGATATCTAGGAACCAGAGGACCATGCTGGGAAAAACATATCTTTTTCAGTGTTATCTCTGATGCTGGTTGTTGGTCAGGATTCAGGATTCAGAGAGGGGTATTCTGACTGAATATGCTGGGTCTCCTAAGAGACCTGAATTGGGCCAGATAACAGGTAAAAAACATTATAGTATAGCAACTATGGTTAATCTTCATTGTCACCTTGACTGGCTATAGAATCACAATGGAAACATATCTCAATGTGTGTATATGAGAGTGTTTCCTGAAAGATATAACAGAAAAGGAAAGACCCAACTAGGATATGAGTAACACTATAGCATGGACAGGATGAGTACCACCATTTAGTAATTTAGGGAGAGGACCCTAGAAGTTTTTCCACCAAGACAACATATAGGGGATGAAGATTTCTGCCTAAAGGTGTGTAGCCACTAGGAAGGAAAAAGGATGCTAGGAAGCATGGGGAGAGAAGCAAGGCCATTTCTCTATCAAGTAATCTCCCTGGGCAAGAGAGACATAGTTACTGCTGTTCTCAGAGAAGATTAATTGGTGCTAGAATATAAAACAAATTGGAGATGGAAAGATGGTTAGGAATACATTCTGTCCTAAGTGAATATTAGTGCTACCTTCTTGTGGCAAATAGACATCTTAAGTGAAGATCCTAAGATTGTGCTGGTGTGTCCAATCTCCGAAACATACAGTGACTGTGTCTGTCCAACACAGTAAAGTATATGTCATGCTGGGTGAATCAGACGGTTCTCAGTATGGAATTCTTAGGTATAGAATACATTAGGAGACACAGATGCAGACAGCCAGTCCTTGCATCTGCAATAACTTAATCACACTGAGCCTAACCATGTCTCAAAGCCCTCAACTATACAGAATTAAATGGCTCCCTGTGGGAATATTTATGCCACACATATTCACAGGGAATACTGAGGGGAAACTTGGTAACACAGAAATTCAGCAAACATATATACTCTCAAAGCATAAATGTGAGCAAATGTGGAGACTTGGCTGAGGGCCCCCTCTTATTTCATATCTCCACGTGTGAGTTCAGAGCCTACTTTGTGCTTAAGTGCTTTTGAAAATCATGTCATGCAGGCTTGGGGACTTGGGATTACAAATGATGTCCCACATGGCCCATTATTTTTAAAGCTCTAACTCAAGTGTGTAAATGCCCATGCTTCTAGGCAGAATGATTCATGCTTCTCCCATGCGTTTTCTCCTTTGAAGGTTGAACCAATAATTCTGCCCTGTACTTTATTAGTTTCCTCCATCTTTCTTTTCTGGCCTTCTACCCAAAGGCTTCTTTCTCACTCCTTTACTTCAGCTTCCCTCTTGCTCCAATAAAACCACCTTTACAGATGTTGATATGTGTCACTGGAGCATTCTTTGCTTCTTGCATTCATAACTGATCTATGTGCGATACCTCCAGCATCTCCCTTTTGCTCACATTGAAATGCTCACGCTCCCTTAGCTTGGTCAGTGATTTTGGTATGTCATCTTCTCTATGTGCGTCAAGCATTCATTTTCCATTCTTAACACCAGTCTCCCTTTTTGTTTAGCCTACAAGTATATTACACACAAAAGTTAATAGTCTCTATTTTTCTCTCACTTTTCACTTTTGTAGACTGTTATTACTATTATTGGTAAAATTTTCATCAATTTTCTAGTGAAAATACCAATTTCATATTACCCTAACAAGCATTCAAGGCTTTATTACTTTTTCAGTTTACCTCTCACAGTGTTTATACCAACCACAGGTGCCTAATGATTTCTAACTACTCAAGAGCATCTGTCTGTCTATACTTCTTCTCTTCCAACTGCCTCAAACTCCCTCATTTCATTTCTTCCCTCGTAAGCCTTGAAGATCATAGAAATTATTTTGCAAACCCAATCTTGGCTTTAGTGAATTTTCTGATTGTTGAATGTACATGGTCCTTACCTACTGTCTATATGATATTCTATCATTTTAATTTGATACACCTTAAAGCATTATTTTTCTATCATTAAGGAGTTCCTGAGCCAGGCAATGGTGGTGTACGTCTTTAATCCTTAACTTGGGAGGTAGAAGCAGGTGGATTTCTGAGGCCAACCTCGTCTACAGGGTGAGTTCCAGGACAGACAGGGCTATACAGAGAAAGCCTGTCTCAAAAAACAAAAGGAAAATAAAAGCAAAAAAGAGTTCCTGATACTGGTTTTATTCTCAAGAGTATAATCTCTCTTATGAGTAGTAATTTTAATAATAACTAATGTAAATATCAATAGTGACATTCATTACATGATTTCCACATGTCATATATTGTTTATAGTTTTGGGTACATGTCCTTATATGTCTTCCTTCTAGCACTGGATGAAGTAGGTGTGTTACTATTGGTCATTTGCAAGAAAAAGAAGTCAAAGGCTAGAGCCCTTAGTCTGGGGTCACAGAATCAGAAAGTTATAAAATCCAAATCTGAGCTTGATCTTTATTGAAGCTGAGACTAACTCATAAGCCAGTTCTCTTAAACCCAATTTCTCACTCAGTGGACTGATACTCATTTCATACACATATGATGCAAATTCAATGCAAAACACTATCCCTATAACCCAAGTGCATTACTATGATAAGCATAAGTAAGCTGCAGAATCGCAAGCTAGTTTACCCAAAAGGGGCTGTTTACTGTAGAGATGCAACATATCCTCATTAACAATAATGACATTGAGTAAGGATAGCGGTGAATTACTTTCTTCTCTTTATTGAGAGATAGAGTTTACTTCTACTCCCTTGCATCTGATTTGGTTTACAGACTTGCCTTTTTAGTAATAGGGTAGAAGAGTTTCCATTCCTGAAGCTCACGGGATGGGCAGGTTCTACTTTTCTTGGACTGTGTTCTAGAGGAGTCCATAGCTTCCAGCAAAGGAGTCTAACTGGTCTGAGATTGGTGGGAGTGCAACAGAAGCCATAAACAGATAGTCAGGAGGACAGTCTAAGCTAAGTTTTCTTGTCAGCTTGCTATGGCACCATGCTTATGTGTTGATAGGGTTTGTCAGCTCATGGTGTTGGAAGCTTGGTTCTAATGTGTCAGTATTATGAAGCCATAGGACCATTAATGGAAGGAGCCTAACAGAATCTGATTAAACATTACAGTCATCACTCTTGAAAAAGATTAACTAATATTTCTAGAACCCTAGTTAGTTTCTCTGAGAGTAGGTTGTTTTTAAGAGAACTAGACTACCTTCTTCCCATTCTGACTTCTGTCTTATTCCCCGGTCATTATGTTATTTGCAATGTCGTCACTCAAGGACCAAGCAAATCATGCTTAATTTTGGACTTTCAGCTTCTAAAGGTGTGAGCTAGATGAAGCTATTTTCTTCACATATTATGCAGTCGTGAACATTTTGTTGTAACAATGAAAAGCTGCCTAATCTGAGTAAAGCCATGATGTGCCCAACTCAACTAGACTATCTGCTAGCTAAACATCAATGAACAACTTCAAAGACAGGAATCAAGAGACAGAACCAACCAAATTCTGCCCAAACTCTAGTCCCACAAAATAATGGGCATAATAAATTTATTGAAGGTACAGAATTTTTTGAGTTAATCTGCTATATGTGCAGCAATTGATAAGTATAGTCTACTAGAATCACTTGACCAATAACTGAAGACTGCCCAGCTTGATTGTGTGAGCTTTTTGTGTTTCCATATTCTTTCTCGGTTAGTTGCCTGTCTCAGTCTCTCTTCAAGAGACTAACTGCTTTTATTTTTACAATACATATTGCACACATTGATTATAGAACAATTTATATATTCTAGTTTATATTTCCTTGTAGTTGAAACATTGCTGAAAATTGAATAGAATCTTACAATGCTAAATTTCTGTGGGAACTATTTTGTGTTGGGTTGAATTTGAGTCCATTTTCAATATTTTCTTTAATAGATAGGAGTCAAGGATAAGGAGTCATATAATACAAATATTTATTCCCGTAATAATAACTGTTTGTGGGAGAGAGAGAGGCAAGGAAGGTGAAATCTCCACAGAGAATTCTATATGTTTTACTTAAGGGCCTGCTCTCCTTATTTATCAGTCCTCAAATGACCTTGCTTTCTGACTGTGGAGTGTATCAGCTTCCTGGAATGTCTCTTGTGTTCATTAGCACAATATTGATCTCTTGAGTGACCTCCATTACTCAGTGTCTTCCAAGGGTTCTTTGAGAAGCAAAACAAATTGTTACCTCTGGCATGGTCTGCTTCTTCCTCCTCCCTCTTACAGTTAAAATTATTCAGTTGTCCAGTGATCCACTAACAGTAGAGTGGAGATCTATCTATTTATCTATCTATCTATCTATCTATCTATCTATCTATCTATCTATCTATCTATCTGTCTATCTACCTACCTATCTCTTTCCTATTACACTAAAATGATTCTTAAACTTCCTAATGAAATGATGTTTTAATATAGTTCCTCATGTTATGATAACTCCCAACTATAAAACAATTTCACCACCGCTTCATAACTGTAATTTTGTTACTATTATGAATAACATAAATATTTGATATCCAGAATACCTGATTATTAACTCCAAATGGGTCATGACCCGTAGGCTGAGAAACCCTGTTTTAGGTAGAGCTGTGCCATTTTTTCCTCCCTTAACAGTTAATCTACTGTATGGGTCAATGAATTGACTAAGAAACTGCCTCACAGGAACACAGGGTTTCCTCTAGGAAGAAAGGCTCATGATAAGCCTTGCTAAAGAAATAGGTGTGATAATTAGTCTTTTTAGAAGATATTGTACTTTCCTTCTCAGAATCACCTCTCCCTAGCAGTCTGTATAGAGCGCAGCTATGTTTCTTCATAAGCCTGATTGCTTCTCTGATTTACTCAAGAAAGCATAACTTTTTCTTTACTAATTCTGTCTTTATGTCTAGGCTTGTCATTCCTAACACTTTGGATTCCTCTGTTTCTCTAAATATTCCTTCTCTACTAGCATGTGGGAGCTTGTCTGCCATATGTCTGACCTCCAGGCTGGCTCAAATAGCATGGCTTTAATAAGGAGTTCCCAAGGGAGAACACCAATTTCTCTCCCTCCCAGATTTTAGCTATTTTTTTTAATTTAGTATCATTTTGTTTCTATCTGTCTGTCTCTCTGTGTCTCTGTGCTTCTCTCTTTGTGTATTTGTTTGTGTGTGTGTTTCTGTGTCTGTGTGTATGTGTGAATGCTCAGGTACTCATGCATGTGTGGGAATACATGTACACATATGTACAGGTACATGATTAGAAGACAACCTTCACTAGCTTTTTCTCAGGTAGCATGTAACTTTTTAAAAGTCTTTCACTTGGGCATAGAAATCATGATAAGAGTTAAAATATGTCACAGTACCCAGCTTATCCCCACAGCAATATCTTCTAGAACTTGTGTCTTTTTAACCCACAGAAAAAACTCCCTCCAGAAATTTTTGTGATGATTCCCTGAACACCTTGAAAGTCCCAAGCCTGTGGTTGTCTCTTTGCCTTTCTTATGTACTTTTGGATCTGGCTTCTAGGTAAGCTGTATACTCTACACCAAAAAATATGCCTATACAAATTTATTTTCCATGTCCCTAACATGCACAGAGGGTTTGGTTGTTCTCTATCTTAAATGTCACAAATGAAATCAGAAACATTGAGCGGCATTCCAGAGAGCTTGTTCTTGATTTAGGTTGTGTTTAACTTCCTGATGTGTACAACTAGTGTGCTTATATGATCCTGAAAAATTACTTGGCTTCTATGAATCATGATGTCCTACAAGAGGAAACGATATCAGAAACTAACTGATAAATTTGAGAGAGGGAGGAAGCAAGGGAGTAGTGCATCACAGGGAGTTGAAGTAGGAAAATGAAAATGATGTAATTGTAATTGAGAAAAAAATAACAAAATATTATTGAAAAGAATTATCCGCAATGTTAAATAAGATAGCCCATTAAAGGAACCTGTCAGAAACTCTGATCGTAAGTTCATTTGGTGGCTATATCATCATTTCTACCATGGACTGGCACACTGTGGTCAGTGGGGTGAGAGAAAGGAACAATATGCTTCTCCCAACTTGAAGCACCATACCACCAATTTTTAGACATTTGTATATCACTTAGCATACCATGATATAAACTCAGTAATAAATATAACTCTATATAAGTGCTGATGGCATTACATATGGGTGATTTTCAACTCTTGTTGGGTATTGTTTCTAATGCTTTGTCTTACTCCAGCTCCCAAAAGCATTTCTAGACCTGAGGGTCCCTTTCCCCAGATGGCTTTGAGTGGCAATAAAAATTATCTGTACGGCCAATGGTTGGGCACAGAGATGGGGCAAGGCTTTTAGATTGTGTGGGCAAGGGTCAGAGAGAGAGAGAGGAGGAAAAGGAGAATCGCCATGACTTGGAGGCAGAGGGATCAGATTTAAGAGCTGCAGGAGAGAAATCATCTAGCAAAGTAGGTAGAAAGGGAAAGCAGCCCTATTGAGGCGGGGTGGCTGCTCAGAAGGTAACAGGGCAGTTAAGCTAGGAACACCAGAGGGGAGTTTTTGCTGGCAGCAGGGAGGTTTAGAAGTGCACAGCAATTGAGCTAGTCAATGCATATCAAAATTAGCTGGCACAGCCACATGTGTGTATGTGTGTGTGTGTGTGTGTGTATGTGTGTGTGTGGGAGGGAGTAACCACAATAGTTTAACTTATTCACAGCTACAACCTCTGATATTGTATAACAAAGCTATCTGAAGAGGAATTAGAAAACAGATTTCTCATTTTTCTTAAATATTATGAACACAATTTTGCTCATATAAGAGCCAAGAATACATGTTTTCAAATGTTTCTCAGGTGATTTCTAACATTAAATTATATTTATTAGCTTTCTAGCACTGTCATGACATATTACCATAATCTAGGAGATTTACAGTATCAGACACATGTTCTTTTTTTTTCTTTTATTGGATATTTTCTTTATTTACATTTCAAATGTTATTCCCTTCCAGGTCATCCCTCTGGAAATCCCCTACTCCATTCCCCCTCCCCCTGCCTCTATGAGAATGCCCCCCCACCCACTTACCTACTCCTGCCTTCCCGCCCTGGCATTCCCTTATACTGGGGCATGGAACCTGCATAGGACCAAGGGCCGCTCCCCCACTGACATCAGTGGCAGAAATATGTTCTTATAATGTTGAAGTTTGGAGACCTAAACTCTGAAATCAAGTTGTCAAGGGACTTTTCTCCTCTGGAGATTCTTCTCCGCTTAGAGACTCTGGGAAGGATTTTTGTTTTTGTTTTCATTTTTTTTTCCTTCTTTATAGCTTTTAACGTTATTAACAGTCCTGTGTCGTCTTTGGCTTGCCTGAAATCTTCCCTCTGTGGTTCCTCTGTAGTGCTCACTGTGAACCTTGTATACATTTGTCTTTTCTGCTGCTGAATACCACCTACAGCATCAGGGACAACTCTAGTTCAATACAACCTAAGTTTTTTTTTTTCTTTAGCTCCTACCATGTATAAGCTTTGGTTGGTGGTTTAGTCCCTGGGAGCTCTGGATGGTCCAGTTAGTTGATATTGTTCATATAGGGTTGCAATCCATTCGGCTTCTTCAGTCTTTCCCCTAGTTCTTCCATTGTGGTCCCTGGGCTCACTCTGATAGTTGACTGTAAGTATATGCATCTGTTTTAATTAGGTGTTGGTAGTATCTCCCAGGGAAGAGCCATGTCAGGCTCCTGTCAGCAAGCACTTCTTGGCATCAGCAAGAGTTTGGGCGTTTGGTGTCTGCAGATGGGATAGATTCCTAGGTAGGGCAATCTCTGGATGGCCTATCCTTCAGTCTTTGTTCCATTTTTGTCCTGTCTTTCCTTTGGACAAGAATATTTCTGGGTTTAAAATTTTGAGATGCATGGGTGTCCCCATCCCTAAATTGGGGGTCATGCTTACTATTGGAGGTGGTCTCTACAGGTTCTATCTTCCCTTTGTGAGGTATTTTGGCTAAAGTCATCACCAGTGGCTCCTGGGAGCTTCTCACTTCCCTGGAGTCAGGGACTTTCTCATGGTTACCCCGGTTGCCCACCCCCCTCTGCTACATGTTTCTATTCAATTTCCTGATCCTCTGGTAGTTCTCTCCTGTCCCTTCCAATACCTGTTTCTGCCCCTCTCTTCTCTCCAATCCCCTCTCACTCTATTTTATTTATGAGTACACTGTAACTATCTTCAGAAACACTAGTAGAGGGCATCAGATTCCATTACAGATGGTTGTGAGCCACCATGTGGTTGGTTGCTGGGACTTGAACACAGGACCCCTGGAAGAACAGTCAGTGCTCTTAACCACTGAGTCATTTCTCCAGATCTGAATACAAGCTAATCTTAACTTCATTACAATTGTAATGGTCCTATTTATTAATAAGAACACATTCATATCAAGGGAAAATATTGAATATATGACTTTTGTGGAGATAATTCAAGTCATAGTATTACTTAGAGTTAAAAATCTTTATTTTACATTCTATGAAAATAAAACAATGATCATTGCCACCACCATTTATTAAGCACTTGAAAAGAATTGTGTCAATTTACATGATGAGAAAATTGTTTTCTCCTTATTCCAGGTATATAAGAAATTTGAGTTAGGAAGGAGGCCTTATAATTTCCCCATGATAGGTGACTCTCAAGGTAGGAACTTGAGACAATCAATTTAATTACTATTACAAAGATTGACAAAGGTGACCGCAGATGTTTATGTTATCTCCTTGTTAGCCTTTTTCTCTGTACTAATGACCTATGGTTGGAACTTTTGTAGCTATAGGGTATTTATTCCAATATTTAAGCAGGTAACAAAATGAGGCAAGAAGAGCCCTGGACTGGAAGTCTGGTTTCCTACATATTGTTAAGACATTTTGTTTCCTGGGACACAGGCAGAACTATGTTTAGGCTATTGGAAAGGTACCAGAAGTAACCCCTGTCCATAGGGACTTATTGCCTGGGTTGATATTGAAAAATGATGTATGGTAAACTTCAAATGAATGATGTTTTGAATTGTTCCAAAAGGTTGAATTCGAAGACTTATTAAAGCTGCAAAAATTCTCAGAAACCATTTGATGCAACTCATTTTTTGACAAAGAGGTGATGTGTTCTACACGAAAGTCATCTTTGGATTCCCCACAGTAGACAGAGAGAGTCAGCATTCCAGAGTCTCTGAACATCATTGATATTCTCTTACCATGTTGTCTCCACACTCAGGCAGCTTCCTATCTACTATATTCAACATTTCTCCCCCAGCCTTACAGCACTGCTCTCATAGTTTGTGAGGTAGGTACTCATGAGAACCTCATTTCAGACAAAGTTATTAAAGTCTAGAATCTTTAGGTTCCTTGCCCAAGATTGTAGATTTGTAGGCTCATGAGCCCTGTTTAACTGATTATTAAATTCTATTTCAACTAGTTTTCGGTACTGTTTATATTTTTTAAATACTCATTTAATCATTTCCTTCATCCTTGTATTACAGGCAAAAAAGAATATGGTCAGTGTTGGACTTATCACTAGGAGTGGCTTTGAACAGCATGGGGGAACTCTGCGAAGACCATGGGAAGAAACAGACAAATTTGGTATTGTTTTACTCCTGAACTTCCTAAAGATCCATAATGAACCTCTGTCATCAAGTGTGGTGCCACCTTCAGACATAGGAACATGTGACAAGACCTTGGGCTAGGGCTGTGGAGTTGACCAGAATATCCTGCCATCACATAACACCTGGGAAATTAGGTAGAATTAAAATCAAATAGAAACAAACTCAATCCCCCAAAACTTACCCATTTCAGCAATTTAGAAATTGGCTAAGGCATAAGGCAATCTGAGGAGCATATGTGCTTAAAATCCCGATGCTTTGTGGGTCTGGCAGGCTTGACTGTCAGAAGCTTTTCCAGGATGGAACAAGTGACAAGGATCAGTGGCATTGGTGCCCCAGTGGAAGGAAATATGAGCAGATTTGAAGAGGTGGCCAAGCTTGGCAATGCTTTCAGTAAACATGAAGGATGTCAGATAAACATGGCTAATCAAGCTGTCACTTGCAGTATGGACATAGTACATATATTCTTGGCCGAGGCAGCATTATCTCTGATAGAATCTAGACAATACCTAATGCAGTTGCATATTTACACTGAGCCACTGATGGAAGATAGAAGATTCTGTGGTTGAAGATGTTTGAACTTAGCATTTGTTTGACCATTTGCCAGAAACTAAATTGGGAAGACCTTGAAGTGACTTATACGAAGCAAGACAAAAGACTTAGGGTATAGATGATGCAAGAAGCATAAGAAGAGAAAATAGAAAAAAGGAGAGAAGGAGGGAAAATGGAATAGAGGAAAGAAGGGAATGAGTGGAGATATCAGGCTATACATCCTAAGAGAGGCAGATTTCAGTTAGTCAAAGAAAATGATTAAGTAATAACACAAAGAAAAACAGTAGTAACAACATTTCAGGAAGGAGCAGAGACTCGGAGTAAAGGCATGATACGCTAATTTATATAAGGTATCATTTTCAACCAAAAGTTATGAGACCCACAGTTAGAAGAGTATGTACCATGTCCAGGACAAAAATGTATGTCAACACAGTTAATGGAACCTGATCCAAATGGAGCCATGGGTAAAACATTAAAATGAAAGTGTGACAAAAAATGAGATGTAGTTTCTATTCCATAAGGGAATAGAAATTATGTAAAAGAACAAAAATGGAAGCTAGGGATTTAAAAAAAGAATAGCAACCGAGACAATCAGAAGAATTCAATGGAGGAATCAGCAGAATTGAGCCTACAGTAGGATCAGTGAAGGCAAAGAGAAAACAAGAAAACTTGTTCAATCTAGAGAACAGAGGAGAGAGTTGAAATGAGCAGAGCCACAGTAAACTATCAGATGCTACTCAGATATACTAAGTGGCATCTAATAAGAGTTTCAGGAGAAAGGGATAAAGAAATAAGATCAGAAAAAGCATATTATTAAATAATGAGAACATTTCTGCAAGTTGGTGAAAACCATTAATGTGCATATCTTAAGTGAGTGCTAGGTAGATGGGTACAAAGAGAAGCACCCATAAACCGATCATGGTCAAACTGATTAAAGCCAAAGCCAGACATCAATGCTGCACAACTATAAGAGAGTCTTGCAATCTTTGATTCACATCTGTGCATGAAGACATATTCATAATCTCTGTCTCTAGTGAGCAGAAGCTTAGGTTTCATTTCCATGGACACATGAGAGCTGACTGGGACCATCTCTTGACCAGATATCTTATGATAATGTATAGATGATGTTAGCTTGTGACTATGAAATACAGTGCTAATAATGTAGAGAACAGGTAAGAACCAAACCCACATAGCTTGGCTACATGTCAAACAGTTGCTCTAACTTAATGAGTGTATTTAGGACAGATGTTTTGGCTGTGAGAAAAGTATCATTTGGTACTATGCATAATAGGAATGATTACCATCTTCTGCCCACCATGGCAGAATGTAATACCTGGAGTGGGCAAAGACCAGGTTATTAATGGATTGAATTCTAACTTACTCAATGAAGACTGGGTCCTTATCCTAATTTCTTTATCCCCAAATCTCATGATTGCTCACTTTCTCTCCATTGTCCCAAACCAAGCTGACTTCTTTATGTAGGAATTATTAAGAGCAAATTTGAGAATTACTGCTCAAAGCATGACTTGATTAGTAATAATTAACTGTAAATTCAATGCTCATGCGTTATACAATTCCCCCTCCTAATTGTCTGGAACAAAAGTTATCTGTTTTCATTTTGAATTTTGCAGCCCAGATAACAATCTCTGGGAAATTGCCTCATCCGCCAATATCTCATCAGCAGTGGGTCTTGCTGTGTGTGAAATAGGTCATAAGCTGATCAATCGAGACAATGGGAGAGATTCCTGCTTTAATCTTCTTATTCCCTTATCCTCAAAGGGTATTACCTCAGCAGGATTCAAAGAAGGCCTCCTGATGCTGATAAAACTTAGGTGGTAAAAAAAAAAAAAAAAAGGAGCAAGCTCAAACCAAATTCCCACTAGCAGGAGAAAGCAGAGTCTAATTTCTATCAATAGCATTGCATTGCTCATGAGTAACTTAAGGTCAAGGGGCTGATCTTACTTAACTTGTGCCTTTGAGTATTTCCACATAGTAGGCATTCAATGGCAAAACATTATTTGCAGAATATCTGTTGTAGGATATTGTAATTGAGCCTGTGTTTAAAACTAATGAATTGGCTTCTGGGTCGTATTGGTGGGGTATGCAACTTTTAGGGAACACGTTTCATCAGTTGGAGATTCTTTATTGCCAAAGTCTGTCTAGGTTCCTTTGTTAATCTCCATCATTGCCAAATACACCCAGAACATTTCTCAGTGCATTCATATATATTGATTCACCTTTAAAAATATTCTTATTGTATGTGTATGAGTGTTTGCCTGTATGCATGTATGCGTACCACTTGTGTGTTTTGTGTCCAAAGGGGCTAGTTTTATTTCCAGTAACTGGAGTTACAGATGGTTGTTAACTGCTAAGTAGGTGCTAGGGAGCAAACCTGGGTCCTCTGCTAAAGCACTGAATCATTTTGCTTTCCATTTTTTCCTTCTTTTTAATAGAACAGTATTTTTAAATGGGCTGTGCAAATAGCAGCATTTAAGTACACATATTAATAACTCATTTCAATTTGCCAAACAAATTGAAAATCATTTCCTCAAGTACTTAATTCCTTCCTAATTCCTTATTAAGTGAATCCCTAAGAGTTTTATTCTTTTGGGTTTCCTGTTTTCTTCTCTACAGTGTGCTTAACCTTTCCAGTCCCACTCACTTCTTATCTACAGGAAGATGAGAGGAAGGGCAGAGAAGATTTATTACCATCAAGGTTTCCTTTATATGAAATATGTTAGTAAAGCCCACATCTGCTCATAAGGTTTACTGCTAGTATTAGAACTAGAATATATTAAATCCCTGCTGGCCCCAACATATTGGATGTAAGTCTGTATTCTAAGTTCAAAAAATGTTTTGCATGGGGACTGGAGAGATGACTCTACAGTAAAGAACACTGGCTGATCTTCTAAGGACCTGGGTTCAGTTTCCAGCATTTACCTGGTTGCTCCTCACCTCTGTAACTCTAATTTCAGGGCTGCTAGCCTACACAGGTACCAGGCACTCATGTGGTACACAGATATATATACAGGTGAAACAATCATATACATAAAAACAGTAAGTTAAAAAAAACGATTTCTTTTAACAGTAATATTTGAAATGTCCAATTCTACTATATTGACTCTCAAACTTGTTGAACATTGTTATAACTATCAGAGGGATTATTTGAAAACTGAATATTACTGAATAATATTAATATTAAAGTATTAAATTGGTATGGGCAATTAACAAAAACTCCTAGGTGATTTTAGGATTCAGGGAAGTTTAAGAATTTTTATGTCTGACATGTGTTGCATGTCCATTAGTGTGGATCTATTTAAATAGAATGTATCATGTGCCTATGCTCTGTAAAACCAGGAGATCAGAAGGTAAATTTTAGTATCTCTATTTTGCAAATAGAGAGAATCAAGGAGTGACAAGTTGTTCAGAAGAATTATTTGAAATGAAATATTATTCCTTCTCAATGCCTGCATCATGCCTTACATTATAGTACAGCACAGATGGCCACTACCTGAGATTAAGCTTCACTTCTGCATTCTTAAATCTATTCACAAAAATTATTTTCATTAAAACAACTTTATTTTTCTAATTACAAAAATTAGTCTAGCCAAACACATTCACACGTTTTGTTTTTTTGTTTTTGTTTTTTGGCATGGTATGGCATGTGAGACTAAGGAGGTGGCTGTAGGGGCCTCTATCCAAGCATACAGCCACACAGGAGCCATTGAAGAGAGACCTACAATGAAGTGGAAGCAGGACATGGGGCTTCAATGTGTCTCTGTGATTCTTATATGTGTGTAACACATTTTGTTGAGCAGTAAAGACAGGGCCCTTAGTTTATGCTGTATATGTGTTCTCTCTGTCTCTCTCTCTGTCTCTCTCTCTCTGTCTCTCTCTGTCTCTCTCTGTCTCTGTCTCTCTGTCTCTGTCTCTGTCTCTGTCTCTGTCTCTCTCTCTCTCTCTCTCTGTGTTTGTGTCTGTGCACACATGTGTACATTTATGTGGATGTGGTATGTGAGGGTACGATTGGATGTGGCAACTAATGCCTATAATGCTCACACTACAGAGGCTTGGGCAGAATTATTCTATCAGGTAAGCCTAAATAATTGTCCCAAGAAGCTACTTATGTATGTATATAAACATGAAACATAAGGATGTTATATAATATTTAAGAAATGAATATAATTTTATAGTTGCCATGTCTATTCTGGTTCAGTTGAAACTGACATCAGTTCAGGATTTAATTTTGATAAATTGTGTTTTGTCATCTTACGACAAAAATTGTCTTTCAATTCAGCTTTCATTAATCAGTATACCACGTACATACCTATTTCTATTTGTATTCGTTTTAAATGTCTCATATTTTAAATGTGTTTAATTTCATAGAGTCATATTGAAAATACCTTTCTTTTTGTGGCAAAAATAACAAGTTTTAACTGTTATTACTAGTACACATTAACTGATTTTGGACAGAAATTGGAAAACAGTCTCACTATGGTAGTCACACTAATTAATAGTTCTAGTGACAGGTTCTAGTCTAGGTATCCAATATCCATGATCTAAAGCAGTTCTTGGCATAATCCTTAAGCAGAATTATCATTCTCATTTACAGTCCAGAAACACAAGTCCAAAAGATACACAATCTTGATTGTCTGAGATACCCAAAGACTAGAGTCAAACCCATAAGCATTTTCAAAGCATCATACATTCTTATGCTATACACCTTACACTTGGAGATTAAGCACTATACATTTCTAGCCTAAGACTCTTGTGATTAAAAAGGTAAATCATTCAAGTGCCATACTTTTCATGTGTGAACAAATCTCAAGTTCTCATTCAAGTGTGTGTGACTCCAGTAATATAGAAGTATCAACAAGATCCTCTGACCTTTACATTTCAGTTTTTAAATAAAATAGCATGTCCAATAGAACCAACTGTTCATTGGCTTTCTACTTTTTAAGTGAAAGACTAGATGATATCTAACCAGAGTTGGCATTATAATGGGGCTAGAAGAGACTTTTGTCTCAAGTGTGCCCTGATTAGCACCTATCAAAAGTCTTCCTCTTAAAGGGAGATGAGGAGTCACTGATTAAATATTCCTTCTTCAAAATGCAATTAATCACAGTAATGACTGCATGAAGTAGCAGAACTCTGCAGCAGAGACAGAAGGCATAGCAGAAATTAGTTCTCTTACTAACTCAGGAAAGCACAGTGGTGCCTGGCAAGTGTGGGGACCATTAAATAAATTCTTAGGCTTTACTGAGACTTGAACCAGGCAAAATCTGCTATACCATGCTATTTATTGTGGATAGCCAGGGGCAAGTCTAACATGTACAGTGGGAAAAAGACTCAGTGTGTAAGAGATGCCCTTGATGTAGCTTCTTGTACACAGTAATTATCTCATCATGGCATCTTAGTTTGTCATTAAAGAATTATCTAGGACAAAAGGATATGTATATGAGGATGATTTCCCTAACATTCTAAACATATTTGTATTGATTTTTTTTTTTTTTTTTTTTTTTGTTTTTTTTTTTTGGTTTTTCGAGACAGGGTTTCTCTGTGTAGTTCGGCTGTCCTGGAACTCACTCTGTAGACCAGGCTGGCCTCGAACTCAGAAATCCGCCTGCCTCTGCCTCCCAAGTGCTGGGATTAAAGGCATGCACCACCACCGCCCGGCTGTATTGATTTTTTGAAAACTCCTTAATACACCTTGATCACATTCACTTTCCAGTTCTCCCAGGTTCACCACCACTTTTGTAACCTCCAAAACAATAGAAGAAGAAAAAATAAGAAAATGTCCATACACTCACTGGAGCATGGTCAAAATCTCAGTGGCCAGCCCCTTAAAGAAAACTAAGTCCTTCCTCACCTTCAACCCCCTCAGAAGCCATTGACTGTGAAGAGCTACACGTCAGCATCCCAATCACAATTTTTTTGGGGGAGGTATTAAGTTCTATTTAGTAGCTGCTCTGAAATACATAGCTAATTGCTGTTAACCATACATTATTATTTTTAAAAAGTAATTATATTTTATTATCTTTAAAGTAGTTTATCACATGACTTTAATGAGAGTTCTATTCAGTGGCTTTCTGTCTAAACTACTTCTTTGAGAGTGAGTCACAGAAGCCTTCCATGTTTTTCACTCTCAGTCTGTGAGTCTACGGTCATCAATATTCCTTCAAAAGAAGCCTCCTTCCTTGCCCATTATAGCCAACGGTAGCACAGATCATGTTTCTGGCCACAGCATGGGCCGCAGATATTGACATTCAAGTGGCAACACAGACCATAGACATCCCTGTGGTCTTTGTTGGTAACATGGTTTCCCTAGCATTTCATCCAGACGAAAGCCTGTATTGATGTTGCCCATTTCTTCCCTGCTGTTTGAAAAGGTAATGCTGTGGGGGCAGCTCAAGTGAGGCTACAAGGGATTCTAGGATGCTGTCTACAGCTTAGCATGCAGCCTGCCTTCCGGACCAGGTGTTCTAGGCACTAGATCTTTTGCAGGTATTTAGCAAATCAAAAGCGACAGCAGGAGACTGTGGGCCTGACATATGATAAACACCCTCTGCAATTTAGCACTTTAACACAGGGAATGAGCTAGCGAGATGAGTTAATTGCCAAGCTATCAACCCAGCACTCTGGAAACCAGCTGAGAATTGTCTAAGAAATCTTGGGATTCTGAGGTAGAGGGAAGAATTTAATGCAAGGAGGAGAAAGTCAGTGGAGGAAATGCTTGGCAATATTACAAGCTGTATGAACCAAATATGATCAGCTAGAAGTAGAGGCAACAAACCAAAATTTTGGAATGAGAAAACCCAAGAGGGAAATGGATATGAGGACTAGGCCAAGTCTTAGGCAAAGGATGAAGACCACAGGGCTCATCAGTGAGAAAACCATGGCTGAAATGCTGATGCTTTGTGCCTGAATTCTGTGTCCACATCCTTGCAGTCATACAAACCTGTTGTCTGTGCTTCTACTCTTGAAATGAACCTCATGGAATTTATAATAGGCAGGATCATGTTGATTATGGCATACTTGTTTAGAACAAGCAGTAGTTCTATTGATTCAGACAAATCATGTAATCTTTCTGCACCTCGAGTACCTTATCTATAAAGTAGGTGAAAATCAGAGTCCATTCCAAATGTTCATTGTGATGATTAAAGAACTTAATCCACGCAAGAAGTGGGCTATATTATGAAGTATCAGTGAAGATCAAAAATGTTACTATTCTTGTTATAGGTGCTGGATGATGGTTTTGAGTCGCTTGCTGAGGTCATGACAAAGTTAAAACATATTGTGGGAATAAAGCAAGAGATGGGTAAAGAGCCTTGGGCCATGTTACAGAATTCAGCTGAAGTTTCAGCAGTGAATTACTACTGGGCTGAAACAGATAGTATGCTTGAAATATTTGAGCCTGATTTTATTTGTGAAAGACACGATGATGTTTATCACAGCATATTGGACGAGGAGTGAAAAGTGAAGTGTTCTTAAAGCTCTTGTTAGCATGTAGACAGATCTACATCACACACACCATACCACACACACACACACACACACAACACACACACACACCCACAATCGACTTTTATATTTAGAGCTAACTTATTCCATAGCAAATTTGAGCAGAATGTATAGATATTTTTCATAAACTCCCTGTTCCCAAACAAGGACACCTTCCCTCACAATGAGTATTTCCAACACCATTCAGTGTTTGTTACCAATGAACTAGCATGAACACATCACCATTGCCAGGGCCTACGTGTACACTAAGCTTCACGCAGCATTGTACATTCTGGATGCTAAACAATGTATAGGGATATATCTAACCTATAGTGCCAGATAGAACTGATTCATTGCCATACTTTAACCACAAACCTTGTTGCCCTGTGATTATTTCCTGCCCTCTCATTTTTGCCCTTTCCAGAGTGCCACATAACCATTCAGAATATAGACATATTTTTTTAGACTTAGCTGCTATGACTAAGTAATGCACACAAGTTTTCTCTATGTTTAAACTCAACATGTTTTTCTGTTTGATCCAACAAACCCAGGGTCCTTGGCATTTGTCTAAACAATTTGAAAAGATATGTCCATAAGTATATATTGCAGCTTCATTATAATCACCAATAGCTAGAGTATTGGGAAGTCCATCAGCAGGTAAACGGATGTATCACAGCGTATGTGACCAATAGAATCTAACCCAGTGCTAAGAAGAATTAATCTGTCAAAACACGGAAAAGGCATGGATGGAATTTTTTATCTCTTTTTAAGCTAAAACTTCCCCTATCTCCTTTACTTTCATTTATTTCTTTCGTCCATTACCAAGTCCTCCAGGTTCTATCTTCCAAATATGTTTCAAGTCCCATTAGCTACCCATCTCTACCACCACCATCTAATCCAAGCCACTGTCATTTGTCACATGGGCACATTTAATAGGTACCTAATCCATCTCGTGTTCATGCTTTCCTAAACCATTCTTTATACAGCAAATCGCTACTTCTGAATTTAAAATTCTCCAGCTCTCTAACCTTGTCCTGAATCCCTGGCTAACCTCACTTATCAACATACCCTTTCTCGCCAAGCTTCTCTGTTCTCAAATGTTTGATAAAAAAAACAATCTATTTTCTCACTGTTGATTATTTTGCACAGTGTTTCTTTTGTCTGAAATGATCTTGCCTGACTTTGTGCTATAATAATTACTCCTTATTTTTAGGTTTTACCTTGATTGTGACTTCAGAGCGTATTTACCTGATCTTAGAATAGAGATCATAATTTTTCTTTGTCTTTAACCTCATAGGTACCATTCATAGCATTTGATGTTTTACGTCATGTTCTCAGATTAGTGAGGAAGGTCAGCAGGTAAAGGGACTTGATGTGTAAGCCCTGTGATCTGAGTTTAATCCCGAGATCCCTTGTCAAGGTGAAAGGAGAGAACCAACTTCACAAAGATGTCTTTTGACTGCCACCACAAATACACCATGGCATAAATGGTAATGTATGCCTTTGACATACATTATACATGCATGCAATAGAAAACATTAAAAATACATATAATCACTAAAAATATTGTCATTCTATCACTTGGTTAAAGGCTTTATAGCAATGAAGACCATATAATACTATGTATGCTGGATTCTGTGATTCTAGCACAATGGCTATATTATTAAATAAACAATTACATAATTTTAAGAACTTTTTCAAGATAGATGACCTAGTAAGATATTGAAAAATATTATGATCAAAAGTTCCAGTCTTAAATTTTGTGGTGATTTGAATGAGAACGGCTCTCACAGGCTCATATAATTGGTTTGTAGTCAGTAGAACTGTTTGGAAAGGGTTAGGAGGTATAGCCTTCTTGGAAGAGGTGTGTCACTGGTATGTCTTTGGGGTTTTAAAAGTCCACATCATTACCACTTAACTTCTCTCTTCTCTCTCTCTCTCTCTCTCTCTCTCTCTCTCTCTCTCTCTCTTCTGTCTCATGTTCATGAATCGTATATAAGTTCTCAATACCATGCCCGTCTGCCTGCTGCCATGCTTCCTGCCATCATGGACTCTACTAATCTCTAGTAATGTGAACTCCAAATTAAATTCTTTCTTTTATAAGTTTACTTGGTCATGGTGTCTCTTTACTGCATAAGAAAGGTAAATAAGACAAACTTACTGCAAAAATTCAGTTTCTAAATATGGCAAAATAAGGAAGCATAGCTTTTTGAGACATGCAACTGTAATTGAAATAATATTTAGACTTTTTCAATCAAGATACTGGAAGAGTGTGAGAGCCACTAAGAGATAGATGGACTAATATTCTTAAGGAAAGAGCCATTTAAACCTGAAATGAGATAAATGTCTTTTACCCTTTAGAAAGAGTCACTTTTTCAAGCCAGAATCAAGGCCACTGGTCAACTGTGATATTGCTAAATGGGCACTTCCAGGGGAAAAGTAATATTAATGGAACATCTGATATATTCGTGCTGCCAGGGCATTCAAAAATCTAGAGGATTTTCTCATGCAGCATTGATTTGTCCAGCAGGGTACTTGTAACATGCTAAAGTACCATGCAGTGCACAGGCACTGGAGGATAAAACAAGCAAACAAACACCCACAATTTTATACAGTCTTGAAGAATACTCCCATTGCTGGGAAGTATAGCCATGTGCAGCAGGTGACAGTTTGGTCAATGTGAATGGAATACTTGATGGTGGTCCCGGCGACCATTTTAGTTTGTATAAGTTACATTCTGTTTGCACATGATAAAAATTATATAATGATATATTTTCTTGAATATATTCCTATCATTAAGCAACATTACTTTAAGAGATCACACAACACATTTTACCCTTGAGACATTGAAACCAGAGACTGGATCAGACTAAAGCTATAATAGGTCCAGAAGTGACTACCTGGAAAGACAAAAGAGGACACACAAATTAAACAAACTTTAATATAAACGTAGTCTCTATGGTTGCTTTCAAATGGCATTCAATAAAAAGTGCCAAGAATATGTACCATATAGTCGAGAGAAGCAGCAGCCATACAGATGATGTCATGCCCTGAGGAAAAAGAAGGGCGATGGCCTAGTTGCTAGCATTTCAGTTTGTAAAGTAGACCATAGGCAACACAAATGACAGAACAAAGATTTCAACTGGGATTTGAAAAAAGACTGTTGTATAAAATTTTAGAACAGTCCCAGCATAGGACATTAAATAAAAGTTACATAATGTCATCATTTCTGAGTTTGTTTCTGCCCTGGAAGGTAGCAGCAAGCCAGTCTCTGGAGCTGAAATTTTGTTTAGATGTAGCTGTTAAAAATGCATGACATGGGTTCATGCAGTGTGTTTCAAGAAGCACAATGGCAAATGGAGGTTAGAGTCGGTCTGCTAAACGTGTAATAGAAAGCACGCGTTGTCATGGCAAACAATGCCTGGGAATAAGCAGAACAAGTTTCTCTTTAGTTTAACTCTTACATGAATATATGTAAGAGTCGTCTCTCATTTGGCAAAGAATACCGGTGAGCTATGAAAAATTGATTTCTCCCTGACAGGACATTTGACAAACATGGTGTAAATGTATGTAGGCAAGAAGGAAAAATAATGGCTTTGGTTCTGTTCTAGTCACAAGTAAAGGGGGTCAGGTAGGAGTGAACCATAGACTGGCTTGCCTGATGGTGCCTTTCAAAGTTGGCTACCTTCCTGTCCCAGGGCAATGCCAGGCATGCAAGTAAAAAGCTGCCTTTGACTGGGTACCTACAACATCACACATACATATGCACACACACACACACACACACACACACACACGCACACTCATATACCATATGTGCTCTTCCCTGACACCACACATATACATAGACACCCTGACTACACGCATCCACACTGTCTTTCTCTCTCTTTCACACACATACAATGTAGACACATTCAAACACATACACCACATTCAATGTTTACTCTCCTACAAATCTCACAGAGAGTATGTGTCTTGCCCAAATTCAAGTGTGTGGATGCAAATACAAGTTTGTGGAATTGAAAGCCATTATTTCTAGTAAAGAAGGTCCCCCACACCCCATTGGTTGATAGGAAAAGTAAAGAGCCATGCCTCGCTTGCCTAAGGAAAATAATCAGACACTGGATCATTGCTAAGTGTGGACTCTGAGGTCAGCTGTGCATTGCCATTTAGTGCATTTAGAACTGGCATTCTGTGCTCATGGCCACTATAGTGGCAGCTCTACCTCATCCTGCATCTTTATAATCCACCTCTTGCCTGCCTTCCTACTATTCTTAGCTTTACTTTCTCCTCCAAACGTAGTCACCCTCAAACTCAAGTGTCTACCTCTAGGGTTTCTTTATATACTCTGCTACTATACTTGGAGTTTTTGAGGCACAGCTTGAAAATGTGTCACATTTTTTGCTAAATAAATAATGACAGAAAATGACTTTCCTGGATTTCATTCAGAGGACCCTAGTGAATTACAACCTGCCTTTTCTCCTGCTCTTCCACTCCCTTCCTTCCATGCCTATTGGTATCCAGCCACACTGAACCCTCTACTTCATGCTTTGCAAATGTTCTCTAATTGCTCACTCACCTTTTGCCCCCTCATGAAATTCATGTCCAGATATCAAAATTCTTCCACATTCCCTGAAGCCAATAGAAATGTTAACTCAGTCCTAAAATCCTCTCAGGCACCTGGAACCATTTCCCTCAGTGGATCATTCATTTCTATTGTCACAAGTATTTGAAGGTAATAAACAGAAACTCTCCATGGCTGCTATTTAACAAATCACCTTCAAAAACGTTTAAGTTGAATAAATAACTCTATGATACATTTCTTTACACATTAAATATGCCTATTGTGGAATGCTTTTGGGAAAACAAATGGCAAATGGTAACTTAAGTTCAAGAACAGGGATTAATATTTGTGAGTCCTAATGTTGTTTCCCATTAAATTTCTTTTACTGTGTGTGTGTGTGTGTGTGTTTATGTGTGTGTAGTATGTGTGTGAATGTGTGAGTTCATGTGTGTGTGTATGTGTGTGTGTGTGTGTGTAAGTATGTGTGTGAATGTGTGATTCATGTGTGTGTGTATGTGTGTGTTGTAAGTATGTGTGTGTGTGTAAGTATGTGGTGTGTAATGTGTGAGTTCATGTGTGTGAGTGTGTGAGTATATGTATGTTGTGTGGGAGTCTCTCTGTATGAATGCATGTAGGTGTAAATGTATGTGTGAATTCCTCTGTGTGTGTGTGTGTGTGTGTCTGTGAGTGATCAGGTGTGTGTGAATGTATGAATGTATGTTAGTGTACGTATGTGAGTGTATAAGTATGTATGAGTGTGTATGTGTGAATATATGAGTGTGTGTGAGTGCATGTATTGCATGAGTATATGTGTATAGTTATGTGTGGGTATATGATTGTGTGAGTATATATGTGCATGGTTGAGTACATGAGTTGAGTAATTGTATGACTGTATTATATGACTGTGCAGAGTGTGAGAGTTTATATATATGAGCATATGTGTGAATGTATATATATGAGTGTGTTGTGTGGTTTATGAGCATGAGTGTGTGTATATGTATGTGAGTATATGTGTCTGAGTGTTTGTTAATTTTTCATATTTCTTTTAAGGTAGAGCTTCTCCTTGTAGCATTAGCTGGCCTTGAGATCACCATCCTCCTGCCTCAGTTACTCAAGTACTGGGATGATAAGTATGTACCACTATATCTGGCTCTTTTTGTTTTGGCTAAGACTCCAAACCAACTCATCTAATTTCTTTTTCATTTTTTCTTTTTGTTGTATACATCTATGTATCCCTTTAGACTACAGTGTGCTGTTAGTATAAGTGAAATTTCAGAAATAAGGAGTTTATCACTTGAAAGTACCAATTCTGGCTAAAAGGCCCCTGGAGAGAGCTTTCCAAATAGCTCATGTAATATTTTTCAAATTTTTAAAGTTCTTTACTGAACTTCGTCTTGAAAAAAATCAATAACTATTTTTTCATCATTTTCTAGCTGAGTACTCATGTCTCACAGAGGCAATGAGATCTGTCTAAGATTTCTCAGTGGCTGCAGATCTGATCTGTAAAGGTAACACATGTGGAAGATGCAGGTCATGTCAGGTTAGTGGTTCACTTTTGGTCTCACTTTAGCATGTGAAGCCAGAGAAATAATATGTATAATTGTCAGGGAAAGAAATCTGTATTTCTTTGTTGAACAAATATTATTTCAACTCAGAGACCTGATGGGGCTTCAGCAATATTTATGGATTGTCAACCTAGTCGAAAATCAGCCTAGTTGAAAACCCGGAACATTGCCTTTATTTTACCCTAATTGAGACTTTTTTCTCAGAAAACAGGTTCAAGCATCTTTAAAGGCTATGCTCAGGATTTTACAAAAATGTTGCATCCAGCATGTAGCTTCAAACCTTTTGGGTGATAGAAATTCTAATACTTGTTAGATAGGAATTATTACTGGAGCTAGAAAGTTCTGCTCTGCTCTGGCAGGGCTTGGGTGTGTTCTCAATCTCTAGTAGTTCTATGGAAGACGGGAGTCTACCAGACAGATGATTGGTGTGAGTAGCAGTGCTGCACAGGTCATCTCCCAAGGGGAGCTGGCATTGTCTGCAACCTGTCCACAGTTCTCTGCAAATGGTGAAAGCTGACTCACAATGGCCTCCCATCGCTTCTACTCTTTAAGGACACACTAATTTTAGTCTAGGAGTTATTCTTAAATAAAAAAATAAACTTTATATAATTTCTCAGACTTTTCATAAATTGACCAAATCATTAGTTTTAGATTAGACTTCCCTTTTCAGTCAGCTAAGGGTAAATTAATTTTCTTCAACACATCCTCATGACAAATAAACACGGCTCCTTTTTCTCACAGATATGACTGTTCCCCATCTTAATTTTAGGTTAGGTTATCATGTTAATCAGCTTTTCATCTTTTGGACAAATACCCACAAAAATAACTTTAAAAAGGAGGAATTGATGGCTTCTGATGAAGGTAGGTGGGGAAGGACTCAGTTTTCTTTAAGAGTTTTTCAAAAGGCTGGCCACAAGGAATTTGACCATGTTTGAATGGTCAATACAAATTGGACTTTCCTTCCTTTTGTCCATCTACCTGCCTTTTCTTCCTTCCTTCCTTCCTTCCTTCCTTCCTTCCTTCCTTCCTTCCTTCCTTCCTTACTTCCTTCCTTCCCTTCTTCTGGTTGGTCTTGTTTTTATTATTCTTATTGTTTCTTTTTCTCCTTCTTCTCCCCACCCCCCACTTCTTCTTCTTGGAGTAGGAGAGGTCACAAGGGTAGGCAAACCTGGGAGGACTGAGAAATGTGTGCAGTCATGTGCATGATGGAAAATCCTCAAATAATTACTAAAAATATTACTTTTGGAAAAAAGAGAAAGTGTTTATTTTCACCTGTAATTTCATAAATCTTCAGACCATAGTTATAAGTTCCCAAAATGTTCAAGCAAAGAAGCCTGTAAATGCTATCTCACACCTATACTGTAATGGGGTATAGACATTTGAAATACTCATAGGGCCATTTATACCACTGACTATAAGCAATGACAGCAAGATAGCTCATCACGCAGAAACATTTATAGACATGTTTTAGGATATACATTTGTTTTTTCTTTTTTCTTTTTTTGTCAGGATTAAGAAGTAGAACTCCTTGGGAGAAATTACTGATTTTAGAATCGAGGCAGAACATGCAGAAACTATGCCTAGACTAGTGATTATTTATGGTGTAGATATATGCTTATGTGTCGTGCCTCCACTCTCAGTTAAAGAGGCTTAGGTCAAAGAGGCGCAGGGAGCAATGGGAATTTCTCTTAATGGTTAAAGCTGGAACAATTTGTACAATAACTAACTAACTAATTAACTAACTAAATATTATAATAAAGCTCAAAGTATAACAATAACTATCTGTTAGCATAAATTGATAGACAGACAGACAGACAGACAGACAGACAGACAGATAGATAGATAGATAGATAGATGGAGAAGAAGAATATTCCTAATAATTTATTTAGGTGCTCTATCTACAAAGAGGACCATAGCTGTCCACCCTAGACAAGTGAGCTAAGAAGAGTCTTTTCCTTTCAGTGAGCATTCTGAGAGACAATAGGATCAACTTTACATTAGAGAAGCTTCATGATACCGCCTGGGCTAAGTTCAACAGCAGCAGTGGTGAATCAAGTTGACTGAAATATATCCCCAGTATGATGATGAGAAACCAATAACTATAACTATTCCCTTCTGTGTTCTTCACCCACAAAACTTTAACCTCACTCTAATTTTAAGAAAAAATTAAGAGCTGGGGTGTAGTGTGGTGATAGGATGTCTGCCTAGTGTTTGCATAGTAATCGGTTCAGTCTGTAGCAACACACACACACACACACATCAAGAAAAAAAGAAAACACACACACACACACACACACACACACACCAACTTTCCACAATTGTCAAGGCCATTAAAAACAAGGACAATGCCATTTCATATTTAATCTAGGCCAGGTGGTATATGTCTTTAACTCCAGCATTCAGGAAGCAGAAGCAAGCAGATGGATCTCTGTGAGTTCAAGGCCCATCTGGTCTACATAGCAAATTCCAGGACAACTAGGACTACACAGTGAGAACTTTGCCGAATTTAAGAAGCATAAGAAGATAAGATGAAGGTCTTTGTTGAAACCTTAGGACAGCAAGAGAACATAAGTGGAAAATGTGAGGTATTGAGTTAATAATAAACACATTAATTGATATAATATATTCAATTGGGTAATCTGGGGATGAAATATACTTACAACCTTTGAAATACCTTTCCAATTTTTCCTTACATCTGAAGATCTTTAATATATTTCAAGTTTATTTTTAATTAAAAAATTATATTTAATATTATGAGTTCCCTAAGGGTTTCTTAAAAAATGTTTTGATCATATTCATATTTCTTTCCAAAGTCTTCCAAGAATTGCCTCCTCTTTCTTTCCCATCCAATTATGTGTCCTCTTTCTTCATTTAAATGTTCCAAGATTAAATTGTGCTGCCTAAATGGTCTTAGCTGTTAAGTCTTCCACTGGAATGGGCCGCCATTTTAGAGAAAAATATCTCTTGCTTTCTTAGCAGCTGACAATTGCCAACAACTCTGAAGCCAGAGGTGGGGTCCTGTGTTTAGCTCCATTCTCCATGCTGGGATTTCATCTGTCTTAGGTTCTGCATGCTGTCACAACTGCTGTAAGTTCACACATGCAGCTGCCCTGCTGTATCTAGAAGAGTGTTCTTGTCATTTACCACCTCTGGCTCTTCTTCTTCCTCTTCAGCAATGACCCCTGAGCCTTTGGCAGGAGATGGCACAGTGCATATGTTCTTGTTAGGATTTGAGAATTCTGTAATTTTTTATTTTGGGCATCTTGGCAGTTGTGGCCACCATCTCCTGCACAAAGAAGCATCTAGCCTCTCAGAGACTTAAAGTGGCAGGGTGGGGATACAGGAAGAGGGGGTACTCAGAAAAGAAGAGATGAGAAGGAATGTGGGAGGGGTGACTGGGACGGGTTATAAGTGAATAAGCAAAAAAATAAAATTAAAAAAAAGAAGCTTCTAAGGTGAAGGTTGAGTGATGCATTGACATATGGGTATCATAATAACCACTTAGAAGTTGCTTTAATACCATTTTTAAATTTACGTGTGTGTGTATGTGTGTGTGTGTGTGCATGCTTGTGTGCATGCATGGTTGTGGTATGGACTGTGAATGCCATCCCACCTCTGTGGACAAGTTACAGCATTTGATCCTTTTCTTTCACCATGTTGATTCCAGGGATCTAACTCATGCCATTATTCTTGGTGGCAAGCACCTTTACAAACTGAGCCATCTCACTGGATTGTAACGATTATTTTTTAAACAATGAAATATATATTTTTAATTGAAGTGAGATCTGGTTCCTCAATGTTCCTATTCTAGAAACATCTGTTGGCATGTTTGCTTTTAAATGTTCAGATGTTCACTTGGCACCAAGGCAATACTTTCATGCTAACATTTAATCCAAAATATAACAACTGTGTCTATTGGATGGAGCTGATTTTGATAAACAGATTTGCAGTTCATAGTTTAATTGCCTCCTGTTGTTTGTATCTGGACCTCCTAGTCCCCTGTGACTGCACAGACACAGTCATGGCAGCTCCCCAGCAGGTGGGGTTTTTCCGTTTTCTTTGTTAGGAAAATAAGAAAGAAAGTGGTGTGTCAGAGCTCACAATCTCTGCTAAAATTGTATCCCACTCAAAATACTATAGTGATTCGTCTCAAAGTGTTAAGATTTTCACTGAAGAATAGTTGGAAAGATTTTTATATTTGTAAAATTTCTATCTTTCCTGTTTCTATCATTTGCCCTCTAGATGACAGTTCCTAATCTACACTATTACAAAGTGATAGATAATCTTCAAATATATTGTTAAAAGAATGAGACTCAGAGCTTCAATATAAATTCATGTTAAATATAGAAACTTTGGGGGAGAACTTGATTTTGAAATTAATGCATATTATCAAATGTTATTTGTGCAAAATTAGTAATAATTAAATTCTAGCAACAAATCAGTAGAATAAATGTGCGTAAATTACATGTATTAAAATATCTAAATATTTACTTAGCTTGCTAGAATTACATAAGTGATTTAAGATTAATGTTTTCTTTTACAAAATTTGAGTATTCAGTTATTCTTTTAGAGTGTTACATTTCAGTTTAAATATGAGATGGAGTAACAAAAATGATGCAAACATTAAAATAAATAAATACATAATTTTCTCTCTTCCTGGAATGCCTTTTTTCACGTTCACACCTAAAAATCCTTCAAATTGTATCTATTGATTCTCTAATTTTTTTTGAAAACCTTAAAGTTGCCTGGAGATGTGCAATGTATTCCTCCTTAGGAGCTCTGTTACCAGCTTAGATAAACTGATAACAAGCAGGCAAAACATTCTTATATCTAGTTATGCTCCAGGGAAGCGAATGCAGAGAAAGCCGATTCAAAGATTTCTGTCTTCACAGAGATACACAGAGAACAATGCAATGAATAATGTCTAATTAAAAACTGCTAGGTGAGAGTCACTACTGTCATAGGTAATTTTATTTCTACCTGTTGAGTTTATGGCTATATATGGGACACTAGAACAAGGTGAAATGGCCATAGTTTCCCCAGTGAATGACTCACAGGAAAGGCTATAGGATCATTATTCTAGCATTTTTTCAGGCCATCTAGTAAATTCTTAGGAGAGTTATATTTTATATTTTATGCCACACAATAAAGTTCTATCTATACTGAATAGATTACCTCAAGCAGCAGAACTGATGCTAGATTGCTTAGTGGGAAAGCAGGAGAAAACATTTAGCTGGACATGCTACTGTATGTATTTCTTTTTCTGCCATTCTTATCCACCCCCATTCTACCCTTCCAACTCAACACTAGGTAGGAGAGAAAAAAGGCTATGTGGGGGGGGGAAGTGGGAATCAATATCATTATACTTCTTTCTGCTATTTAGGCCCATAGAGTTCCTTGGGGGTAAGTTTAATCTTTGCTGTCACAGTATTCAATTTCCTCTTCTCATCTCTTTTCAAATGACCACTTGACAAACCTCAACAACAGCAATTAGCAACCAGCAACCAGCAACCATCACCGAAGCCAGCAGCAGCAACAGCAGCAACAGCAGCAGCAGCAGCAGCAGGAGGAGGAGGAGGAGGAGGAGGAGGAGGAGGAGGAGGAGGAGGAGGAGGAACAGCAGCAGCAGCAGCAGTCACAGCCCTCTCAGGGTCCTAGCATTTATATATACTTCCAAGAGTCTCCAAAATTCCAAATGTCATATTCTTGCAGAAATTATCTCCAGCTAGCAGAATCATACCCCTGCTAGACTACAGCATGAGACAAGTCATAGTCAGTTGCTATGTGGAAAATCTAAATCAGCCCCAAATCCCACAGCTGGAATTAAAACAAAAATATATTCCTATAACATTCTCTCTCTCTCTCTCTCTCTCTCTCTCTCTCTCTCTCTCTCTCTCTCTCTCTCTCACACACACACACACACACACAATCTATTTCCACAAAGGTCAATTTCACATTTTCCTTCTTAGAGTTCATGTAAGCTTGAGAAACAAAATGTTGTTATATATGTGAGGAAGGGACAGTTTTGATTTCCCTGGTGGTGTTTGTGACACCATAAACTATTGTGATGTCACTTACCATCACAAAGCACCTTAGCTATTCTACTAGCTGCTGCAAGATAAGCAAAGATTGTTGTTCTTGACAACCTCATCTGTGACTTCAGACTGCAGACTTTATCTTTTCTCTACTCCCAGCACCAAGAACAAATACAAAGCCAGCTCACCTTCTACCATCAGCTCAACTTCCTGTAATCCATGCAAATATCTTATTTGAGAACAAAGAGTGAATACACAATTTTCAATGTAACAAGAACCTCAAATTTCTGGCTACATAGATGATGTCACTGGCAATAGGAAACAAATTGATGAGCAAAATAGGGTCTCTGAAACACAAGTGAAACTATGTAAGAGAATGAGAAAAATAAGGGAAAATTTCAATTACAAATGCTTTTGACAAAATGTGACATTGATGTTGATGTCTCATGAGCATTATAGTAGAAATGTTGATAACAATACCAGTTACAGAAAGAAGTCTATTTTGTGTTTTCCAGCTACTTCTGGGCATGAGCCTACCTCAAAGTTTGGTTGATATACCCGATGACATGCCATTGGAGAAAACTGATTTTCCCTTTTCAAGTGGGTATTAATTGTAAATAGTTCCTTGGCTATAGGGGTGGGAATTTTGTACTCATCTCTCCTTCTCAGTTCTGAAATTCTGTCTGGTTTGAATCTGTGCAGGTCTTGTTTTTGCTGCCACAGTTTCTGAGAGTTCATATGTGGATCAGCCCTACTATGTCTGGATAGTGTTGATGCATTGGAGACTTTTATCACCCTGGTTTTAAAAAGTCCTTCCTTCAATTCCACATTGATTCCTAAGGCTTGAAGAGATGAGCTTGACAAAGAAATCTTATTTAAGGTTGAGATTTTCAAAGTTTCTTACTCTCCAAGTTCTGGAAGGTGTAGTAGATTCTGATCAAAATATATTGTGTGAAAACTTAAAAAAAATTAGAGGGAGCTGGAGAGATGAGTCACCAAGTAAAGAACATTGACTGTTTTTTCCAGAGGTCCTGAGTTCAATTCTCAGCAACCACATGGTGGCTCACAACTAATCTTAAAAAACATTAGAGAAGATGTTTTAGCATACATTCCATATGAGGTTTAAGACATGCAAGTTTACAGTGAGAAAGTAGCATCTATGAACATTCCAGAACTGAGTGACAACTATCTATGTTGATAGGTTTATAAGCTTCCCAGTGTCACGTGTTTTCTTAAGCAAACCCAAAGGAATAAAGATACATGGAGTGATAAAATCTGAAATTATATCAGCTACAAGGTCATTTGTAGTAAACTGATTATTGAAGATATCTCCTGCATGATGAGCATTTTAGGACATATATTCTGGTGAAGCTGATTAGATCTCTGGAGATGGTGAATAGATTTTAAAACAATGAGTATATGATGTCATTGATCATGGTTTCCTTAAGCCATCAGTAGAATTTTGTCAGCTTTATTTTGATTTCAATTATTTTCTGTCCACAACAGGATACTCAAAGGACAGTTTTAAAATGTGTTCCAAATACAAGCCTTTCAAGAGAAAGTCATGAGAAAATGAGAGCATGCTTCTAGACTCCACCTTCCACCCCACTGGTTGCTGTCTCAGCCACCCACCAACCAAGGCTGAACAAGACAGAATTATTTAGATTCAGTTTTCTTTCACCATAAGGAGAAAAACAAAAGGAATCAAAGTAAAGAAGGAAGAGAACTAGATAGGTTGAGGGCAATAGCAGTCGTGGTTTATAATCCAAGAGTGCCTTTGAGTTGTTTTACATAATTTCTCAGAGCTATACCATTTTAACCAACTAGTGTAAGGCCAAAACTGTGAATCTTTTCACTGAGCATGAAGCTTCTGCTGAAGTGTAAGGGCATAAACAGTGGAAAAGCAAACCAGCCACAGAGAAGTAATACAGACCAGCAAGCTCAAAAATGTCACTAGGGACTTGTAATCTTACCCTTCCCTCCTCAGGATATGTGTGTCTCATGTATAGAGAAAGGATTTTAAAGTATCTGAATGTCATAATAGCTGCTGAGAGAGGACAGGAGTGATTAAAGAGTATCATAAGGAGAAAGTGTGCGATGGTGTGTGTGTGTACACTCTTAGGTGTGCGTTCTTAAGGGTGGCTCTACAAATGCTACAGAACATGTGATATCCAGAGGCCAGGGTCCTTAGGGTCTCTGTTGTTTTTCTTCTGTACATGCAAAGCCACTGGTTCATGAACTTCAGCTATTCTTCCTAACTCTGCCTTCCATCTTTCACAGTCACACTGTGGTTATAGACATGCACTACCACACTTAGATTTATCAGAGCTCTAGGGATTTGAACTTATATCCTCATGTAATGTTGCAAAGATTTTTCCCCGTCAGTGAGCCATCTCTTTTATTGAGTTTTATGATTTTGGTAATATTGCCTTGTTTTCCTTTAGTATCTATCAAAGTTTCTGGGATTTATAGAAATTATACAATACAGGACCAGTATAAACTATCATATAAAACATTTCTAGGTTGAACATGATGTGATGGTAGTTGCAACACTGGGAAGGAATAGGCAAGAAGATTGTTTTGAGTTTGCAGCCAGCCTGGTCTTTACAGTAAGTTCTAGGCTAGTCTTAAGTATGTAGAGAGAACCTATCTCAACAGAAAATATAAATTGCAAATAGTGGTGACAATATTATTCACTTTTGATCTTCTTGGTAAATGGAAGAATTAATGATAATATCAACAGAAATAAATTCAGAGTGAATTTTTTTCAACTCTGAAAATGTCCCAACCATTACCATCATGACTTTGTCAATTATCATCCTCTTAAATCACCACATCATGAAAGGACAGAAAAAAAAATAACAAAAACAAATGCCCACTCAAATTCTGTTTTCATCATAGTATATATGGAGTAACATTTAGAGACTATGTGAAGGAGTTTGGCTGAAACCCCACCCCCACCCCCATCCATATGTTTGTTAGTGAGTAAGCTCATTCCTTGGTGCTTTGTCTTCCCCAAGGTCAGTCTTGCATCTAGTCCATTCCGATGTAAACCCACAAGGCTGCATCCACACACACAGGCTCCTCCTCTTCACTGGAGAATGACGGCATGTGAAACTACAGGGTGACTACAGTGAAGAAATCCAAGGAATCTGGAATAGAAAAACTGCTAAGAAAGAGAGCAGAGCGAGAAGGGAAACAGTCATAATGAAGGGGCAGGGGAAACATTTGTGAAGAAAACTCAGAAACTAGGACTTCATAGCCTTTTTGATTTTGGAAAATTATGACCTTCTTTGCTCAAAGAAATGAAGGCTTTACAAGTTCCTTGGACATCAAAAACCATTTTGATACTTGGTATTTCAATGAGAGAGAAATGTTCTGCTTAAACTTCTTTTGAATCCATGTTGGATATAAAGCTCAAGTCTAAAATTGTTCTTAGCATAAATAAATTTATAGGCACTTAGAAGGACCTACAAATAGATCAAAACGTAACCCTGAAGCACCCCTTCTGCTATGGGCATAGAGGAGATATTTTGATGCTTCTTTTAATTTATTTAAATAGGGAAGCAGAAAAAGGAGCATTGAGTACAGATTCAAATGAGCAAAACTGATGAAGTGGAAATGAATCTGCTTTAGCTAATCATAATGCTTTCATCTGGCTTTGCTAATTCTAGGCAATTATTCCATAAAATGTAACACCAAATGAAGTAGATAAGGTATAAAAGGAAGACTTAGGGACCCCCAAATAGGATTCTGCATGGAACAAGGCTGATAAGAGACAACTGACCAATTGCTCTCCAATTTGTGTGCCTAAGTGCCCGGATAAGCTTGTATGTTAGTCAATTAAATAATAGATATAAATTAAACTTATACCATAAAGCTACCATTTTAAATTTCATTTGTTTTCCTAAGCAGTTTCATTCCCAAGGGGTTCTGGAAATTTCCCAAAACTGAAAATAAATTATCTTCCTGTTCTAATGTGGTTTCCATTTATTTCCTTCAACTGTATAATAATTAGGACAGCTCAGCCCCTGTGGTATTGAGGTGTCAACGTGTTTGACATAATTGTGTTCCAATACTAACAGAATAGGGAACTCTATGAGGTCTCTCTTCAGGAAATCACACTAGCATGTCTTCTGAGATCTCTAGTTGTGTGTGTGTGTGTGTGTGTGTGTGTATTTGTACTTGCCCTTACAACACCTGCTAAGGTCCTCGGCTTATGTCAAGGATGTATTCCTTTATTACCTTTCTACCGTATTTTGGGGGCAGCGTCTCTTAATGAAGCTGGACATTACTAGTTTGTCTAGCCATTATGTCCCAGAATCTCCTTGTTCCTGCCCCTAAAGTGTTGGGCTTACAAGCACATGTGGCCATACCCAGTTTCAACTTGGTTGTTGGGGATCTAAACTCAGGTCTTGATGCTTGTGCACCAAGCACGTTAGCCACTGAGCCCCTATTCAGTCTCAGAACCCCACATTCCTATCATCAATTCTTTCTTTGGTTTAGCACGTGGAATATGTTTATTTTATACTGCTTGTAACATATTCTAATTGCACTATTATTTTATTACTAACCATTTCAGTAACTAAAACCAAACTAGTCTCTGTTTTTCTCAGTGGCATATGCATATAATTCCACAGTAAAACCCCAGTGGTAAACAAACCTGCCATTAGCCTTTCAAGCTGTGAGGTCTCTTTAACCTTCCTTCCCAATCAACCTGATTCAGCATTTGAGTCCACAAGAGCCAGTGTAATTTTAATAAAGCCAACGCTCACTTGAAATCAAAATTTTATCAACAAAATATAATCTTTTTGAATTACTTTGTAACTCATAATCTTTCCAATCTCTGGGTTAGATACTTCTTAACTTGATTTTCTAAATGCTATATTTTTGAGGTTCTGAGAAGGGACCTTCTATTTGACACACTGGGTGATGTTATGTCATGAAATGACAGGCAAGAAAGTTAAATTATTAAGGAGGTAGGGTGAGGAATGAAAAATGTTGGGTGGGTTGACAGAGTGAAGATCATTCAGTGAAGATTAATTGCACAAACTAAGCTAATCCTTGCAAGCATATTCCCAGTATACTGAGGTCTATAATGCTCTCCTAACATCAAAAATGATATGTGAATTTAATAGCATAAAATTGTGTGTGTGTTGTTTGTGTATGCACACATGACATCATATTTTGTTTGTGTAAGATCACTTTTCAGAGCCAGAACACCAGTAGACAAAAGTCTATTGATTAGTAGTACTAATGAATTGCTGTGAAAATCTGGGCATGTTGCACTAGTGGATTAATTTTTGGTCTACACATATCTATTATTTGTGCCTTAGGAGATCTCTAATTTTCTCCCAATAAATACTACTTAAGGATTAAAAAATTCAGGTAGATTCTAGAAAAATCTTGAGATGGGC
This sequence comes from Mastomys natalensis, assembly GCA_021653895.1. NCBI lineage: Eukaryota > Metazoa > Chordata > Mammalia > Rodentia > Muridae > Mastomys > Mastomys natalensis. Next base: position 133,634 of record JAJTUV010001918.1, read on the forward strand.
CTATGTCTACACTGTTTTCATTTTTTCTTTTGATAAAAATCATTTCTCCTTTAGTTTTTATTTTGTGTTTACTGTTATCTTGCTTGCACATGTGTCTATGTACCACATGCATATTGGGTGCAAGAAGGCCAGAAGAAGGAACAAGATTCTTCGGGACTGGGGTTAAATATGGTTGTGTGCCACTATGTTGTTGCTGGGAATGAAACCCAAGTTCTCTGGAGGGGAAGGATTTTATAGAAAATATTCCAACAAAATTGTCTGGGTATTTTGTGGCTGATTTATTTTCATTATGAATATAAATTAAGAGCATATTAGGTCAGAAGGCCATTTTACATTTCTATTGAAGTTTCCCAAAGATAGATATTTGAATTTTCTGGCGCTATCTTAACATTATTGAGACTTTATCTGAAAGTAATACAAACAATAGTATTGATATTTATTCAAAATAGGAAATTTCCCCTGGACATTCAGTTCATCAAAGTTTAAACTTTATTCTAAATGAATAATTGTATTTAACTAATATAGTTATTTTGCTCATTAACACTTAGAAAATCTATACCAGTGTGTGTTATAATATTGTCCACCTTGTAATTTATTGTTTATTTTGGGTGAGCACAAGCATCTAATGTCAATCTTTTTTAAAATTTTTTTCTTTTATTAGTATTAATCATTACATTTGTTTACATCACAAATGATATCCCACTTCTCGGCTATCCCCTCCACTAACCCCTCATCCCATAATATCTCACTTCCAGATTACCCCTCTGCTACCCCTCCATCCCACATTTGCCCTTCTCTCCCCTTTACCTGTATGAGAGTGCTCCCCCCACCCACTCCCACTCTCCCACTCCACCACTCCAGCATCCTCCTACTCTGGGATAACAAACCTCCCCAGGACCAAGGGCCTCCCCTCCCATTGCTGTTGGACAAGGCCATCCTCTGCTACATATGTTTCTGGGGCCAAAGATCCCTTTAGGTACACTCCTTGGTTTGTGGTATAGTATCTGGGAGAACTGGGTGAAAGATCTCCCATGCTCATGGATTGGCAGGATTAATATAGTAAAAATGGCCATCTTAACCAAAAGCAATCTACAGATTCAACGCAATCCTCGTCAAAATTCCAACTCAAATTCTTCATAGACTTAGAAAGAGCAACTCTCAAATTCATTTGGAATAACAAAAAACCTAGGATAGCAAACGCTATTCTCAACAATAAAAGAACTTCTGGGGAAATCATCATCCCTGGCCTCAAGCTATATTGTAGAGCAATAGTGATAAAAACTGCATGGTATTGGTACAGAGACAGGCAAGTAGATCAATGGAATAGAATTGAAGACCTAGAAATGAACCCACACACCTATGTTCACTTGATCTTTGACAAAAGGGCTAAAACTATCCAGTGGAAAAAAGACAGCATTTTCAACAAATGAGGCTGGTTCAATGGGCAGTCTGCATGTAGAAGAATGCGAATTGATCTATACCTATCTCCTTGCACAAAGCTCAAATCCATGTGGATCAAGTACCTCCACATAAAACCAGATACACTGAATCTAATAGAAGAGAAAGTGGGAAAGAGCCTCAAATACTTGGGCACAGGGGAAAACTTCCTGAACAGAATACCAATGGCTTATGTTTTAAGAGCAAAAATTGATAAACGGGACTTCATAAAACTGAAAAGCTCCTGTAAAGCAAGGGACACTATCAATAGGACAAAATGGCAACCCACAGATTGGGAAAAGATATTTACCAACCCTATGCCAATCTTGAAGTGTCAGTTTGGTTGGAATTTGAGTTCCCTCAGTTGAGTTTCTCTTTGTGTTTTAGCACCATGGAAAGCACCCATCTGGCCATGTGCCTAGCCTTCACCAATCTGAAGGCTGAACATACTTGGATGCAACTGTCCATTCTGCTACAGATATAAAACAGAGTGGAAGTATGCTAGAGATATACTGAATCAATCTTTAGACACAGGTCAAGAACATGGCAGTATTAAGTGATGCCAACAGTTGGTCATGCCTGGCATACCTGACCTTAACACTGACTTATCAGAAGTTCATGTATTGCACATTTATCTATGTCTGTCCTCTGAGATGGTGTGCCAGCTGTGGGAAAACTCTATTTTATTATTTAATGTAATGATAGATCAAAAGGAAAACAGAGCTTTCTTTTGAGGATTGTATTCAGTGCCTTGCCTTCTAGTTGATAAACTTTGTTTAGTTTCTCATTTCTACTAACCCAGGGACATAACAATCCTTTGTTATTTGCTATATATAAATATGTATTTTAATACACTAAAATTAAAAATTCACAAATAAATACCATGAAGTTGAAATCCATATAAAGACTTCACAAAAAAATGGCTATTTTAAATACAAAATGGCTATTTTTAAATTAAAAAATATGTCCAAACTTTCATTAGCAGCTAAATTAATCACTACAGTCTGATATATTTTTCTATAATCATAAGGCTTGGAAGTTAGAGTTTTATAATGGTATCAAAAATGCAATGCAATTAATGGGCATTTACAAACACTTTGATGGTTTCTGTTATTGTTGTTTTAACGACCTTGGTATATACTAACTTACTTCTGGTCTGCACCTACTTTAAATGCTAAAAATATAAATGCACTTTCATCCCAAGTATCCTTTACAACTTCAACGACCAAATGACATTGCTAACCAATAACTGTCATAAGGAGTTTTAGTAAACAATAAACATAAAGTGCAGGTATGTGAGAAAGCGTTTATTGAGAAGTAGACCAGTCACAGGTTCTCTTAAGTGCTTCATTTCATTGTGAATGTAGACATGATGCCCTGAGTAGTCACTGTCATCCTGTGATCATTAGAGGAATGACAAGAGGCTCACAAATAGGAAGTTATGAAAATTTTAAGCTCTCCAACAAATGTCAGTAGTTGCCTACATGTAGGCCTACTGTTTCATGATAAAAATCCAACCTCCATCTATTTAGATTTATTTATTTATTTTACGTCTTATTTTGTGGTTCAGGAACTGAATCTTGAAGATTATCTTAGTTAGGGTTTCTATTGCTACAACAAAACACCATGACCAAATAACAAGTTACAGGGTTTGGGGAGAGAATTTATTCAACTAATACTTCTACATTGCTCATCACTGAAGGAAGTCAGGACAGGAATTCAAACAGGGCAGAAACCTAGAGGCAGGAGCTGATGCAGAGGCCATGGACTGGTGCTTTTTACTGTTTTGCTTCTCTGGCTTGCTCAGCCTACCTTCTTACAGAACCCAGGACTATCAGCCTGGGGATAGCATCACCCACCTTGGGCTGGGCCTGTTCTCATTCATCACTAATTGAGAAAGTGCCTTACAACTGGATTTCATGGATGCATTTCATTAACTGAGGTTCCTTCCTCTTTGATGACTTGATCTGTGTCAAGGTGACACAAAAAAACCAACCTGAACACACAGGGCTGTTAATATAGGAAAATGCTTAATAATCAAACAGCAACTCCAACCCTTTAGATTACTTATCAGCAGAATTTTGCTATATGAATATTTTCTAGAGATTCTAAATTTCTCTAAAATCCCTGTGTTGGGCAATTTAACCTAACCTATCACAATTCAAAGCACTAGGCATTAATATAACCTTATACTTGGAATATAAGAATTCAGTCAGAAGATATATTCACCTATATGCATGAGGACATTCATGTAAAAATTTTAGTTTAGAAGTCATTAAAAGAGCCACTATTTGGAAATAACCTGATGATCATTATTAAGTAAAATGTTTAAATAAGGTAACCTTTTGATGAAGCTCTGAAACATAGAGGGGGTCTTCATACAAAGACAGAAAAGGATAAGCAAAGAACATTGTATATAAACAAATCAAGGAAGAATGTGTTTAATAAAATCTCACTTGTGGGAAGGAAAAAGTATACATGCAATTATGCAAATTTATGTATGAGCCTGAGAATTGGTTACAATTGCCCAAAAGAAGAGTGGGATTTTCAGTTATTTTTAGTAATATTCTTAACCTCTTGAGTCTTGGTCAATGAGCGTATCATCATGTATAAACATGTTGATACATTTATTCATGCAAAACATAAATATTTGATAGCAGCTTGAACATTTACATTTTCATGGAAATTTAAATTTTAATAGTAATTAAAGTAACTGTGGTTCTAGCCATGTGGGGAAAATCTGTTGTAAAATTTCTTTGACCTCTAAAATCAGGAAGTATGAGTAGCTATTTTCGTCTCAAAACGTCTAAAACTTGTCTTTCCATCATGAATGGTGTGCTATTAGACAAGTGAAGTGTAGGTCTTCAGACCTAATGGAGCACTTATGAGCATAATAGTAAGTAGTCCTTATATGCTCTTAATTTTGTTTTGAGCCACAAAAACAACTTAGAAATGTGTTGAATACATTATTATTTTATTATATCATTTCTTGACTCTATCACTTTCCGCTCCACTGTTTGCATTTGAATAAAATTATTTCGACTGATTTAAAACTATAATAACTGCAATATAATTTGGGGCAAAATTTAATTCTTTTCTCCCTAATGATTACTGTGCCTAATTTGGTATTATACATTGTTTTAGTTAGGGTTTCTATTGCTAAAAAGAGACATCTTGTCCAAGGCAACTCTTATAAGGAACAATATTTACCTGGGGCTGGCTTACTGGTTCTGAGGTTTACTCCATTATGGCAGGAAGCATAGTAGCATCCAAGCAGGCAAGGTGCTGGAGGAACTGGGAGTTTTATATCTTGTTCTGTAGGTAAACAGGAAAGACTAACTTCAGGCAGCTAGAAGGAGGGTCTCAAAGCCCATCCGCACAGTGACTCACTTCCTCCAGTAAGGCCACACCTGCTGCACCAAGGCCACACCTGCTGCAACAAGGCTAGATCTCCTAAAGGAGCCACACATTCGAGGAGCCAAGCATATTCAAACCATCACTTATGCTTTGTTTGACTATCACTATCTACATCTCATGTCAAAATTGGATCGCCATCTTTTTTCCTTTTTTTTCTTTGAAGCAGTCTTGTTTTGTAGTTTGAACTCCTAATTTTAAAGTAAGTTTGTAGATTAAATCATCCAATTTTCTAACGATTCTTAATTTTTAAAGTTTGGTGCCCAATTTTTTCATGTCCAGATTAGTTAATTTCTAAGATACTTGTGTAGACTAGGTCATTGAAGTTGTGGTGGAGGCAATTTCTGGACTGAATTAGTTCTAAAATTGTGATAGGGACCAATGACATTGGAAAGTTATAATAGGCATTGCATTTGTTTTAATGCATGTGTCAATCACAAACCTCTTGAGTTTATGAACCGCTGATATGAAGACAATAGCTCAACATACATTTTCTCACTGATTGAACAACATCTGGAAGATGCTATTATTTTTTTCCAGTTTCTTGGTAAATAATACTGAGAGAAATTAAGTAAATTTCCCAAGACAGTTCAGCTTATCATTTTATTCTATACTAGGTCTGTATGACTCCAGATTCAAGCTACCAATTATTTCATGGCACCTCTAAAGGATATTCCTCATGGATTGATGGGACAGTGAGAGTGTCTTACTATGTTTCCTCTGACAATGACATTGTATAACTCAACACTAAGTAAGTTAGGGCCAGGAACAGATTAAATATTCTATATGTATTTAATGGTGGATGGACATGTGTGTGTGTGTGTGTGTGTGTGTGTGTGTGTGTGTGTGTGTGGAGAGAGAGAGAGAGAGAGAGAGAGAGAGAGAGAGAGAGAGAGAGATCAATGATTTGTCAAGAAAGCTTGCAAATTCCTTTCTCCACAAACTGGATCACTTGTCACTATACTTTCAATGGTTTTGTTTTTGGTATGTAGTTGAGAAGAATCCTATGATAGGTTTGACAGATTTCTGTCCCTGTAAGTGCTTTGTATCAATTCTAGACAAAAAGGCCAAAACTGGAATGGAAATGTCCACCCATGGATTCCTAGAGTCAAAGTAGAACACATTGTGAATACCTTAATATGTTCTGTGTTTTCTTCACTTGTGAGGTAAGTACCCTTAAGATAGGTTTCTGGATGAGCTTTTGGCCACAAGGAGCTCTTATTCTGAAAATTTGGAGAGAGTACCATAGAAATTCCAAAGTACGTAGGGTGAACTTCTCTCTGATTGGTGCATTAATTTCAGAGCTGCTTTGATAAATTTAGGAAACAATTAAATGTCTGAAACTGAAGATGATCATAAGTTTGAAGATACAAAAAACAATCAAAAGAAAATCTAGACTATTCATTTACCAGTACATAGAGAGACCATGGGATGTGCAAGGCTTTTCATATGACACAGAATGTGTATTGGGGTAGGGAATGGGGTGTAAAGGTGGAGGTTAAATCATTTTGTTGCCTTAAGCATACTGCATAATGCTCACTGCTTAGATTACTCAGATTAACCTTGTTTCCTAGCACTAGTATCGTACATGAATTCTCTGCCTATCATGAAATGATAAGCATACTTTATTCTAAAGCAAGGTTTTATATAAAACCAATACCTCACATTTATCAACTCATGCTAAGTGCCTTCATAGGTCATCTCATTCAGTCTCAGACTTTGAGAGGTATCTACTGTCCACAGGTAGAGCAACTTCATCCACTAAGTTTGACTCTCCCACTATTTTAACCATTTACTAACCATTGGATAGAAATCAAATGCTGTAGAGGTTTATTTTTACTTGTTATCCAACAAATAAGATCACAGTCATAAGTGAATTTAATGCTTAGAAAAGTTTTCACTCAAAAGCTGGACCATTGTGCCTATCTTATGGTGTTTAAAGAGCCTGTGCCATAACATGAATTGGGTTAATATGGTCATCTGACAAGAATGTATTAAGAATTACTCTGTGTCAGCAGTATTCGGGGTAACCAGAGACACAATAACTATGAAAACAAAAATACCTATTCTCCTGAAACTAATATTTTAGTACATTTCAAGTTTTCATGTTTGATCTACAGGAACCCAAAGTCAGTCTAAGTGATGTTAAAAATCTTTTGTTATGGGCAAGGGACAGGCGGGGGTTTGAACTAGGTGTGCTTTCTTCTTGGGGAGTTGATGACTCAATAAAGGACATACAGTCTCTCTGAAGTTTGCAAAAAGAGTTTCTCTTTTTACATTGAAAAACACCAGCCTTTCATATTACCAGGGTCACCCCAGAAATGAAACAGAAAATGGATCAGAAAGGACTGTGGTATATAGTAAGGAACACTTAGCCAGCCTATAGAGGCAGCCTCTCATCAGCTTCAAGGGCTGTCATGATACTGGAATACAGGACAATGCTGGGAAGCAGCTAAGCATCCATGAGAAGGCTGAAATCTACACTGTATGAGTGAGCAATATTTTATTTTTAAATGTTGGAAGATTATTTAAAAAGAAGACAAATTTAAAATTTCCAATTCTGTAACAACTTAAATGACTACATGCAACTACTAAAAGACTAAACACTATTCCACTGTGTTCACATATCTGTATATTTTTCTTTATCTATTTATGTTATGGATACATATTTATGTTGTTTTTACATTTCTTTTATTGCAAATAGAGCTGTGAATGACATGCTCATGTCTATTGGAGATCTGGATGTTAATTCTTTTGAATAAATATCCAGATGTCAGATTACGGATAGCAAAATAGCTCTATAAGAAGAGAATGCTGAAATGTATGATAACATGGATGAACCCCAAGGATATTATTCTATCAAAATAAAACTGTCCAGTCACAGAAGGACACATACAGCACGGTTACACTTGTATGATGAGATTTCTAAAAATTCCAACTCATGGAATTAGAGAGTAGAATGAGAGGATTGGAAAGGGAAGTTGCTTCACCAATGTGAACAAGTCTCAATTATGCAATAAGCCAGAGTCAACTCCATGTTGCTACAATTTTACCATCCCTCATGTATGTGTGTGTATGAGTGTTTGTGTTCAGATGGAGATATCAGAAATATTTTAGCATTCTGCTTTGTGTCTTAGTTACTTTTGTGTCACCATGGTCACAGAAAGCAATTGAGGGAGGAAAGATTTATTTGCCCTATAGTTTCAGAGGGTTCTGCCCCACCCGCACAGGGAAGACATTGGTGGAACATCTCAGGCCATGGTGGCAGAAACATGTGGTGGAAGCTACTCATGTCATATGAACCAAAGAACAGAGGTGATACAGAAAGCAAGTATTGTTAAAATATCCTAGGACCTGCCTCTCAGCTTCACTCTGACCTACTTCTGCCACCAAAGCATTCAAGGGCTTTTCATAACTGTGTAAACATATAGATATTAAGGGAATAAGCCTATGGCAGCACTCTAGATTCTAACCATAACCATAACACCTGGGACTGTACTACACCAACACCCATGATCTTTTTTTTCAACATAGTTGAATGCAGAAACATTGTAAATGATCCTTAATGATTAGGAGGAATTAAACCACGAACTGAGGAAGAAATAAAAAGAGTCAGGAACAAGGTCAGCATCATCATACACATTAAACAGAAACCACATTTTCAGCCATTGTCATTTCCTTTAGGCCATTTTGCTCTGAGATAGAGAAAGAACATTTCATTTCATCTCCATTCTGGAGCTTTAACAGTGAGAAACTTTTCCTTTGAAGTTTCAGAGGCAGAGATAAATCAACCCTAAGCTCCCAGCAGAATTTTGTTCAAAGACCACAATGTTCTTTGCTGTCAGGTTGTCCTCATCCAGGTATTGGCCATCACTATTCTTTCTGGCTTTGACTCCCTCTACTGCTTATGTAGACCATTGAGGAATCAGAATCCCAATACAGAAGATTCCAGTTTTGTAATCATGCAGCAGACATGTCTCTTAGAAATAGAAGGAGAAATACTACCTACATGACTTTAAATGTCTATAAATACAGAGAAAAACTGAGAAGTTCAACTCTTTCTGGTAATCTTTGAGCATTTGTGAGAACATTCTCTCAAATGTTCAAGACCTTATAAATTCCTCAATAATCAAGAAAGTGTAAAATGTGCTTAGATAAATGTCTGTTATATGGAATGATCAAGTATATATCAGCATGATACAGAATGAGAACATAGAATGGAGCTCTTCGCTGGATGGTGAAAAGACAGTTGTTTAATAAATAAACTTTATGATTTATAAGATAAAATAGTTCAGGACTCTATCATACAAAGGATTGCTATATTTTACACTTTGAAACATGCTCTTGAGTATTCAAGAACTGTACCTTGAATATTATTGAGATATAGCTCAATATCTCAGTGATAGAACACTTGCTCAATGTGCACAAATACCTGGATTCAATTCCTATCATTCCAACAAGGCAAAATAATTCTAATTGTATATTTAATTTTATGTGTATGCATTAAACAAACATCATGAATAGAGAAAATATGTCATGATTGTCTATTCTGGACAAATTCTCTTTTAGGGCTTTTGAGCTCCTATATTTTTAGAGGAAGGATTTATTGAGTATATTTATAGGTACAGATATCAACAATTTAAATTTACTTCATACTGAATACTATAAAAGATATTTTATCATCCAATGAATGTTATATTCACTTATGCTGGCAGGGATACTGTACCTCACATTAAAAGTCTCCAGAGACTCAACTTGTTAAAGTGCAGAGAATAAGTGAAAAAGGACTATGAAATCCTCAGGTTTAAATGTGATATCTATACTGCATGGATGCCCCTAAGACCCAAAAAACATCTCTGAACTGGGGGAGAGAAGAAAATTGTAAGAGTCTGAGCTTGGGATGGACTGCTATGAAATGGTGTCTTCTAAATATTACAGGACCCCTGCATTCATAAACTTATGGCAGTTGTGGATGTAAGTACAAGATGAAGCCAGCCAACAACATTCAATATGGACAGGAGTCAGGCTGATATGGCTTCATTCCTAACTGGAGATACAATTTATAGCTTATAACTGCTGTGGAGGGAGTCATTAGGATGTGACTCCGTGTAGATTACTCATGCTTCAGTGAATGACTGTATACTCCCTACATGGGTAGAACTAAATGGTCTCAGAGGGTGATTGTAGAGAAAAAGAGGAGGTATAAGTAAGAGGAAAAGGAGGCAGAGGGTGAGATGAAGAAGAAGAAGGAGGAAGGAAAGGAAGAGGAGGAGAAGAAGAAGAGGAATAAGGAGAAAGAGAAAGGAGGAGGAGGAGGAAAAACAATAATAATGAAGTTGAGAGCGGATGTTCAGTAGGAGTTGGATAGGGGACAATTGGAGGTGGTCTGTATGGAATGCTCAAACAATATTTTAAAAGCATCAAACTGCATTAAGGATTTGCCTTGGGCCTTAGGCATTACAGAAGTACACAAACAACTTGTGATTTATGACTTTAAGTTCATATGATTGTCACTGCCCCAGTCTATTGGATGACAACTTGTCTTTTTATCTTGGGAAATTGCCTGCCTCTAATCATCTGTAATGAATGCATACTAACACAAAAATCACTTTACAATGTATTAATAGGTATTTAAATACCATTTTATGGTTCAAATAATTTCTCTCCCACCTAGAAGGTTAGTAATGAAAATCTAAGAGCCCACAAGGGCTTAGTGAGGACCTCCAACATCCTGACTGAGTACCATTTGGTTTGGATATGTACTATCCTGTAGTCAGCTAATCAATAGCTAGTGATTAAAATAACTGATTAAATGATAAACATGCTGAGATTTTCAATCTTTTTATTGACTTTCCTAGATAGTTACAGAACCTAGACATAGTGTAGGAATACTTAAAATGTTCACAGCTATTCCAACAAAGGATGGATTTCGATGATGTGATCTGTATTTGGCTAAGAGGAAATTGTAAGGATTAAAGTACAAGTTAAGAAAATGTTTCAGAATATGATTACGGAATAAGACCTGGTTTGAGTCCCTGTAAATTCTGTTCATTTGCTAACTGTCTTGAGGAAGATAACTGGACTTCAAGGAGCATCAGCACTTTCATCCGTGAGATACAGACAACAATTTCATGGGATGGAAGATGTTTATTGTGAGACAAGTCAACTAATGTAAAGAGATTAGATAATAAGCTACGCTATTTTTACATCTCAGGGAGTACATTAATTTCTGCTATGTTGTTGTATGTCTCTGGATGAAATTCCCTTATTAATTTATTTGGTCATAAAAAGGTTAAAGAAACTGTTGAGTTTGTTGCACTGGTATCAGAGTTCATGTGAGAGGAAGAAAAGGATTCCCCACTCAGTGATCTATATCCCGAACACTCAGTAACTGTTAGATACTACAAGTGTTTCCTGATATCTGCCTCATCTCTTCTTGCCTAACCCTCTCCAGTTGTTGCTGGATAGCTTGTTCCACTCTGTAGCAGCATCTCTCCTTAACATGTCTATATTTACTTTGTACTTTTTGTAGCACGACCTGCTCTGTGGCTGAGTTGAGAACTTTTTTTTTTTGCAATCCTGCTAAGACTAATGACATAAAAATGTTAGGGAAGTCTTTGTCTATGAAAAGATGGAAGCTGGTAGACATACATTCCTTCTTCTATCCTTAGGTGGACATTCTAGAAGCATTTTCTACAGTTCTTCAGGAGGTCTTTACAGACTGAGCCTCAGATGCTGTCTTAGGGTTTTATTGTTGTGATGAGACATCATGACCAAGGTAACACTTATCAAAGAAAACATTTAACTGGGGCATGCTTACAGTTTCAGATGTTCACTCCATTCTAATCATGGCAGGAAGCATGGAAGAAGGAATGGCAGCTTGCAGGCCGACATGGTACTGAAGAGGAGGAGCTGAGAGTTCTGCATCTTGATTTGAAGGCAGCCAGAAGGAGACTGGAATACACAGTGGGCAGAGCTTAAGCAGAGTCCTCAAATCCTACTACGAGAATAACACAGTTCCTCCAAAACGGCCGCATCTATTCCAACAAGGCCACACCAAATAGTGCCATGTCCTATGGGCCAAACAAAGGTAATAAGTTTTGACATTGAGATTTATTTGTCACAGATCAGCAATGAAGACAATATATATAACCTAGGATGCCTTCAGGTAGCTCTATCAAAAGGAAAGGAACTTATTTTAATTTTACACTTTCAAACATTGAAGTTGCAATAACCAAATATGTTACTACCTGCTTTTCTCTTTTCTTTATCTTCCACACAGACTATATAGATCCATGAAAAGTTTTCAATAAACATCAGGAACTTAAGAATTAATAACAGCATTTACTAATTCCCTGTCATGATCTAAGGTTGTACTAAATGGATTTGAGGGCATTTACTCCTTTAATTCTGAAATAAAGTAAGACTTAAGGAGCTAGGCAACCTGCCTACATCTTCACAGGGAATAAATGACATAGATGTAAGACTTGAATCCAAATTTATCTCCAATATTAATCTCTTGGGCCATATCATGGTTTTCAGAATATGAGAAAACCTGTAAATTTTCTTCAGCAAAATTTATTTCAGTATATGGAGGCCAAAGAATGAATAGACAAAAGCCCAGAATATTCTTAGGGACATTTTGTTTACTATGCTTTGTCAAATATTTTACATAGTTTGGGTGAAATGATCAAATCTATAAGTTTAAAATATTTAAAATGTGTTAGGACTGTTATGCTATATTCTGTCTTAATTATATTATAGAAGTTTTAAAATTAGATTTTCATAAATAGACAACATTGGATCTAGTTCCAAAATGAAACTACATATATGGTTATAAGTATATTTACATCATTTGTGTTCACCATGTCCATATTTACAGTGTTTGAAATTGTTACTGAGATGGCAGCTAGTTTAGATGGAAACAAATTATAAGAATGGAAAAAAAATGCCCAATGTCTACTCTATAATTTAAGAGGACTAAGTTCCATATATAAACAGTAATAGGCAAAGCCTTTGGAATGATATAAATGATATATTTTTAGTTGAACAGAAAAAAAGTTATTTTGAGCAGTGTGCTGTAAATGACAGCATATTTTAGGCAGTGGTTACTGAGTAAAGCTTATAATAAAGAAAAAGGACCTCAATTCTAAGTTGATGATCATTGTAGGTTTTAAAGTTTTATTTTACATCTCAACTTGACAAATAATAATATTAATAATTGTGCATATTTATGGGGAATAATGAGAGTTTTGAAAAACCTATACCCTGTACAGTGATCAAATTGACTAATTAGTAGGGAGACTTTTAATGACTAATTAGTATACCTATTCCCTCAATATTTCTTTGTGGTGATCTCATTTGAAACCTGTTTTTGTAGCTTTTTAAAACCACACAATGAATAATTTATCATGTTGTACAACACAACACTAGGAATTATACCTTCATTTCTGTAGTTGTACCTGCAACATGGTACGCATTAACCAATATCTGGCTTTGGTTTCTCATAAATGGTATCATTAATTTGTGTTGATGTATGAGCGGTTCAAAGGAGCTGTCTTAGTTAGGGTTTTACTGCTATGAACAGACACCATGACCAAGCCAACTCTTATAAGGACAACATTTAGTTGGAGCTGGCTTATAGATTCAGAGGTTCAGTCCATTGTCATCAAGGTGGGAACATGACAGCATCCAGGCAGGCATGGTGCAGGAGGAGCTCAGAGTTCTACATTTTCATCTGAAGGCTGCTAGCAGAAAACTGGCATCCAGGCACCTAGAACTAGGGTATTAATGCCCATGCCCACAGTGACACACCTATTCTGATAAATCACACCTTCCAACAATGCCACTCCCTGGGCCAAGCATATACAAACCTATCACAGGACATATGACTAGTTCTAGATAATCATCAAGTTAACCATTGGATTGAATCTGAAACCAAATGAAGAACAAAGTGCATTGTTCTGACATTTAGACAGGACTTTGCAAAGTAAAGATGGGAAGAGCTAACACCAAAATGGATTTAATGTAAGATTTGAGCAGACAATTTGAAAATAATTCAAATAACAAAATAACAAGAAAACAAGAGAGTGGCAGGATTAGATTAGATTGCAATAAAAACAGGAGAGATAAATTCTCACTTGGAAAAATTTGTAGGAAATTTGAAGAGATAGTGACACATTTTTGAATGAAAAATTTTTCTTATACAAATAATCTTAAGAAATGAGTTGAGTACATTGATACATTTCTACCATCCAAGCACTCAGAAGAGATATGTTGAAAAATGATCTCTGGAGCTATTCTTTTCATTCCTAGATTGACTGTTGCATCTTTGTTCTGTTTTAAAGTATCTAAAAGCATCGTGAATTCACTTCACTTATTCAACATGTGAACATCTTCAGTTTCTGATTTTTAGTTGGGGAATTGTAAAGTTTTTCTTTAAAATCTGTGATCATTAATCTTGATTGCTATCTATTTGAGATTTAGAATCACCCAGGAGACACATCTATGAAAGAAGATGTTTCCAGAGAGTATTAACTGCAGGAAGTTTGAGAGATTCAACTTCAAAATAATCAGTACCTTCTAATGGAAGCCCAGATCTAAAGAGGTTGAAGGAAAAAAACAGTGTTAAATATCTGGAGTCTCTTCTTTCTGACAAAGAATATACGTTACTGTGGTTGCTGTCCTCCACTATAATAGCAGATTCCATCTTCTTCAGCCTTTCAACATGGATTGAATCCCAGGAGCTTTCAAAGGAACTCTTCAGCATTGGGCTTATTGAGACTGGCGAAACATTCAAGTTTTATAGACTGAATAGTTACCAAGTTCCCTTATCTTTCTTCCAGATGAGTACTGTTGGACCACCCAACTTTCTGTTATATAAGCCAATGTAATATCAATGTGTTAACAATGTAATGTATATGTGCTCTGTTCCTTTAGAGAACCCCATCTAATACAGACCTTATGTCCTTTTTAGACTCCGTAATGAAATGGCCTGCCTAGGCTCTATCACCTTGAAGACAAGAGTGGCTGAGTCAACTTAATCACTCAGAATGTTCTACTTCCTTGACCACAAAGACTGAGTCAAGAATGGGGACACTATAGCCAACTAATGTATGAAGAAGTAACTTCTGAAAACAGATTTTGCTCTCTCTGCTGCTTTTCCATTCTCCTTCTGATGGAGTACATGAAGGCTTCTGGTAACCACAGAAGCCATCATGATGAGAGAAAACTCCCAGGCTTGAACCACCAATTTTTCCTTCCTCCAAGTCAGAAGTCATTTTGGAACTTATCATTGAGTGAGTAAATAAACTTTCCTTGATATGTGTGAGCCTATATAGTATTCCTTTATTCTATTTATGCTTTTATTTACTTTCCAGAATCTGCAGAATTGATGCATAGTATGCTGTGTTCTGGGGGAACCAAGGCAAATAGTACTCCATGCCTTTCAGGGGTTCCATTTTTCAAAGACATTGCATCTCTGAATGATAACTTGTAAGTGTTTGGCTGATTTCAGATAAAATACTGGAGCATGAGAAGAAAATGTCTGGGTTAGATTTTTCAACAAGAAAATTATGAGACAAAAGAAATGGAAGAAATATTTTGCTAGGAGGCCAGGATGAAGAAACAGGTAACAAAATATTGTTCTGCTTTTATTCCTAGGATAAACACTGTACCAAGTGAATCCCATAAACATCTGACAAATTGATCTGAATGCAAATCAGTTCAGTTTTTTATGAAAATCACTTAGATAGCCTGACGGCTCATGCAGATCAGAGTGTTTGCTGAGTGTCCACAGCTGCCTTTGAGAAGAAAAAGTGTGTTCTATCCAACAATTAATTGAGAATAAGATTTCTGTCTCGAATTAATTAGATTGATGTGCACGATAAGTTACAAAGCTAGAGACATTTGAGAGATCAACAATGTTATCTTTATCCTTGAGATCATTTTAAGCTGTTATAAAGAGCAGATTGATTGATTGTGTTTTGTGCTTATAGCTATATTCAATCATGTCCACATCACCAGACAATGACAGAGTTTTTCTTCTTTCTTTTTCAAGAGTAAACACATGATTAGAAATGGTTCTTTCCGGTAAATATTTATAGCTTAATATATATATATTATATGTACATATATGTATATATGTGTATATATGTATGCACTATGTATGGGCTACATAGCGCTATGGACTTCTACATGCAAGATCAGAATGTGTAATACAGAATAACAAGCATTCATTGTAATATCAGCATGCCTTATGTTCCATTTTGAGCCTCATTTTCAAGTTCTACAGGATTCCATTAGTTTTTTATTTTTTAAATCCTCATACCCCTTGCTGCTGTAGAATTTTCCTCTAAATTGTAACATAGCCTCCTGGTGGGAGGGAGAAGCTTGAGATACTTGAAAAGTAAACATATCTCACCTGTCTGAGAAAAATGAAACATCCAAGATTCATAAGGTCTGTAGCCATGGTTATAAATCCAGTAAACAAGACTGGAGGGGAGACTTCCCACCTGTGGAGTTGCCTGCACATCATGCTGAGGGATCCAGGATGGCTGATCTCTTGAGCTGGTACCCAGGCTAGGGGAGATGATGTAGCTGCATCTGATTTTCCCTTCACCCATACTCTTGTAAGTAACCCTAGTAAACTCATTCATCTACCAAGTTGGATGTTGGCAGTGTCATTTACTAAGATGTGCTTTTGGTGCTCTCTCTGGGGTGAGTAGACATTTGTGTCACATCTCCCCAGGGAAGTGTCACACAACACTCTTTTGTATCTTTCACTATTATTGCATTTTCTGCTTCCTCAATTGTTATATTGTCCATTTCTCTGATTCATTGTGACATTGTGGATCCTTTAATATGAAAGAAAGTGAACAAAATAAGTTCATTTTTACAATTTCTATGACCATTTGCTCCAAAGAATAGTTAGTGCTCTCTGTTCCCCTTTGGCATCTTTTTAACCCCAGCAGGTGATTGTGTTTCTCCAGAGCATATCATTTTCTTTCACATGCCATAGGTCTCTCTGTACTATCACAAAGAGCAGAGGAGACTGGGTGTCTACTATTAAACTAGCCAATCAATAAATTCAGTTATTCCTATGCTACTAGACAGAGGTAGCAATCCAATCTCCACTGTGTTAGGGGGACATGGACACTGTTAGACAAATAGAAAAGTGGTAGCAAGGGAACTCACCATGAGGAACACACTAAATAAAATTCAGGTCCTCCTAGAGTTGGTCGTCTTTAGTTTCAGGCTCCTCCTTTGCTGGAGGACTCTAACACTTTTCCATACATTTTGCTTTCCCTATCCCCTGACCTCATTTCCTGTTGTCTAGTTCTACAGCTCATCCATGAAAAGAACCTACCTGCCATCAGGTATAAACTGATTCTACTCTGGTGAATTATTTTTCAATTGTTCATTGACACTGCTATGTTAGGGAGACAGTCTGTTGACTATGTATTAAGCAGAACATAGTTAGCCTCCATAGTTAGGGATAAATACAAAGTTTCATGGAAGTACTAGATAAATCACTAGGAACCCTTCATCCTGCCTTCACTAATGTTGATATCTTTTGTAACCATATTACAATTTTAAAACCAAGGAAAATGATTCTTATCTATCATTCCCCTTTAAAACCAGAAAATTACCCTTCATTTAACTCACTTTCTCTGAGGTCACTAGTTGATAACTTCTTCATTCTCCCACTAGGAAAATAAATTATAAGGCAGAGAAAAGGTCTACAGCATTCATCCCAATATCATCTTCTCTCCAGAAGCACAAACACAGGTTACCTTCCACTTATGAAATTGTCTCCCTTCTGCACATGCCAGTCTGTCTTATTTTAGACAATGGTGGTTTTACTGCAAAGGCCAGAAGATTCTGAGATATAGAGACACACAATATTTTCTGCATTTTCTGCATATACGCAGGCTGTACAGAGAGGAGGATGAACATGTAGCAAGCTAGCTTTGATATGACTCATCTGTTATGTGAAAAATACTCATTACTCATATTTTCAAGCTCTTCAGCCATTGAATGCCTAAAAGGGAAAATGACATAGCCTTTGAATAGTTTTGACAGATGGCCTTTCTTGAGTCAGAAAAATTGTACTTTGATTTACAATTTGATTTAGCCAATAGGGAATAGTCTAGCTGTCTAGTAATACAAGCCTTCTCCCCCTAATTCAGTTTTAACTGGAATTAAGCCATTAATTATTGGTGTTTTATTTGGCATACAGTTTTTTTTATCTGATCTTAACACCTCCGTACTTCAAAAAGAGAAGAGCAGAGATGAGAAGACCTTCCAGGCAAACCAGCCTATATAATTAGTCAGCTAATAATGAATGAAACTACAAGCCATTGTTGTAACTTCCAACTTTGGTAGCTAGATATGCTAAGGGTGACAAATAGTTTGAAATCCTAATACCTCAGCTGTGTAATTAGCTTCTTCTAGATTTAGCAAAGAACCTGAAATTGAAGAGAAGGAAAACCTATGTTTAATGAATAAATAAATGCATGTATAGTGTTTATATTTATGTAATTCTTTTTTGTTAGTATTAGCAATCAAATTCAGGGCCTGGCACATGCTAGGCTAGGGCTCTACTGCTGATTTATACCCTACTCTTTTCTCCATGAAGGATAAGAAATAAACGTGAAGTGTCTGACACAGAAGAATACTGGTCATCCTGTGTGAACCATGGACACATTAATGCCAAAAATAATGTTTTGGTCAGTTCCAGGTGCTTAAAACTTATTTATCAAAACAATAAAGTCTGTTTTCATCATTGTTAATGTCCGCTTTTGCTTTCTTTCAGAGAATACATTTTACTTATTCCCATGACCCTGCAACTTTCATAAGTAAGTCAATGATTGTCACCTTTCCATGCAGCGTGTTGAGAAATATGACAAGTGTAGAAGCTGGAGGGTTTGCCTAAGGAGACACAGTCATCTCGTATAGCTAAATAAGTGCTTTCCAAGAGTTACAGTTCCAAAGTTTAGTGCCGGGCTCTACTGTTCTATAAGCTCTATAAACTGTAGCCTGTCATTTCCTTGCTCAGTTTTTAGTTTACCTTCTTGGAAACTGCAGACTGTAGAAAGCCTTCAGATCACCATCTAGAGCTAATGTTCCATGTCTAAGGGCTTCTAGGGAGAAGCATGATAGATGATCCATTGATTAGAAGGAGCAGAGACTACAAAACAATGAGTTTAAAATGAAATTCTCTCCATAACTGTCCTTTAGAAAGTCTAAAGAAAAGTGTGAGAGCCCTTCACAGAAAAAAGCCGAAGTGTGAGCATGCATAAATACTGACAATTTTGCTTAGAATTGTGGCATTAAACCATTGTCACAAATAAAAGTAGGGATGTCTATAAGGCTGACTCTTGACATGTTTTTGAGTTGTTTTTCTTTTCACCCTTCCTTTGGTTCTATCTCATTTACAGTTACTGAAGTTTACTTTCCACTTTGGTGTAAAAAAATTCCTCAATATTTCTAAATTGCTAAGAATATTACTTAGGCAGAAATTCAAGGAATTGATAATTATTTCATATTAATAGTAATGACTAAGAGATTTTGAACACTTACCTGATGCCAATTGAATATAAATTTGTGCATTTGAATTGAGTATATTAATTCTCACACTTCTTCATAAGTTTCTGCCAGGTAGAGTTTATCAGTATTTCCACATTAATTTTGATAAATTCAAAACACAAATAACCAAGCCATTTCCCAATATTATAAATTTAGTCAGCAGCATGGCCACATGACCAAGCATTCTGAGTTTTCCTGAGGCTGATATTAACTTTTGTGGTTTGAATGAAAAATGTATCCCATATGTATTTGAACACCTGCTCCTCAGTTGGTAGAGGTGTTTGGGGAGAAAGTGCAGCCTTGCTGGAGGAAAGGATACCACCGGGGGAGGGCTTTGGAAGTTTATATCCTTGTCCACTTCTAGTTCTTCTCTGTGCTTTGTAGTTTCTATTGACAGAATCAACAAGGTGTCCCCAAGCTCCTTCTGTCATGATTGCTGTCTGCTGTTATGTCTCTCTTGCTAGTTTGGACTCTTCTTCTGGGATCACAAATATGAATAACTCTGCCTTCTATAATTTGGTCTTGCTAATCTGTGAAAAAACGTGGCAACATATACTAAAAGTATTTGAAATTCCTATTCTGGAACCCAACAGGGCGAGGATATGATAGGCTGAACAGCCTATAGGATGCACCCATAGGATCATGTATTTGAATACTTGGTCTGTAATTGATGGAACTGTTTGGGAAAGGATAAATGGTAGGGTCTTGTTGAATGTGATGGATCCTTTGGGCAGACTTTTGAGGTTTTAAAGCCACATATATTCCAAGTTAGTTTCTTTCTGACTCAGGCTTTGTGAATCAAGATGAAAGCTCTCAGCTATTGTTTCAGCACCATGCCTCCCTGCCTGCTGCCATGCTCTCCAACATGATGGTCCTGAAAATAATCTTCTGAAACTATAATCACCCAATGAATTCTTTCTTCTATAAGTTGCCTTGGTCATGAAGTCTTATCAAAGCAATAGAATAGTAACCACAGGTTAGTCAGAAATGTTTGAAAACATACCTAACAAAGAATTAGCATTTGCAATATCTACAAATTAGCATTTAATACTACAAATCAGTAATAAAAACATAAATTGCCCTACCTCAGCAAGTACTGAATGATGTGCAACTACGTGGAAATCATGACTGTTAGGAAAACAGTATGAGCATAATGAACTACTACTCTAGCTCTCTGAACAGCTAAAACTAAAAACCAAAAGACCAAGTGCCAATGACAATGTGAAGTAATGGGCAATTTTGTATGATGTTATTGAGACTAAGAAATGACGTCACTACTTAGAGTGCCATTTGGAAGTTTTCAGAAAATGTAAACCAACCCAATATGCTAACAATTTAATTTATATTCTGTATCCAAGAGAAATAAATGCACATGGTCATAACTTTTATCAAAATGGTACAGAAAATATATCATTATAATATCCCTGAATAAAAAGCAATCCAAATGCCCATCATCAGTGCTATACTTTAAAATTGTGGGACATTTGTTAAATGGAGCACAGATCAACAATGTAAAAATGATTCATAAAACAATATGGACACATTTCATATTGTGTTGACTAAGAGAACTAGGCATTTCATATTCAATAAAAATAATTTATATTTAAGTGAGAATATCAAAACATATAATCTTTGGTAACAAAAATAAGAATACCTCTTGGCTAAAAATTTTCTAGAGTGAGACAAAATGTAATTTTCTAGTGTGGTGAAGATCTTCTACCGTTTGATTAGTGTCCTGAGTAAATAAATTGACTCTTTGTTTCCTCTTCTTACTTATGGATTTATTTAGTTCAATTAGCAAATTTTCTTAAAAGAAAATTCCAAATAAAGATTAGTTAAACATTGTGGAGGTGACTTATTTGAACATGTTTCATAATATTATATTGTTCTCTCTATATATAATTATTATTTGTCTCTCAAAATAAAATTAAATGAAAAATGTTATGTCTCATTATAAATATTTGACTATATCTGAAATACCTGTAATATAATATTAACACATCAAGAGGAAGACTCACAATGTTCTGTCCTTTGATGTCAATCAAATTCATATGGAAAATGTGCATTTAAATATACGTATGTACACATGTATGCTCATATATTCACTCATAGGAAAAGAAGCATGCAGAAATTCTAGAGTGGCAGTATATAGTTATAATCTTAGCATTTGAATGAGATAGAAGGATTACTGCCATTATGAGGCCATCTTGTTGTTCATAGAAACTTCCAGGCTAATTTGATCTTGGTACTATCATACATTGATAGTATGTTAAAAACAAAACAAAACAAAACAAAACAAAACAAAACAAAACAAAACAACAACAGAAACTGGAGTGGGGACTATCCCAAAACATGCAGCCTGTATATGGGGTATGGTCTTCTAGCTGGGTGCTTCATCTGGCCTCAATGGGAGAGGAAGCACCTAGCCTCTCAGAGACTTAAAGTGGCAGGGTGGGGGATACAGGAGGAGGGGGTACTCAGAAAAGAAGAGATGGGGAAGGATCATGGAGGGGGTGACTGGGACGGCTTATAAAGTGAATAAGCAAAAATAAAAAAATAAATAAATAAAAAAAATGAAGTCAGTAGAAAATATAGGAATAACATAACCCAAGCTGACTCATGATTAATTGAACAAATCTTTTCTCTCTCTCTTTTTTTTTTTATTATGAAACAGGGAGTCAGTGCTAGTCTTGAAGTTTCTCTTCTCCTGCTTCAGCCTTTTATAGGCTCAGATTATTGCTATGTGCTATCAGACACAGCTCTAAGCAGGTCTTATTTTTTCTCTGACAAAAGTCTAAATGTAAATCTTTTAAATCTCCAATCACAATATGTAAGTATTTTATTTTTCCTGATTGATTGATTGACTGATCAATTGACTGAGAAATTGATTTGGTCTGTTTTCCCACTGGACTCTAAGTTCTTTGAAAGCAAGCACCTTATCTGTCTGTGATGTTGTTTCACAATGAACCATGTAACTCATTTCTGCTCCAAGTTGTGGAAAGGATGTGTACATGAAATGTTTACATTTTTTTGAAGGATATGTCACGGTGGACTTTAAAAGATAACCAACTTGAACCTCTGTATGTTGTAGATACTGGGTGGGGAAACAAGTTTGCAAAAGCATTCAGGGGTTATCTTTGTTATCAGTGTAAAACTATTCACCTTGTTCTGTCTTCTTTGACTTCTCTATCTTGTTTATTACATCTTCTGATCATCTCGCTTACTGACATATTCTTGCCTAGATACCTTGATGCTTAAATCATACCTTGGATCCTTACGTATGTTCCCTTTCAACATATCACAGAAATACCAAAATTATACAGATTCTACTTGTCAACGAGGCATGAGGTTCAAAGTCACTTGGGATAATTGTAGAGTGCAGTATGTTTCCAGGTGGCCCAGGAAAGTCTAACAGAAATGAAAAATTCAATGTCCAAAACATTATTGTAGTATCTTTGTCCTGAAGAACAAAGAAGTTTCACCTGAATAGATATTTTTTTTTTCAGAATTTAAACAAAGGAGCCCAATATAACATTGACTCCAGTAGATTTTATCTTTGTTATTTAAGCTCACCATTTTTTTTCTGTCTTCCATTTTTATCTAGATCATGATGGTAGAACTAGACATTTTCCAACTCTACTAACATATGATTTTTTCCAAGCCACATAATAATAAAGAGCTCTGGCTGTCCCATTTGCCTTTTATGTATAGTGTGCTAAATAGTTTACTCCTGTCCAAACCTTTTTT
The DNA here is from genome assembly GCA_021653895.1 of Mastomys natalensis. NCBI lineage: Eukaryota > Metazoa > Chordata > Mammalia > Rodentia > Muridae > Mastomys > Mastomys natalensis. Next base: position 156,821 of record JAJTUV010001918.1, read on the forward strand.
GTTCAGTAATATATTATTGACACCCATGACAGTGATTGATATATGTGTGTATGAATATAAACATATCTGGGAACAAAAACCAAATGCTTGTTGAGTCATTGGAAAAGATGTTTAGACTGAGTCTCTTGCCCTCTTTCAATACACATAAATAATTAATTAGCTTGCATGTCAGAGCACACAATTGGGAAAAGCTTATCAGTATTTGTTAGTTCACCTCCTTTCCTTATCTTTGGAGTTATTAAGGCACAAGTAAACATCCTTCTTTGTTTAAGACAGGCTCTTACTATGTAACTCTGGCTAAATTAGAGGTAGCTATGTAGACCAGGCTGGCCTCGAACTTAATGAAATACTTTCTTGTTTCATGGGAACGTGTGCTGTGATTAAAGGCAAGCACTATCATGCCCAGCGTACCATTAAACATTTCAACATTTATGAAAGGAACTAATTGGAGCTCTGGTGGTAGTTTTGTTCATATATACTGAACATTAAAGATTGTGTATTACACCAACACTTGTGAAAACTCCATTACTGAGTTTTGCAACTTCTTGTAGTATTTTCTTTTTGTTCTTATTAAGCATGATACACGAAGGAAGAGATAAGCAAGTAATAGTGTATTGTAGATTTTAGAACATCAGCTGGCAGGAATCTGTGCTTATTTCTGTAACTCCAGAAAAGAAAATGCCTTAGTTTGAGATGTAAACAGCACTTCTTAATTAATAGATTAAATAGCTTCTAGTAGCTAATTTTTATTTATCTTGTGCTAGAAAAATTTCAAAGCATTTTATATGAACTACTGGCCTTAATTCACAGCTATCAGCTCAAGTCTCAGTCCCAAGGCCAGAGAGGAAAAAAATCACTGGTCAAAGACCATCTGGAAGAGAGAAAACATTCTCTTCTTTAGCCTTTTCTGCTTTAGTCAGGTTTTCAGTGAATCAACCACGTGTAGGGGAGGGCAAATGCTTTGCTCAGTTCATGAGATCTAATGCTATCACTGATTTATTGAACTAATTCATTGTGTACATTAGAGCCCATCAAGTTGACATATAATATCAGCTATCACACCCATGGAGAGAGAGAAGGAGGAACTCAGAACATTTGAGTCATTAATAATTCATCAACAACAAAACAAAAGGATGACTTAGAAGGGGCTTTCTGATTCCTGAAATCAAAGAGGGGTTGAACAACTGGGAATGATTGTTTATAAATCCATAGTTAATCAGACTCTGTTAATAATTTGGATAGCCTTCATTTTCTTATTGAAAATATATTTCACCCTTATATACTATATTGAAAACTCATGTGGTAGAACAGAAAAACAAGTTCCCAAATCCACCCACCTAGCCTATAGGCTTTCAAACATAGCTCAAAGTTTTACTTGGAATTGGGGGAGGGGAGATAAACTCCTCTAGGTTGCCTCAATGGGGAAAATTTTAGGTGCAATTTTCTTTTTCAAATCTTTAAGTTGAAAGTGATTTCTAAGTTCTGTGAGAGGCCCAAGGATAAGACTGAAGTGCAGTCTCTGTGAGAGGGAGAAAAACTTGCCTTACATAGGGCTTTCTAAGGAAACTGATTAGGTCTCTTGTATTGTTTAAGAGGAGAAGGGAGAACAGAGAAGTGTTTGATGCAGAACTTGAGCAGGTCTTCTTTGGGATTGAAAATGCTTCTAACAGTCTGTTCTGGCTCTTGAGGGCGAGTTCAAAATAGCTTCACGACAGAAGCCTGAGTCACGGAGCTTCCTCTCCCCTGTGTCCTGCTGACCAGGCAACCAGCCTTCAGCTTCCTTTTTTCATGGAATAAATAAATATACTGCGGTACTCATGTAGGGATCAAGAATAAGAATCAAGGGCAATGCTGCTTCCTAAACCCAAGGAGTCTGAGAAAAGCATCAGTAAGATAAATATTTTAGGTCCAGATCATAATCACTTATTTCTAAAGCTTTAAAGGCAATGTCTTTACCTATCACATGGAATTTCTGGTCTTAGTAGAATAGCGATGTGGTGCCTTTTATTCCTGTTTGCTTCTTTGTTCTTTACCATTGTATGCTTGTTCAGAGTTGGTGCATACTTGGATTTATTAATTGTATTGTAGGGTTTGCAAAAATCTTATTTCCCAGTCCAGCATATAAAGTTTCGTGGAAGCCTGAAGATTTGGAATGATTTTGTACTATTACCATAGCAACTTATCTGAATGCACAGACACTAAGAATATAAATCCATGATACAATTGTTAGGGACGAACTTTTAGTTTTTAAATCAAAAAACACATATCTAGTTAGAATTAGATAAAGGGTGAATTATGTTTTAGAAAATGGATGGGAATACGCATAAAAAATAAATCTTAATTTTTTTAAAAATATGAGAAACTCGAAGGCAAATTCAATGAAATATGACAGGTGTAGAATTAAACCCAGAAATAAATAACATTTGTATAGCGAATATATGATAAGGTGGCAGAAACAGTGTTGGTGTCAGGAATAGGGTGCAAGCACAATGAGTAAGTTCAACTGGTGAATAATTTAGAGGCTTTATGAAAATCATCAGTAATTGAATTGTATAATTCCCCTCCCTTTCCAGTTCAATTTTGGGTGTTGTAAAGATAGGGAAATAAAGATTATTAGCCTGAAAAGATTCTTAAGTGGTCATTTATGATACCCTATTCTTCCTTATAGCCTTTCCTACAAGTGAAAATGTACTATACAGTGGTCTGCTCTGGCTATGATGCCTGTGTAGCTCTTATTGTGACTCATATGATAATATATACTATGACTGTCTATGATAAATCACTATTTCTCTTAAATTTATCCGTTCTTTTATCTCTGTGAGGCAAGGTGTATGTGTGTGAGGGTGTGTGGATGTGTGCTTTTCAACTTGGTTGGTAAGGCAGAGGTTTTTCTCTTGCTGTTCCCACAGCACGTTGATTACCCTAGGCTGGATGGACAAACAGCTCCTACAGACTTGCCTGTTTCTTGGAACAGGATTACAGATCCTCACTGAGGTTGACACTTAGGTCCTCATGCTTACCTGCCATGTATTTTACCAACTGAACCATTGCTCTAGCCCAGTCATATCTCTTTATAAACATGGGTGAACTGGTTGACTTTAATTCTCCACCGTCCACTTAGGATATTTGCAGATCTAGCACAGGATCCCATGACCAGAGTGTTGAGATCAAATCCAAGCAAAGGCTATTGTCCTACTCAGGAGCTTAACTGGATGTGATATTTATTTCACCATGAAAATATAAGCAAGAAATCTACCTGCTCAGGGTAGCAACCTTCCAACTTTCATGGTGATGTATTTTCCAATTTTTACAATAGCAATCTGCATACCATGTGTGTTCTTTTGTGATTGGGTTACCTCACTCAGGGTGATATTTTGAAGTTCAATCCATTTGCTAGACCTCAACCTAGAACTGACTTTAATATATGCATGTAACTAAAATGGTATAAAAGTATAAAGGAGGAGGGGGATGGGATGGGTGTTCTAGGGAGGGGAAATGGGGAAAGGGGATGACATCTGTATTGTCAATAAATAAAATAGCCAATAAAAAAAAACAATAGCAATCTGCTCATACGCTCAAGTCACAGGCCTTACCACTGAGTTTATACCTGAGTCCACCCTTTATCACTACAAATACCCTGCTTCTTATGTTATTGTCTGTGGTATTTGTTAACTGGAAAACAAACAAATGAGCAACAAGAGAGAAATTCACCATTTCCTTCAAATCCCACCCCTCCTCTTTTCTGTTACCTTCATTGTATTTTCTCTGTTCCATGTTTCTTCTTGTTGTTATCTCATTTGCTCTTTAATCTTCCTGTCGAGTTATGACTCTATCATCATGCTGTGACAATTCTTGTCACATTCTCATTTGATCCACAGTCACTTTTGTCCCTAATCATCATCCTTACCTAACTGATATTCTGTCTTCAGGTGACTTTCATGACACTATTTTATAATTGTCTTTTATTTCTCTTCTTTGTGACTAGGCATTCTTCTTTGCATAGAGTATGTTATCTTAGATTGCCCCTTTCTTTTTTATATTCTGTACCCATGGTTTTAAACATTATAGTTCCACTCATGAATAATTGCTGTTTTTTTACCACCAGGCAGTATTTCTTCCCTAAGGTGGTCTATTTGTGAATCTCAAATACACACTCATTTGTTTCTGCTTATGTCATAAAATTTCAAATATGACCTTTCTCTTTTTCTTCACCACATATCTTGTACATCATTAAATCTCAGTCAAATACTCATCTACTTCTTCCCAGATTTACATTTTGTCTTGCTTCAAACTACTTCATTCTTCAGTTGTATTCTAGCTACCATCCTCTGATTTTCATACCAATGCTGTCTGGTAGACGAACTCTTTTGTAATATAATTCAAATCATGACACTTCATTATTCAAGACTTCCAAGGATTTTTATTCCACTTTTAAATAGAAATACAATTACTTACTTGATATAATATATCAAAGGTTCTTTCTTTTACCACTTTTTGCCCAGTATCCCACTTACTTGGATTTCACCCCACACAGATCTTGGTTCCCAAATTGCAAATGTGCTCCAGTCCCAATACTTATCTTCACTAAGGGTCCTTTTAGGGACTGCTCTTTCCAGGGTATTAATGCATCTTACCTCCTGTTTACAGATCTACCTCTGTTTGTTTTTTTTTATTTTACATTTTTTATTTAAATAATTGAAGTGGTGCCAGCCCCAACCAACTTCAGAAAGATAACAAGTATCCATGGATCTTTATACACAGCCAACACTACCATCAGACACTTTTCAAACATCAGGAACTTTCTAAAATGTACACAGATGGTGAGGTACCAACAAAATCCAAATACATTCAAAGATAGTGTTTAGTTCATAATTGTTTTGTGTTAAATATCTTCTATGACAATAGAAAATAAGTATACAATTACTGACATGACTAAATTTTTGAAAATGCTGACATTATCAAAACTATCTCATGCCAAAAAGGACGAGAATCTCCAATTTAAGGCATGGTACTAAACTCCTCAGATACAGTCTAATGAACTTGGATTACTGTCCTCAAAATGTACATATATAAACCAGTCTCTTTTCTGATTCCCACAGTGAGGAATAATGAATAATGATACACAGTAATGATGTAACTGTGATTTCATATGTAAATTTTGCCTATGTGTATAAAAAATGCTTACACAATACATTTGAAGTAACAAGAACAAAAAAATATATATATGCATTAAAATGCCAATTTATCAGCTAACCCAGAAATATGGATTTGAAATGTTCCATTAGCAAGCTTTCCACATTCAGATGCACACATTGGGGAGCCTAGGCCTGCTTGCTCATTACCTCTCTTCATTTTGTAACAAGCCTGACTTTCTTAGCAAGTGGCCTTTCTTTGTCAACAACTGGCAAAGAACAGTAGATACAAACTCATGAGTAATTTAAGGCAGGTTGATGGCCTGGTCCTCTGTGAATCTGGAATCTTCTTCAACTCACTTTGCTTCCTGAAGAAAAGCTGGGCCAAAATATGGTCTGAGGTGGCCTGGAGATAATCATCCATGTCTAGAGTTTGCACCTGATCTGCAGTGCTGTTACAGCCAATTGTAAAATACCCCAATGACTCTTTTACCTCATTATCTTGTTTTTCCTTTATGGTCTTTGTTATGAATTGTGACTACCACTAGTCTATAATTTTACAAATGTAGAACTATGTCAATTTACCTGCCACTCAGAATGGTGGTTGACACAAAATGAGCTTTGCAAGAATTGTTTTTGAATATGCAATGGAACAAATGATGATAAAGCAAAATTATTAACTCAGCAACTGAATTTAGCAATTCTGGAAGGTAGTTCTCTCTCCAATTTCTCAGTTACAGGAACAAGTAAGCTCTCTCTCTCCAGACCAACATGTTAGCTTGTTCCTGGAATCTCAGAACTCTTTAGACCGAACCTGGAGGATCATGAGCTCAAGAGTTGGCCAGGTTATTTAGTAAGATTCTGCCTCAAAAGAACAAAAGAAAGTACTCTGTTTTTGTTTTTTTTTTTTTTAACTTTTATCTAAGTCCAATTTCTTAACAATAATGATTCTTGATCACATAGTTTTATGGTAGAACTGAATCACACCAGCTCATGAGAATAGGTTTAACTCATTTTGTGTGCATGTGTATGAAACTATACTTTCAAAGGTATTACTTTCAAGTTAGGCTTTAATGATCTGTGTAACTGTTTAGAATACTTACAGAATGAAAATTAAGAAATGACATAGCCTATTTTTATGTTTTTAATCAGAAAATTAGAATATTTTTCAAAGTTTTAAGATATATTTTTTTGTCTTATATATATTATGGCTTACCCAGATAACACATAATCAGGAAGACAAAGTGGAAATATTCTAGAAAAGAGATGCAGTTTGGTGGCATTGATAGCGATAACACCATTTAACATGTATATTTTGACAGCTGAGACTAGAGAAATTAAGGACATAGTGATAGAAATCTTGTAAAATCAAAAATGAACATCTTGATTGAAGATATCTTTTGCTATATCAGTTGTGATGGCATTTACCAAGATGAAAAGGAAGAAGTAAAACCAGTTCAAGATATGGCATGGGGGTCATCAAATCCTTTCAAAATGCTCTAATGGAAAGGTAATGGAAGTTCTCTGAACATCAGAACAGATATCAACCTTCAGCTTGTTTTATTGTTTGAATGATCCCAGACTTCCCCACAATCAAGTGAAAGAAGGCTTGAGTTTTTCATTTGTTATACAAAACACTGTGAGTTACTGTTAAGTTTCCCCCAGATCTTTTATTCTCTGATTTCCTCTACAATATTTCCATTTGTATAGTCTAGTACTTACAATTTCTGTTTCTCACAAGAAATCCTTGTCACTAAAGTTGCAGCTAAGTGTTTCTTTCCTTGTCTCTCAACTTATGTCACCATTTTACATTATCATGGTTTCTTTTTTTTTTTTTTTAATCACAAAATGGTTTTATAGCAAGTCAGTTGGCAAAAGTTAAGAAATGTGACAATATCTAGTTTTAGAGAGAATATGATTTAGTAGCATGTCTTTTGTAGCACTCATGAGACTGTTTATAGATAAAACCTCTTTTGAAAGTTTGGTATTATCTATTATCAGCCATTTCTATATCCCATAACGCAGGACATTTTACTTCTGTGCATTTACCCAAGAAAACCAATGTTCAGTGTAAACCTGAACAGAAATGTTCCTAGTATCACCAAAGGGAAACATATGATCTACTTTAAAAAAGATTTTTATTAATTGATATGTGTATCTGTATAAGCTTATGACACATGTGTGGGAACTAGGGAACCCAGAAGAGGGCATCAGTTCTCCTGAACATGGAATTATAGGTGTTCGTGAGTCACATGATGTGGTTGCTGGAAACCAAACTCTGGTCCTCTGAAGAATAGGAAATGCCCTTAACTGCTGAGCCATCTATTCAGGCTCAATGACCTACTTAAAAAACAAACAAACAAACAAATGTTAAAAACAAATAAAATTAGACAATATAATATTTAGAACTATAAGTACATAACAAAGCCATAACTTTAAAATTAATGCAATAACATGTGAGAAGAAAGAGAAGGTTAAGGACTAGATTAGAGGAAACTGTAGAAGCACATGTAAATGACGTTGATGTTCTGTTTCTTGTACTGGTTGGTTGTTTGTTAATGGATACTTAGTGAGGAGATATATAATTTAGTGCATATGTATGTATGTGCATATTTTTCTGCTTTAATATATAAATAAAATAGGCCATGATTGGGTCTGTGAATGCATATGTCATAAATCAATGATATTCAAGTTCTGAGCATGTGAGCGTAACTTTTATTTTTACTATCAGCTATCATTGATTTGCCCCATAATCCTTTTAAGGCTTACTACTGTGATCCACTTTTTACAGATAAATCAAAGCTTAGTGAGCTAATACAATTTGTTCAAGGGAATGAAGCAAGCATATTGTAGAATCCAGAATTTTAATCACATCTGCTTATTATTTTTTAAATCAAATTGTAATTTTTACTTATTCATACAGGGGTTATAAACACAAAAAGGCAGGACGTGGGGAAGGGGATGACATCAGAGCGTAGGCGTTCGGGGAGTACAGATATCTTTCAGAACAGTGTATAGGCTGGGTGAAGGTTCAGGGGACAGATCACTATTACTCTGCCTATGATTCACTTGTCCTTATCTAAGTTGGTACTATCTGCCAAGGCTACCTATTTACAAGGTCTATGACTACTCAGGCTGGTAAACTTCCACAAAAGCTGCCTGTTTACAATAGCTTATACCCATCTGTTTCAGTGTTTTTCCACAGAGATCCAAGACTTTGTGTTAGCACACATGTATGTTAGGCCTATTGCTGATTTTATGCCTATGGCTGATTGTAGGCCTTCAGTGTATAAGCAGGTCTGCCCCTGACATCTCCTCCCTTCTCTAAGTATAGAAGGGCCATGGCGATTCTAATCTTGCTAAGCAGGGAAAGAGGACTGACCTCCAGTAATTGAAGGGGACTTTGCAAATGGCTTCGGTCCTCCTGTCTTTGTCCAGTGAGGCATGAGGGTCATACCCATCCCGATGTCTTTTTCCTGGAGAGGGGATAGTTTTGACATCAACCCCTGTGCAGTCAGGCTTGTCCCTCAGGGGACCCAGAGAGATATTTTTAACTTTTATTTATATTCCCTTGCAGTGCTTAGCCTTGCAGCCTAAGCAAGGATTCAGATCACCAGTCAGAGGGGTGTCTGGGTGGTCCCTCTCTGCTTGCTCTAGGGTGGAAGTCCCCTCTTTTAGGTTGGATGGAAATGGGTTTTGGGAATACTCTGGATAGAGTAACAACCTCATCTTGAGTCTTTTGGTCCTCCAAAGCTAACTTATGATAATATATCTGAATAGGTTTTGCTACCAAATTATCTATCTGTTATTTCACAAAGTTAATCAGCCTATTTAAGGCCCATGGACCAAAAGAAATAAGCAAAAATAACCCAATTAATGGTCCCAAGATGGGAGGAAGAAGGGTTGACAACCATGGAGAGGTTGAAAACCAATTCTTGTGCCAGCTCTCATTTTCTCTTTCTCTCTCTGTCTTTTCTCAGGGCCTTCTCTGACCTTTTTCATGCTCTCTTTAACCATCCCTGTCTTGTCTATGTAAAAGCAACATTCTTCTTTAAGGGCTGTACACAGACAATAGCTGTACACAGTCTTTTCTATTGTAAAAGAGTAAATCAGCCCAATAAAGTTCTTTGCAATTTTTGGAGATCACTTCAGACAGCGAAACGAGGAATTTCTTCGGATTAGTGATGTCAATTTCTAGCTGTTTGATGTCTTTGTCAATGGTCCATCGAAGGTCTGAGTAGTATAAGTCATGAGGTCAGCATCAAGATTAGAACTTCTACCAGCATACATCAGGTGTTTCATTTTTACCTGGAAAGGAAAAAGAAGGGAATTCTCAGGGAGATTTCTCTTCCCTGGATGTCAATTATTAACATGATTTCTTTAAGAAACACCCTGCCCCATAATAGCTAAGGACATTTAATTCCTAGCTTTTCAAGAAGTATGAGCTCTTGTGAAACTATTTGAACTAGTTTTCTCTAATCATATTTGCATCTATAATTGGAGAGGCACATCACAGGAGTATGTATGCATTCTTTTCTATATATCAATTCCATGTAAATTAGTGAATCATATGCACTTCTTGCTGTGGATGCTTTTGTAGTTAAGGATATTTTCTATTAGGCAAATTAATCCAAATGACTTTCCATCCTAGAAATGGTACATGGGGAAGTATTTATAAAGAAGAAGGAGAGAAAAGGTAAACAAATAAGAAAGATTAATGCATCCACCTTTGGAGCAAAGTGCTGCCTGTATGAAAAAGAACCCAGGGCTGTTGTTTCTAATAATGCTTCCATTAATCAAAACCTTGAAGAAACTGCACAAAGAGGGAAAGGAGCTAATGCACATTAGCATATTGCTGCACTTTCTCCTTTGCTGGCGCACATGAATGTCAAGCTCAGAATCTGTTTCAGTACCATTCTTTCTGTCTCCAAATATTAGTCATGGAAGAAGAAACAAATAGTACAGTTTCCAAAGAGTTTTCTTTAAACCACTGTCACTATTAAAAGAGACCCAAAAGAAACATTGTTTCTTCATTAGCACCACAGATAAGTTCGCATACTATAAACTTCAATAACAAAGATAAAATCTATTGGAATCAGAATGTTATATTGGCCCTGAGTATTTGCTCAGTCACACAAGGCTGGATGTCTCTGCTAGTCTTCTGTATATGCTAGAATCCCAAAGAAATATGCCCCCATGCTGTGAATGAAGGATTGTGCTAGCGGGAAGGACAAGTAGGGAAAGAGCAAAAACTTCCTTTTTCCATATCTTTATAGAGAGTTCCGCAGAAGGTGTGGCCCAGATTAAAGATATATCTATCTTCCAACCTAAGATTAACATCAAAGACCCATGTCTTCCCACCTCAAGATCAGTCAGGATCAAAGGTGTATGTCTACTTACCTCAAAGGTCCAGACTAGAAGTAGATACACCCACTTCAAACCAAGCAAAAAATCTCTCACAAGTGTGCCTTCCATTTGTGGCAGCATAAGATGATCAAATGCATCCTAGTAAAGGAGCCAGCTTCCTTTTATTACAAAGGTTGTCATATTATCAATATGTAACCATCACAGAATGTAATTTGGGGAAGACAGAGACCACTTTCTCAGCATCCACAACTCTATTCACCAAGTTCTAAATACAAACTGGCTAGAATTTGGTAACTTGAGTTATGGAAGCTTGAGAGGATGGTGTTTTTTGTTTTTTTTTTATTGTAAAATTTTTTATTTTTTACATTTCAGATGTTCTCTCCTTACCCCATTTCCCCCCCTCCCTCCCAGTAACACACTATCCCTTCCCCCCTCTTCCCCGCCTCCATGTTGGTGTACCCCCACCCACCCTCCCCTGTACCTCACCTCCCCACCTCGAGTATCCCCCCCCCCACACGACCAGCCTTCATGGTCAAAGGATCTCTTCCCCACTTATATAAGCTCCCTTGCCTATATCTGGAGCCTTGAGTGCCCTCCCTAAGCACTCCCAGGCTGTGGCTTAGACCCTGGGTGCTCTGGTTGGTTGGGATTGTTGCTTTCCTCATGGTGTCGCGAATCCTCTCAGCTCCTTCAGCCTTCACTCTTATCTTCTCCATTGGGAATACCATGCTCAATGGGCTGGAGAGAATGGCTCAGCCGTTAAAGGCTAGGCTACACAACCAAATTATAAGAGGATGGTGTTTTTATAGGACACAGAACTTCTGCCAAGTTGGTCTGGAGGAACGTTCACTTAATTTGAGTTATGTTTGAACTAACAGTTGCCTGATGCTGATGAGGAATATTCATTTCATTTCAAACAATTTGTGAAGTTATTTTCTGAAATGACTTAGCCGTTCAGTACTAGAGTCCCAAATGCTAAGAAAAATGTTTTAGACTTATTTAAAAGTGTAGCTTTGAAAAAAATACCACTTAGGTATTTCCAAGTTTTAGACCCAGAACAAACTTGTAGAAAGCTCAGGTGTCTGGGATTTTCTCTGGTCTAAATTGTTATGAAGTGTTTACTTGGTCTAGAAAGAGTTGCCGTTAATTTTTAAATTTTTATTCCTTTTAATTATATTAATGCTTAAGCATGGATGCATGTGTGTGTGGTGTGTGTATGTGTGTGTGAAGAGAGAGAGAGAGAGAGAGAGAGAGAGAGAGAGAGGAGAGAAAAATTCAGGTGCTTACAGAAATAAAAGGTGTCAGATTCCCTTGGAACTGCAGATTTGGGCAGTTTTGTGCAGAACATGGCTTGGCTCCTGGAAAACAGACCTGGGTTTTCTCTAACACCAGTACTTTCTTAACTGCTGAGCTCTCTCTCCAGCCTCAACAGCTGCCTTCGAAAGCTTCTACCTCATTTTCTTGATGATAGAAAAATCTTAGAGCAGGTTCTTTTGTTTGTTTGCTTTGTTTTGCCTTAAATCTAGAGAGAGTCTGGCCAGCTCGTCTGAGGTGTAGACAAGGCTCATCGGCCCACATGCTTGTGGAAACCCTAAGACCATACAAAAACTTTGCAGGGGCTGGTTCAGCTGGCATAGATAGGAAGCTTGTTTATTTGTATTGCTTCCAGTGAGCGTCTTAGGTGGGAAGGGATGGGAACAATCTCCTCTTAGAGATGTGACTGAAAATTCTAAGATAAAATAGTCCTATGTGCCCTAGTGATGCAGCTTATTTAGTCAACTGCTTGCCTAGTGGACAAAGCATACACTGCATACAAAGCATACTTTGCATACATTGTGGATTCAATCTCTAAAGCACTGCATAAACTGGTCATTGTGGCTCACACTTACAGTTCTAGAATTGAAGGATAGAGACAGGAGGATCAAAGAGTTCAAGGTCGTCTTGAATTACAGTGTGAATTTGAAGTGGTCCAGATTGCCATACAGCAGACACTGTCACAAGTACAACAGAGGTATGGTTCTATAATGTCTTATAAAAATTGGAGCAATGCCATATTTCTCATGGGAAAGGAAAATCAAGTGAAGGAGAAGACCTTCTTAATTTTTCCCCCTCCAATTTTTTTAAATTTGGCCCAATTGTGTTGACTAGCACTTCCAGTAGTATGTTGAATAAAAGTGATAAAACCAGACATCCTTCTCTTATTCCAGATCTTAAAGGGAACATTTTTTATTTTTTCCTGGTTAGATGTAATGTTGACTGTGGGTTTGTCATATATAGTCATTATCACACTATTGTATCAATCTTCTATAGCTAGATCCTCCTGTGTAAATATGAAAGAAGCTAAATTCTACTCGATGCTTTCCTCCATCTGTTTAGATGACCATGTGACTTTTCCTTTCATTCTGTTACTCTCATGTAGCACATCTGTCAGTTAGTGTTCAGTGGGCCAAATTAGTGTCCATGGGAAAAACCTCATATAACAAGATATATCATATATGCTCTATGCTGTGTGTTGCTGGATTTGCCTTTGTAACATCTTGTTGAAAATAGCTGCATAGGGGCTGGAGTGATGGCTCAGCAGTTAAGAGCATTTTGGTCTTTTGTAGAGGACCCAGGTTTGGTTCTCGGCACCCACATCAAGTAACTCAGAAACACCTGTAAGTGTAGCTCCATGAGTTCTCTTGTCTTCTTTTGGCCTCTGTGGATACCTACACTGAGTGGCACATACACATAATTTTAAAATAAATGAAAATAATATTTAAAAGGGCAAATATTCATACTTATGTGTGTGTCCCCAACCAGTTCCAGTCTTGAATATGTTTTTAATTTTTAATTTTCTTTGTTTATTAAATAGAATTTTCTCCTTCCATAATGTAGGTCCTTGGATTAAACTGAGGTCTTTGGGTTTTATAGGAAATGTCTTTACCTTCTGAACCATCTTTCTGGCCAATTTTTGGATTTTTTTTTTTTTAAATCACAGTCTTCAGTCATTATACATTAATAGTCTATTATATGCAGAACTGCTTATTCATTCACAAAAATACTGATGCTCTCCTCTCCATGACAAGAAAACTTTTGGTGAATTATTTAATCTCATTCTTTTCCGTTAACATTCCAAATTAGTAACAAAACCTGATAATAATGGCATTGGGGTTCTTTTGGCAATATGGCAATATAGTCATTAAACATTGCATATCTAAGAAATGAGCTAAGTACTTCATATGCACTATTTATATTTAATAGATCTATCTATCTATCTATCTATCTATCTATCTATCTATCTATCCATCCATCCAGGAGTAGCTGACCAACACAAAATGAACTGTATATTTTTGTTTCAATTTGTCTTGTTTTTGTAATTTTTGTTTTACTTTTGAATGTTTGTTTTAATTTTATATTTTACTTTTTTGAAGGGGGAGAGAGTGAAGAAAGGAGAATATTGTAATGCTTTTGATCAGCCTAGTAAGCAGATATCATCATCAACTTCAATCTGCATGTAGAAAAGATGTTCACAACTTCTCCAAGTTACTAAGTGGAAGACATGGTTCTTGAGCTTGGTGAGCCTCACAGTCACACCTGCGATGTGCCATCCATTCCTTTATTTCCTCTACTTACAGCTAAATGCCATCTTGGCCTAATGCTTTATATTCACTTTTGGCATTTATGATCATTGCAAGCTTGATTTCCAAATCAGTCTCCTGGTTCTAGGACTAAATTTGGAATTCTAGTTAATTTTATACTGTTAAGTATGTTACCCACAAAGTCGCTAGTGTGGGACTTTGTCCAGGGTAGGTTCCACATATGTCTACACCACATATTGTCAACGCATCTACGCTGATTTTTGGGAAAAAAATTACTCTACCATTTGTGACTTGACTTAGAAGAGAAGGAAACATCTGGAAAAATTAAAAAAAAAAAAAAAAAACAAAAAAAAAACACTCTCTGTTTCTAAGCATGTTTAGCTATTTTTGTGGAGTTTGAGAGATCTAGCGGGCATTCTGATAATCTGGTCACATCTGCTTCCTATTCTTAAGCATCTCCTTAATAGTGCCTCTCTCCCTGGTTTCAGGATGGGCACACCATCACAACCTCTTTTCCTGTGTTCTACCATCCATGGAAATTTTGGCTTCATTGTAATTTTTGAAATGCTGTCAAAACGTCCTTTGAGATCAGTCTAATTTAGCTCACCCATGTATTTTATTCTGTGGTTTTTTTCTTTAAAAACTTACCCGTCACTGATGTTTCTAATATGCTAACTTGGTCCCATGCTTATCTGTTTAAAATACTGGCGTACTGCTTAAAACATCTCGGGGGGGGAATGGAGATTCATAACACAAAACCAAAAAATGTAGACAGAAGCCCATACCACATTAGAATTTTTGGTTGGACACACAGAAAATGGTTCATTTCTATTTTCAGCTGACTCTGTCTATTTGAGAAGAGTTAGGTCTTGGGAGGACCCAATGAATCAGGTCTGGTATCATATGGAAGCTGAGTCTGATTGTTGATAATGGTTGTTATTTGACATAAAACAGTGATTGTCCCAAACACCTTAGTGTTATCATTTTTTTAAGATGGCTGAATTCAAAGCAAACATCCTCAAAGGGCAAAATGCAAGAGCATAGCATTTTCATTGTTTAGAGTCCAAAACCAAAATCAACCAGAGGTTGAGGGGAGATAGCATTTGATAGGAGAAATCTGGCACAATGATGTTTCAGAAGTGCATGTATTGGGGAGATACTGTTTTAGTTACCTTTTAGAAGAATGATCTAACATGGTGTTTGAACAGCCTGTTGGGATTGGATACCTGTAAATATTTCTAAAGCATTCCATTTGTCTACCTTGATCCCTGCTCACCATGGATCCCTTCCGGATATAATGGACTGGCCTATGACAGGAGCTCAAAAACTATGTGCTGAAAGAAGAAGTACCATGTTTCCTCAGCAATCAATAGATGTTTATTTGGGAAATTCCTGGAGTTAGACAGAGGGCTTTGAAGGTAGCTCCATGAGGGAGTAGTGCAATTTGGACTGTTATTAACAGAACACCTCTTCAGAATCTATTGTTTTAGCATCTCATAGCTCCTTGAGATCTATTTTACCCCCTCTTCTTACTCACATCAACATTCTTTGCTCAAATCCCAGAAACTAAATTGGTCATATAAGAGCTTGCCAAGTGAAGAACATTCTAAAATTGCTGCCAGTAGCTCCACTGGGGATTCAAAAAGAAGAAATTATGTGGGTTTTCCTCCCTCAGACAGGGTTGCAGGGCATAGAGAGCTTTTCAGTCTTCCTATAAACATTGCTATGGTAACTGACAGGTAATTAGCTGTTTATCACACACTCTGAAGCATACTCAGGGTTTCAGGCTAGAGTCCTCTTGCTGTAAGAGCCTGCTAGAATAAAGAAAGAAAATCAATTTTCAGACAGTTTTTAAAATTGCATTTTTTGGAGTCTTCTTACTGAGAATCTTCAGGGAAAACAAAATATTTATGATACAAACAAGCATAACTAAAATGATTATATTTTCTAGTCTGCTTCTACTCCTCCACCAAGAATAAAGTTTTGGTTGAAGGATTTGTCTTCAGGTTGGAACTGAGAAGCTGGGAGGAGAGGCTGTGAAGCAGAAGGACAGAATATCAATTGTAGCACTAGGGTGAGCCCACCTGCTGAGGAGGTAGATAAGAAAAAGCTTTCTTTTAGCTAGAAGCTACCAGGACTAACTATTTTCCCTTTTCTGTGGCATATCATAAGAGGAATAGACTAGGCATGTACTGAAAGATACATGGCTTATTCTGGTCTAAATCTGCATTATTTTGTGAGATGATTATTAAAGGCATCATGTGCTGTAGTTTCTCAACATATTTGTGTACAATAACCCTCCACCCATATATTATAATCCTATTTATGCAAAATCAAATGTGGCAGCTAGAGGAAAATCAGCCTTATAATAAAATATGTAATAGAGACAAAGAAGATCCTAATTAACATTTTTAGGGAGGCATGAACTCATACCTCAATGTATACTTTGTAATAATGCCATTTACATTATTTGTAGCAAATTTGTTTGGAAAAAAGAACTTTGATAAAAAATTACTCATGTGTTTGTTTTGCATGGCTTAAAGGAACATGGCAGCAGGTATATCTACTGCATATAGAGAGAATCAAGGCAAGTCTATTATTTATGCAGTGGTAATACACATCATACATCAATTTTAGAAATGGTGATAATGTTTCTCTCAGCAAGGAGCTTGTAGTCCTTGATTACGGCTCCCTAGGAAGCCAAGTCTCATATCATATATTAGCAGCAACTGAGGCAAAGTGAAGTTATCAAACAGAAAGAGAAAACTATGTTCTTGAAAGAATCATGACTGGAAATATGAATGAATCACACGTCTCTCAATACCTTACAGTTTGTCCTGAGGGAGGGCTGCTTAGCAGAAAGTAGTAATGAGATACGGCTTTGGGCTTCTAAGGGGTATAATTTAGAATTACTGTGATGGGTGAAAAAAGAAACAAGGGCCCTGACCATCCTAGCATTTGCATCTGATGATATGTACTGCATATTTGGGCCTTCTACACTCAAACACCAATGAGACAGAAAATAATGAGCACTTTCAAAAACTTTGGTGGTTTATCATTGAATAGGAAGAAACACACACACAGACACACAGGCACACACACACGTACACAGAGAGAAACAAACAAACGCACAGTCATACATGCACACCCTCAGATGTGGACATTAGAATTTGATTTAATTAGAACTCAATATAACTTTTGCTGGGAAGAAAAGATGTCACACCCTGGTACTGCTGCTATTGGCTTTTCCTATAGAGTAGATTGTTTAGTGTGCCTGGAACAAATGGGGTGAGAAAATTATTCTTAAAATCCAGAGTCCTTAAGGAATATATATGTGGATACGTAAGGGGAGGGGAGGAGGAGAAGAGGAAGGAAGTGAAGACAAGGGAAGAGGAGTAGACAGTCAGGGAGGAGAGGGAAGGGGAGGCAAGGGGAGGCAAGGGGAGGCAAGGGGAGGCAAGGGGAGGCAAGGGGAGGCAAGGGGAGGCAAGGGGAGGAGAACAGGTATGTGTGTGAAATAAGGTGTCAGGCTTACAAATATATTTTTCTTTTGTTCCTCCCCGAGTGGTTTCTATTCTTTTATGTAATTAAATTGTTGTGAAAATATACAATAATGTTTGCTAAAATTTTCCTATAAGCTCTAAATGCTTTGTTAAGTATTTCATTCTTTCAATAACAATAACTTTGTGAGCTAATTATAATCATTCTTTCCTTTTACAGATAAGGAAGCAGAAGCCCCGAGTTTTCACACTAGTCCACAGCAGAGCCATACTTACTTCCAGGCATTCTTTCTCCACAGCTCACACAGGGAACTCCCGTAACTGGCTGTTCATTGGAATGGACAAATCAAACCAAACAAGGAGGTTCCGGACATTAAAGTTTTGAGATCTGAGATAGAGAAACGGAGAAGAATAATGTGGTACAGGGTAGCTAAGACCTCAACAAATACCCTGAACAGCTGAGCCGAAATGACTCCTGATCCAAAATAGGTGAAAGAAAGCTTGGTTCTGTGGGAATACTCTGAATGTAATATATCATACTAAATTAACCATCATTCTAACATAAATGAGTAGTTTCATATCCTCATATTCTCAGCCACAAAAATCATATTTCATGCTTTATTTCACTTGAAGTATCTCATTACAAATTCCAAGGTAAATGACTCTAATGGGCATGCTTTTGCCTCTTTAATTAGCAACCATATGTAACAAGTTGTGTTGTAGGTAATCCCATGCAGTTAGGGCAACAGCTATTCAGTACTATAATGTTTAGAAATTAACAGAAACAAGCATTAAATAGGTGAAGGAAAGTAACCTGGGTATTTTATAGTAGCCCATTACCCATCAAAAATAGAAATCAAAGTGTGATTAGTTCTACTCAGGATGCAACAGCTACAACAATTTGAGTCAAGGTATAGGAGCAAATACCTGTCTATAATGTATTCAAATCTTTCCAGCCAGAATAATGGGTTTAGCTCATCTGAGAAGAGCCTTGGAAAGTTTTAGTAAAACTCATCATTTATGATAGCTGCAAAGCAAACACCCTGCTTAAACCCACATGCCCAACCTTTCAACCATCCATCCACTAATCCATTCATATATTTTCCCTTTTCCTTTTTTTATCCAGTACCCTAGTGATGTTGTGAATGTTTTCTGAGCACCCAGAATTACTAGGTAGATCTGTGGATGAGGAAACACACTGAGCTTGAACAAAACAATTGGAAAGAATGATTGGCATTTTCATGAGAGTAAAGAGGATATTTAAAACTGTGGCTTTGCTTTGTATAACTGAGGTGATTATCTTTTGTGGAGATAACAGCATTTTCCACATTAATGCCCCAAATTTCTTCTATTTAGATAGTTTTATTATACCAAGTGTGGTGGTTTGAATAAGAATGACCTCTAAAGGCACACAGAGTGGAATGCTTGGTCTTGGGTGAACTATTTGGGGGAAAATTAGGAGGTATGGCTTTGTTTGAGTAGGTGTGGCCTTGTTGAAGGCGGTGAGTAACTGGGGAGAGGGCGTTGTGCTTTGAGATTTCAAAAGCCCATGCTACTGACCTGTGCCTCATTCTCTTCCTGCTGCCTGCAGATCAGGATGTAAAGCTCTCAGCTACTGCTTCAGCACCATGGCTGTCTGCTTTCTGGCACGATGATCATGAACTAACCCTCTAAAACTATAAGCATGCCTACAGTTGCTTTCTTTTATAAGACTGCCTTGCTCATGATGCCTCTGCATAGCAATAGCACAGTAACTAAAGCACCAAATATAGTAGTGGAGACCACTCAAAAGTAGTTTCTCTCTCTCTCTCTCTCTCTCTCTCTCTCTCTCCTCTCTCTCTCTCTCTGTGTGTGTGTGTGTGTGTGTGTGTGTGTGTGCTGAGGAATTGTGGTCCGTAACTTTAGAGTTGAACTTCCTGTTCTGAGTCTACTGTGACCAATGAGCATGGAAGTTGGAAAAATGGAGAAAGCAAGCAATGGCCACAAATAAACTCTAATTTTAGTTTCAGGCAGGGGTTGGTTCTTAGGGATATTTGAAACACCAGATGAGAAATGTTACTTTAAACATCACCAAGTTATCATGACCTTGAACAGCTGTATGCTTATTCAAGGTTATGCAACAAGTTGGCAGAAGAGCCATGGTGCAAGCCCAGGTGCTCTGAACTCAGCTCAGTGTTCCTTCTGCTACATCTTGGCACCATCAACAGAAGATGGCTAATGTCTTGAAATGCCACTTCTTTCTGGATCTCTCTGAAAACTGTGACTGGGAACTCTTATCCTTGAATGTGTAACAAGCAGGAAAGAGACCAGGTGAGGCTATGATTCCACAGTAACTACAGTGACTAGCACATCACTTTCCGCTCTCGGATGGTATGGATGGATATATTCCCGTAAGAAAGACACTCTGCATAAGACTGTATGTCACATGAAGAAGGGCTCTATCCAAAACGGTTCACATCATGTCACACTTACTGGTTTCCTTATTGTTAATGTCCAAGCTTGTCAGCATCATTCATACCCTCATTTAACAGTATAACAGCATCTGAATGTAGCATTAGTTAACTAATGAATGTAAATTCAGTTCTGTACCTATGTCTCTGCCTCTCACCTTCCCCTAATAAAAGCATACAGGGGATTTATGTAGAGAAGATGAATGAAAGAAAAAAATATGTTAAGTAATACAGTTTAACCCACTCATCCCCAAATGTCTTTGTTACTTGGAGGGCATATCTATTAGTTCCAATACTTAGAATTTTCTCTGTGGGTAAAATGTTGGGCAAAGCTCACATGGTATGGAATGGAGACTAAATGATGATGTTGGACACTGATTCCATGTCAGATAGGGGAGATTTCATAACTACTGCTCATTTCATCTCCCAAGCAGTCTAATAAGCCAACCTGCAGCTTGCATGGCACAGGACTGGAGTGATGAGACAGAAAGGCCTTTACCGCCACCAGCTTTCACTTGTCCTTGGGTTTGGTTTTCGAATCATAGCCACATGCCAAGTCTCTTTGAATTCAGTCACTTTTCAGATTACTATTGCTTTTAGTGACATGGACTCTTGTGTTGCTGACTCTCTCTCCCCTTTTCTGTGGTTTTGATGGGATGTCCAACAGGAGGCTTCTAAGCTGGTGCATTCTTGCTACCATGTTGGAACATATTACCAGCAGAATTCTCAGATGATCACATTTCTTCAATAACTTTGGTTTTGATAGAAGAACTAGAAAGCTCATGGAGAGATCTTTTAGCCTTTTGGGCAACTTGTCATAAATCAAGGACCACATATGGCCATATTTCTATTATAGGGCATCACTAAGAGAGGAATGTATACTTTAAAAAAGTTACTTGTTTGGGTTAGGTCAAAATGGAGGGGGTGTAGAGAGGACTCAGGTTTCTGTGATGGAGAAGCTCTAGGGCACAATACTATTTAACCCTTCTCTTCCTCTGAGCCTCATTCTCGGCATATCTCTTTATGCTTCTTCAATGTGGGCTTCAATAAGTTCCAACTAAATAAGTCATGGAAAACATACTTACAGAACAGGGCCCAGATCCCAGGATATACTTTTTCCCTCCTGGTATCTAGTGTAGTGCTATTTCATATAAAGGACAATTCATAGAAGAAAAAGCAAAACAAAACAAAAAAACTAGTGTTTGAGAAATGACCCAGATGCAGGGGGAGAAGTATTTGTCTGGCTAAGGAAAAAAAAAAAGAAGAAGAAGAAATCCAGAGTAGAATTTATGGTTCAGGTCTGAAAGAGTACATTGAAGAAGCAATTAAGAAATGAGTCTGAGTATATACCTTTCTTAATTTTCAACAGTAGTTATTTCTAGAGATTATACTCAGTTGCCACCCACTAATAACAATAAGGCAATGATCCTTGTCATGAAATTTACAGCTTCATTACTTAAGCATGGCAACTAAAATGGGCATTATTTTCCTATCTTTATCATAGTTTTTTATAAACTGGAGACTTCTGACCTGCTTAGAATATGTTAATTTACAGAATGTAGTCATTTCCCTTATCAGCCCCTCCAGGCAGTTGGCAAGAAGTATTTTCAGCTACAGACCTTGCAATCAGCCACTCAGACCTGCTGGCTTCCTGTGCCCTGACAGATAGAGCTAATTAGCACTCAGAAGCTTTTATGTATTATCTCTGACTCCAGAACATTCCCACAAATGAGGGGCAGGTTTGCCTCAGTCCCTAAGGACAAGAAGAAAACCTGAGAGATTTGGAGGTTAAATAACTTTCTAAAAGTTGCTATATCTATCTCAATTCTACTTTTTATTTGGTGATCAGCTCCATGCCCTGTTTTCTCTGCAGCATTAGGGAATCATATATATATATTTGTGCTGTAGATGGTTGCATTATTTTCTGAGCAAATCCTATCATATATATTGAAAAAATTGGTGGCATAGAGTATCTCCTTGGTTCACACCTCATCCATCCTCCCATCTACCCATCCATCCATCCATCCATCCATCATCTATTCATTCATAATACTTAATGAACGTATTTTATGTTAATCAGAGATTGCAATTCTCAAAAATATATGGAAAAAGACCTTTGTTATAAACTAATAAAATGAAGTTACAGTGCATAATGAAGTCAGAGCTAAGCATCAATAATTCCAAGGGGATCTTTGAGGGAGAGAGTCACATGTAAGCAAGGTTGAGAGTTAACCAAGTAAACATTGCAATAATCACCACCATCCCTGGAAGAAGGAGAGGACCTTAAATGGTGTATGGATCTTCAGGGGAGAATGTGCCATGACTCTTGATGAAAGCTTCTCTAGAACTCAAGATGCACAATCCACTTCTCACAGCAAATGATTCAGAAACAATGCTTTGTTTTGCTTTGAATCCTGATATACAGAATTAAGAATGTACAGGAAGCACTTGATTGTTCAAATATTACTGTTTTCCAGAGAAAATGTGTGTGCTGTGAAAATGCCTACAAGTTGAAGATTTGAGAACATCTGCATATATATATTCCTTAGAATGCCAAAGGACTCTAGAATAACTATAGAAGTAGGCTCCAGAATGCTTTTCAAGATCCTTCTGTGAGGCTGCCAGGCTGTTCCGTCAATCTTACTTGTCCTAAATTTATGGACAAGTGTGAAGGAGGAAAGTCAGAGCTAGACCATTTGGAGCAAGTGAGCAAGTACAACCTCTCACCACTGTCACTATGAATAGCCTTGGAGCTTGGATTTGTACCACTGGCAGCTCTCAGGGGCTTATATTCTCCTCTTTCTCTCTCTCTCTCTCTCTCTCTCTCTCTCTCTCTCTCTCTCTCTCTCTCTCTGAATGTGTGTGTGTGTGTGCATGTGTATGTGTGTGTGTGTGTGTGTGTGTGTGTGTGTGTGTGTGTGTGTATCCCTTCCCCGTCCCCCACTCTGTTCTTGCTTTAGTACACTAGTACTACTGGTTACTACTGGTTCTCATGCTCTCAAGACCATAAATAGCCTTTGTAAGACTATTCTTTAAGTCTCTAAATCAATCTAACAAACTCCAATTATAAATGTATATGTTCTATTGGTTCTATGGTTCTGTTTTAACACAGCCAATCTCCAAGTTACAAGGACCAAGATAATCTCCTAAACATCCAAAGTATGGCTCAACAAAAGGTATTATAATCTAGACACTATTGCAAATGCCAAGAAGTGCTTGCTGACAGGAGCCTGATATAGCTGTCTCCTGAGAGGCTCTGCCAGAGCCTAACAAATACAGAAGTGGGTACGCACAGCCAATCATTGGACTGAGCATAGGGACCCCAATGGAGGAGTTAAAGAAAGAACTGAAGGAGCTGAAGGGGTTTGCAACCCTATAGGAAGAACAACAATATCAACCAACCAGATCCCCCAGAACTCCCAGGGACTAAACCACCAACCAAAGTACACATGGATTGACCCATGGCTCTAGCTGCATATGTAGCAGAGGATGGCCTTGTCAGGCATCAATAGGAGGAGAGGCTCTTGGTCATGTAAAGGCTCAATTACTCAGTGTAGGGCAATGCCAGGGTGGTGAGGTGGGAAGGGGTAGGTGGGAGGGGGAGCATCCTCATAGAAGCAGGGGTAGGGATGATGGTAGGGGGATTCCAGAGGGGAAACTGGAAAAGGGAATAACATTTGAAATGTAAATACATAAAATATCTCCCAAAAGTGTACTGTATTGCATGCTTCTTTTCTTTTAGGTATGTGTAGCTTAATAATAATAACAGAATTCCATTTCCTATGAAAATATGAGTTACACTTGAGGATGTTTTTCTTAGTGAGAGAAATCAACCCTGGTAATACTGAATGGGTCCATGTTGTATGTAGCTTTGCAATACCCCACCTAAGCTCTGGGTTAGGGCCATGCTACCAGCCTCCACCCAGCTTCCCTTAAATCCTCAGGTCACACACACACACACAACACACACACACACACATTGCTCATTTTTATCACAATTTGACACAATTGCTGGGTGCTAGTATCTCCCACCTAGAAAAGCATGCCCTTATTAATATTACTATCTCTGCACATCCCACCTACCCTAACTTTAGTTGTTCAGTTGCATCTAGTCCCTGTTAAATATTCCTGACCACCTGCCTGTTGGAGTGGCCTGTGTGGCCACTCGGTTTCAAGATCTCACATGGCTGGTCAGCTTTTCTTTATCAGAAGCATCGTGACCCCTGTCTTCTCCTCCCTTGCATCTGTCTCTTTTTCTCCAGGGACCTGGAAGTCCTGCCTATTCCTTCTGCCCAGCGATTGGCCCAAGGCTTCTTTACTGACAAGAACCAAGTGGGGCACAGGACAGCATCAAAACCACCCCTACAAGTTCACCTATATAAAGGACTGGTAGTAGTCAAATTCACAGAAGGGGAAAGTAGAAATGCAGTTTCCAAGAACAGAAGAAAGGAAATCTGTAGCCAAGGGCTACAGAGTTTCAGATAAGAAAGGTTTGGAGGTCTGTTTTACACAGTGTTCAGTATATCTACTGCTTCTGAACCTTACACATAAACAGAGTTAAAACACTAAGGCCAGTGATATATATTGATCAAAATAAGTACCTCTGTTAAGTGGAGATTTGTTTTTTCCTGCAATGGTGGGGATACAGTGGCGCAAACTGATCATATAGAATGTGTCAGGAAAAAGAAACACAGAACAGTATCAATGTACGATGGCATACTGGGTTAGAGGAGCAGTGAGAAAGTTAGCTTTCTTGCCTTTGCTTATAACATTAAGGGCTGCTCAACAGTGTACATTTTACCCAGAGTTCTCCACAAAGATAGAATCTTACTCTAAAGTCCATCACTGGCCTTTATGGAATCCTTTCCTAGTCATGTGCCAGTTGTTGAAAAATAAGGTGTAAAGCAAGGCTGGACAGGCCCTTGATGGCATAGAGAAGTCACAGCAGTCAAGTCAATGGCAGGGACTGTAGTTTGCTAAGGAGGTAAAAGGGACTAAGTTCACCTACAAGGTCAGAGAAATCACTGGGAGGACAGAAGATCTTTTAGCCATGAGTGCAAGAGGTAAATGATTTGGAGAAGAGTAAGGGAGATCATATTATGGGCAATAAGAGAATAACTCTACAAGCTAAAAGTGAGGTGGTCCATGGTGTATGAGACATGAAAGCATGATAAAATGCCAGGAAAGGCTGGTCAATGCATTGGGTGAGAGAAAATATGTAGGGAGATACCATAGGGTCATGGAAGCTATTTTAAGGAATTTTTATTTTAAAATGAAGATTTTGATACCCTCAATTGTAATCTCTGCTCTTTAATTTTCAGTCAGAATTGATCTATATCAATTTATAGTCTGGGCTTACTCTAGATTCTCATCAGTGGCTCATGCATGTTCCTTTTTGATTGATCATTTAGTTAATTTTAAATACAATAGTACTCTTGAGTTACCACCCATTGTGAAACCTGTGACACAATAACAGCCCTCATTTGTTTATGATGTTTTCCTTAGCAAACACACCTCATATTCCTGTACTCATTTTTCAGCTTAACCATTACATTAATTTGGAGTTTGTTACTTTTTTTTCCTTTGGTTTATTGTTTATATTTTATTCTCCTGTCTCAGTCTCTCAAATACTGGATGCTAACATAGTTGGTACTTTCTACATTCTTCAACAGAAATTTGTGTTTGTACTCTGGTTGCTTTGGAGGAAGTCTGGAGGGAAATAGCTCTGTAGGAGAGCAAGAGTATTTAAATTCTACCAGGAGAATGGTTCTCAAATTTTGATCATTCCTCCATAAAATGCCAGTTAGCCTGTGTTCCCCAAGGCAGAACACCACAAGCATTTGGCTCAGTGCCTGGTGGCTGGGAATGATGCTCTCCATGGAGACTCTGCCGTCATTCAGGGAAACATACGTGGGTCTCACTGTGAGATGAGATCACTCACATTCACTGTGGTATGCAGTTTCCAGGGTCTAGCTTCAAGTAGAAGGAATGCTCCATTTCTTCAAATGGCTATTCCCATTTTTCTCTGGCAGAAAGCTCTAAACTAGGAGCATGCAGAGAAATAAGAGTTTTAAACAATATCTACCTTCACTTCTTGGTAATTCATATATGACTCTTCTCAGAACACTTGTCACAGGTTCAGAAATAACCAAGATGGAGCTGATATAGGCAACACTACTGCAGGAAAGTGTAATGGAAATGGTGAGTAGAAGCATGGAAGACCAGGGAAGTAGCAGAAAGAAACATGAGAGGAGAATTCAATGTGGCTAAAAGCAACAAAAATGCTCCCCAAACAAGAAGACACAGGGAGGTAGGGCTGGGAGTGAGAGGGCAATGACCAAAGGTAGGAATCCGCTCCTTGCTTGCCAGTTCCTAGGGAGATTGCTCATAGCTTCCAAGCTGCAGGCCCATCTGTCTTCTTCAATTCTAGGGCAAACCTCATTAGGATGAAGCAGCACCCTGTGTCTCCATCCTGCCCTCTGGGACCTCAGATCCCCATCTGGCAAGCTAAAGGAACAAGTGTGTTTGCTCTGCCACAGGGCTTAGATTCTCTGACTTTTTTTTTCTGATGAAGAAAAAAATGTGGTTTTTTTTTATCTACTATTTATTAACTTTTATTTGGTATTCCATGCTATGTTCTTCTTGCCTTAGGAGCTACACTAAACTCATTTCAGTGTGCTTGCTGAAAAAGCTAATAACTTCATTCTGGTGTAATTAAACTTTGAAAGGCAAATTCTTCTTCTTTATCATCTAACCTGGCAGGAGGTCAAAGACATTCACCAGGCTTCAAATCATTCTTTGGATACAGGATTGCCACTATGGGGCAGGGTTGTTCTGAAGGCTAATGGGACAGTACTTGACAAGGAATTTTTTTTTTTTTTTTTTTTTTTTTCTGAGAGGAAAGACAGGACATTGGAAGAGTATTACAAATCCAGAAATTATCTTTCCAGAGGAGAAAACATGCTATACAGAGACCCTAAGTCAATACAGTTTCTCATGTTGTGGTGACCCCAAATCATAAATTTAATTGCTACTTCATAACTATACTTTTGCTACTGTAATAAATCATAATGTAAATATCTGATATTCAGGATATCTTATATGCAACCCCATATAAACGGTTGAAAAACACTGTCCTAAGTGAGGTCTGAGAATCATAACCAATGTATTCAAGAAGCATCCATGAGCGCAAGCAGAGTTTATACCAGAACACATAAAAGATCTCAAGTGATGCTTTCTCTGTTGAAGCATGGGATCTGTTCTAATTAAAGATCTGAGAATATAACTCCTTTCTTCTACTTCATTCATTTATTCAATAAGTATGTATTGAGTGGTTACTGAATGCAAAGCTGTGATAGGTACTGGGGATATCACCTAAAACAATTTTTTTTTTAATTTGTAGTTTAAAAAAATCTTTATTTCAAATAGAGCATTTTTATATAAATTCCAATTTTTTATTTCATGTTCCATAGAAATCTGTAGATAGCTATTGGTTTTTACCCAGATCAACAGTTTTATTAATTTCTTTTTTCTTTTAATTTGTTTTATTGGATATTTTATTTATTTACATTTCAGATGTCATCCCCTTTCCTTATTTTCCCTCCCTAGAAACCCCCTATCCCATCCCCCCTTTTCCTTTGTGGTTTTATACCATTTTAATTACATGCAAGTATTAAGGTCAGTTCTAGGTTGAGAAACTAGCAATACAATAGATGCAAATAGTCAAAGAACAAGGACAACAATAAACAAAATTCTATGAACATTCCCATGATCATTGTTTCTAAGGGCTTATCAGGATGGCCAAAATATCTGAGTCTACTTCCCTGTCCTAGCCCAAAGTCATTTTCATGTCTGAAGCCTACTTCCTTATTCCAGCCTAAGATTTAGATTCTTGCCTGAAATTACTTCTTTGTTCTAGCCTAATGTCAGAATACTGCCTGAAACCCACTTTCTTGTCCTTGGCCCATGTCAGATTCTTGCCAAGCAGCCCCCAAAGGTCTCCTCCTTTCCCCCTTTTATATTTCATAAACAAGACTGAGCCTGTCTTAGGTTGTTCTGCCAAGAATGCCTTCCTTACCGATCATGGAATATGCATTATCAAAAACAATGTATTTCTGTCTTAGGATGGTAAGGCTCTGTGCAGAATCTTACCTGTCCTTGGCTTTCCAGCCTGTTAATTTAATAATTCTGTCTGGGGGTCCATTTTGAGGTTCAAGCCATGTACCTTGTCTGTACATGTTGATATTAAAGACGAGCTTTAATGTGATGGGCAGGAATAAAAGTATTCACAGGACAAAAATGGCTAGCATGATCAAGCTATATATGCCATTCTTGAAGGTTGACCAAAATAGAAATACTGACCTCAGGCCATGGGTAATTTTACCAGCAGTGTCTGCTGAATCAATGTTCAGCAGAGCAGCATTCTTTAAATTCATAAGCTTACTATGCAAAGTTAAAACATCCAGAGAGTTGTTAGAATTATGCCAAATACACTGCAAGTGTCTTTAAATTTTTTCCTAATTATAATGACTACCACTGTAAGTTTCAGAACTAACACAAATCCAATGGTATTTGGCATGAAACTTGAGATGGCTCCTTACTCTTAAACTTGGAACCTCCTTTCAATAATTAGAATAGAATAAAGAGCATCAATCTATTGTTCCAAATGCCTATCTAAATCTACTTGTATATTCAACACATTAGTAATGTTTTTTTGCTAAATGATTAACAAAAGTAGCTGTCTTAACTTCTTGTGTCAAAGAAATTGCAGAAGCAGTGGTGTTAGCAATTAATGTAATTAAAGCTGTTATGCCAGCAATAATCAAGCCCACTACCCTCTTGCTATTGCTTAAAGCCTGATTCACTTCTTCCAGTACTTGCAAGATTTTTTTTTCAGAATGCCAAGGTTCTGTGAAACTCGGGGTAATGAAACTGGTTGATAGACCTCTGTAACAGACATGCCAGGTTTCAACACACTAACACAATTAGAAAGTGTACAATCAATGCAATTTACATTAAATACTGTAGAAGAAACAAAAGTAATTTTAACTTGACAATTAAAAGAGCCTTAATACATGTACTAACACTTGTTTGAAATCCAGACCTTGTCCCAACTTTATCTCTTGCTAACATAACATCATAGAAAACTACAACTAACTTCCAAATATGTTTCTGAAAATATCCAGATCCAGCCTTCCAAATGAACACTATTATTTTCAATATTGGATTGATTTCTAGACCAGTACACAATTGTGTCCCAATAACTAGTCACAATTAAGAAAAATACAAGAGTCATTATAACTGGTTCTCTGTTCCACAAGGTCTAAAATCTTGAGGTAAGGCAGCTTGTCCCATCTGGGGTATAGGTAAACAAAGATGGGTTGGGGACATATGTCCAATACAGCTTCCCAGTCATCGTTGTCAGGGCATTCAGCAAGCTCACCAGTCAGCATGATTCTTTGTCCCAGCATCAGCATATCTCACCAATCACTTTGGCAGCCACCATGCTCCTTCAGCATCCTGCAGAAAAAAAAAAAAAAAAAAAAAACAAACCACAAACATGCCCTCTTCCCCATATTAAATAACTGATTGGGATCATGCCATATGCCAGTAAGTGGATGCTTCTCTTTCACCTATGCATAAAAAATGCCTAGTTGTAGAGTGCCATAGACATTCAGTAGAAAGTTCCTTGGCATCCAAACTTTTTTTAAAAAAAATTAAAATAACAAGAACATGATTTAAATAAGTTTGTGGTATATGGGGATATACCTCCCCCTTTTTTATTTTATGAAGATATTGTTTTAAAGTTCCATGGACCCCTTCCACAATCTCTTGTCCTTGACAATTATAAGGAATCCTAGTAATAGGGGTAATATTAAATTGCCGACAAAAAGTCTCAAATGCTCCACTACGATAGCCAGTTCTATTATCTGTTTTTACTATTATTATTGGATAATTTATTTATCTACATTTCAGATGTTATCCCCTTTTCCCCACTCCCCCCAGAAACCCCTTATCACATCCCTCTTCCTCCTACTTCTATGAGGGTGTGCCCCACCCATCCACCCACTCCCTCCTCCCCACCCTGGAATTCCACCGCACTGGGGCATCCAGCCTTCATGGAGCCAAGGCCCTCCTTTCCCACAGATGCCTGACGAGGCCATCCACTACATATACAGCTGGAGCCTTGGGTCCCTCCATATGTGTTCTCAGGCTAGCTATTTAGACCCTGGGAGCTCTGCTTGGTTGGTATTGTCGCTCTCTCCATGGGGCTGCAAGCCCCTTCTTTATGCCGTCACAGAGTTTGTATTTTACAATGATTGAGATTGTGTTCTGAGAGTAGACACTGCCAAACACTCTTTTGGTATAAAGATTTGGCACTTCTCTTTAGGATAGATGCAGAGCTCAGTCCATCCTTGCCTTTCATTCAGTTGAGAATGGACCATGGAAAGGACCAGGATGTCTGCCTCCATCCCCAGCTCCTCTTTGTTCCTTGTGGCCCTTCTGAGTCTCCATTTTCCTCATCTATAAAACCTCACCTGACAGATTTACTTACCAATTTCTGTGTCACTAATCTGGATCAATATGGCCAGTGTGCTGATGTGTACTAATGCCCGACTGCGTGTTTGCCTCACCGCTGGGGTGTCCAGGGCACTACTGGCAAGCTTCTGAGGAAAGGCAGAACACAGTCTGCAATGGGGAGTCCTCGGTTCATGTATTTTCGAGTGGGAAACAGCTTGAAGGTGTACCCAGGCACCACTTTAGTACCGCTGGGAGTTAGGAACAGGATGGGGGTTGGGGGTCCCTGGTCTACTTGCCAGGCATGAAATGGATGGCTGAGCCCAGGATGGGGGCAGAAACTGGTTTGGTTCCCAGTGAGTGCCAAGAGGACACCTGAGAGAGAAAGCCTCCTCTGAGAGACTAAGACCCTGCTCTTCTGACAACGCCCCCTCCACCCTTCCACCCCTCCACCCCTCCACCCCTCCACCCCTCTACCTCCACACTGCTATCTCTGATGAACAGACTGTACTTATTTGTCCAAACTGTTTTATTTGATGGTGGGAGGGAACACCTTGGAAGGGAAGCTCATTGGCTGAACACTCAGGGCCTATTTAGATAACTCATTAGCATGGAGAACTCCAGGTTTTTATGGTAAGTGACTAATTGCCATGGTCCTCTCAGTGGGGTGTCATGGTTATGTGTTCTAGAACAGGTAGAACTTGGTAGGGAGGTGTCTCCTGCCATTCTCTTTACTGAGATACCCATGGTGGTTCTTCAGAACCCTACTGGTTCTTCTGTCTGGTGGCACCATTCACTTGCCCTTCTTCCCTTCCCTTGATTTTCTGGCCTCAGAAGTCCCATATTTCTACTGCTGTCACATGCTTGAATGGCCTGGGATGTTTCTTGGAATCTCCTTGAGACTCAGTTTTCTCATCTGTAACTTGGCTGTTACTGCATTTTACACACACAATTGCAATGGTTTCATAAAGATATGAAGTCTTACTCTGCTAGGCATAGAGTTGATTTTGTGTAAAAGTTAACTCATTGTTTCTGCTTATTTGCTCTTTTCACTGCTCTTTCCATTCTCACTTGAAAGCAACAGTGAGATTAAGCCCAAGGTTACTGTGAGTTGGACAGAAAATAACTGTTTTCGGGTTCAAAACCTACTTTTTATTTTGATACAAGATCTTCATCCTGATAGCATTAAGGGTCAACCACCTTCACAGATAATATGCAGGGCTACCAGTCTTTAGGCCTGGGCCTGTGTTCTTTCTATTACCCAAAGCAAATTTTCTCTGTATTTCATGTTTCAACTTTCTCATTAATAAAGTTTGAATGTATGACATGTCTGTGTCTGGCTTTGTTTTAGCTAGTATTATCCCTTTGAAAAAGATGAAAAAAATGCTTTTTATCTGTTTCGACTCCCACAATTATCACTTTCTTAGTTGTTAAGAGAGCCTCTTCTTGATTCCAATATTCTCTTGGGGCTTGTAACACCTCAGAGAATTGGCTCCTTCTTACATTGTTATTCATATCACTTCTACCCTTGTATAATGGTTACATACTTTTTTAAAGTATAGGAATGAAATAAAAGAGCATAAAATTCCCTTGTTTGCCATGAATGATGTGTTGTGACAGTAAATATAACTGCCTTGGGTGCATTCCAAGTGCCAAGTCTATTTGAGAAAATACCTGTTGTGAATTTTTATTATTCTTCAATATGAGCTCATATCTCTCCAGGGTAAAGGAAACCAGGAAGGATGAGGTGACATTTCTGCTGCCAGTTATACCAGGCAGACCACTAAGCTTCCCAGGAACTATCTTGTGCTTCCTAGATGAAAGGTGTGTGCATGAAGAATGTGGCAAAATATCCCTTGTCACAGCCTTGAGGCAGAAATAAAGCCCCGCTCACTCTATGTCTTGCTTCAAAGAAAATAAAGATATTCCTGGGAACCTGTTTAAAAAATGTAGTCAAGCTCCCAGCTTTGGAATGAACTGAATTGTTGAATCTTCTGGAAAACAGAAGTTTAACTTAGATGGGATTTTGAGTATAAGAGTTATATTGAGAGAGTGGGCAAGAAGAACAACAATATCAACCAACCAGACCCCACAGAGCTCCATAAGGGACTAAACCATCAACCAAAGAGTACACATGCAGGGACCCATGGCTCCAGCAGAATATGTAGCAGAGGATGGCATTGTCTCCCATCAATGGGAGGAGAGGTCCTTGGTCCTGTGAAGGCTCAATTCCCCAATATAGGGAATGCCAGGGTGGTGAGGTAGGAGTGGATGGGTGGGTGGGGAAGTACCCACATAGAAACAGGGTCTGATGGGATAGAGGGGTCCCAGAGGAGAAACTGGGAAAAGGGATAACATTTGGAATGTAAACACATAAAATATCCAATATAAAAATAAATCAAAAAAGAAAAAAGAAAAAAAAAAAGGAAAAAAAAAAGATACATTGAGTGTGTAATGCTTAATCATCATAGTCAACTTGACCTGATTTAGAATCATCTAGTAAACACATTTTAGGTATGCTTGTGGTGATGTTTCCAGAAATATTTGACAGAGAAGTAAAAGATCTGATCTGAATGTGGGTAGAGCCATCCATGGTCTGGGATCCCAGACTGAATACAAATTTTATGGGTCACCAGTGTTCATCTCTCCGTTCCCAGTTATCATGAGATGAACCACATCCTTTCCCCATGATGTTCTGTTTAACCACTGGCCCAGAATAATGGGACGTGATATCTGTGATCTCAAACCATATATCAAAATAGACCTTCCCTCTCTTAAGTTGTATTTTGTCAGGTATTTCGTCAGAGAATGAGAGAAGTAACACAGAGAGAGTATATCAAAGAAGGGTGATGCTGGACAGGCAGTAAAATCAGCCTTGGTAAAGATAGGAAAAGTTGTAGTTAATGCATTGGAAGATCTCTGGAAGGCTCTATTAACCATTAGAGAGGCCCTGTGTTCAAACTGTCCAGGCTCTGGAGTCTTCATCCTTAATGGTTGTCAGTGAGAGCTGCTCAGAGAGAGAATAGCACTATTTCAGTAGCTGGGGAAGCTCCAGAAGATGAGAGCAGTTGGAAGTGGCTGGATTCCTGTTCTCTTTACTTTAGAAGGACAAGTTCCTTCTTGAGGATAGAATCAAATGTCCCTCTTGGAGCTGCTGCAATAAACTGCTGCATATATTCTGAGTCTGTCCTCATAGGTCATTCATTGGTCCAAATTTCCTAGTAAATTCCCTAATGTCATATATTTTTGATACTTCATTATACTTGGTGTGTGGAGGGAGGGTGTTATGAACATGTGCACCAGCCTGTGCATGAGCCCCTGAAGACCAGAGGTAAATGTCTGTCATCTTCCTCTAATGTATCTGATTTAAGTTTTGGAGACTGTGTCTCTCACTGAATTTTGAGCTTAACATTTTGGCTATGTTTGATGGCTATAAACTCCTATGGTGTACCTGTCTCTGCACACCCAGTACTGCAATTGCAGATGTGCATCTCCACATCTGACTTTTAGGAGAGTGCTAGGCATTTACTAGGGTCCTCATAGATGCATGACACACACTTTGCTGATGGAGCCTTATCACCAGCCCTCTGTAATTAAAAATGCATTTGTAATAGGGGAAAAGAATACGTATTCAACATGTTTCACTGAATTTGGAGATCAATTTGCTTTCTTGTAAAATATGGAATTTGGCAATAGTCTATATTCATCCACACCTCAAATTATAGTAGAGTTATTATAAATAAATTTACATTGTGAACTTAATGAGATACTGTTTTAGTTATAAATTTCGTTTTTAATAGTTACATGGTTTATTAAGGTGAGAAAAACTAACAATGTAGAATTGTCATTTGAGTTCATCTGCATATTTACTTTTCAATGTTCTTCTGTATTGTCTCTGCCTCCAAATTTCTATCCATTCTCATTTCCTTTCAGTCTGTAGAATTTTATATTGTGCTTGCTAATTAAGATTTCTCATAGATTTCCATGGAATCTCTCTTTAGTTTTAAAGTTTGTTTTGTCTTTGTTTTGTTTCCCTAGATTTAGAATCTGGTATGACTATATTTTTCTAAGACTTTTGACACTTGAAAGATGTAATATCTTCTGGCCTCTGTAGTTTCCAATAGAAAATCCAACATTAGTTAAGTTTTGATGCCTCTTTTCGTAATGTGTCATTTTCTTCCTGTCATTGTTTTCAATTTTTCTTTTTTAATCTTTGGATTTTTAGAGTTTGAACTTGAGAGAAGACTCATTCTTAATTTTTTTTATATTAATTCTGCTTGATGGCTACTATCCATTTTTATTTATATCTCCCTTAAACTAAATATATAAATTTTGCCATTATTTTTAAAAAACATGTTGTAATAATATTTTTCTCCTTTCATTGTGGGGCTTCAGTTACAAAGATTTAGCCATTTGATGTTAATGGAAGCCCTCAAGGCTATGTCAAATTTATTTGTTATTCTTTATCTTATTTATTCATATTAGATTATTTCTAGTAATCTACCTTCAAGTTAGCTTATTCCTTTTCTGTCGTCTGATACTTTGTCCTCAGTTGAGTGCTTATGAATTTACTCACAAATGGCTCAGAAAGAATCAGAGACATACATACAGAGACTCCTGGAGTTCTTTCTCTTTTGCCTCTGAAACTTTACTCTTCTCTTCATAGCTCCACTTCTTCCAGCTAGTGTTGAAGATACATTGTTCTCAACAGCATCCTTGACACATAAGCCGTGCCTAATATATTAGCCTTATGCTTAAAACATTGAAAAAGCATGTTATAATAGAATTAATATAAACATATAGTGATATAAAATGATACAATAGAATTTTATCACTCTGTCCTGAATCTGACACCTCTGCTCTGAGTGTGTACTCCTCACCAAAGCCTCCTGTGTGATGTTTTCCAATGCCTCAGGCAGTTATTTTATTTATTATGTCTGAATCGTGGTTGGATTTTAGCAAGGGAGTCATCAGGGTAGGGTCTCACTCAATCATGGCTAGGTGCACCTATTCGAAGGTTTTCCAAACTGCAGATGTAATTCAACTGCATATAACTTTGCTGTATTGAGAGTTTTGCTCTGTAAGCACGTCTAGAACACTCATTCTTTTCAACTTTGAAACAACATACAGGTCCCTCTAGCTCTATGCTGCTAGCTTTCTTGATGTACTCATGGATGAGAAAATGTAAACTTGAAATCAACTTGTTCAAGTTCATCAGAATGATCCAATTTGAGAACACATCTCAGGGGATCACTTGCCTACTTAAAGCCCATAAATATATCTCAGACTTTTAGAAAAATAATCAAACTTGTTAGACTAGGAGCCTGCCCTTGGTGCTCATTTAATTCTCTTGACTCAACCCTCATTGTTTTGTGAGGTGTAGCCAAATGGCTTACTTTCTTTCTCTTGAGCAGAAATCCTTTTCTTTGTTCTTTGCTAAGTAAATCTTAATCTCTTTAAGATTTTTGGCTTACATGCCAGTTTCTTTTTTTTTATTTTTTATTGGTGATTTTGTTTATTTACATTTCAAACGTTATTCCCTTCCTGGTTTCCCCTCTGCAAACCCACTATTCCATACCCCACTGCTTTTATAAGTGTGCTATCCCACCCATTCACCCATTCCACCTCACCACCTTAGCATTCCCCTATGCTGGGCATTAAGCCTTCACAGGATCAAGGGCCTCTCCTCCCATTGATGCCAGATAAGGCTATTCTCTGCGACATATGCAGCTGGAGCCATGGGTCCCTCCATTGTACTCTTTGGTTGGTGGTTTAGTCCTTGGGAGCTCTGGGGGGGGGTCTGTTTGGTTAATATTGTTGTTCTTCCTATGGGGTGCAAACCCCTTTAGCTCCTTCAGTCCATCCCCTAACTCCTCCATTTTTGTTGTCCCTGTGCTCAGTCTGATGGCTGCTGCAAGCATCTGCATCTGTATTGGTCAGGCTCAGGCAGAGCCTCTCAGGAGACAGCTATATCAGGCTCCTGTCATGTTAGTTTCTTAAGATAATGTATTTGGCCCAAGCTCCTCTTTGTGATAGGTTCCAAGAACCTATGTTTCGTTGACCATACCAGTCTATAATGATACCATTTTCTTTTTGCAATGGTATCTTACAGCCTAAACTCTTGTAACTTTATGTTTCGGATTCTGAGGTAGAGTTATTTCTAAATCAATTCTGGATCCGTTTTAGTTACTATTGATTGAAGTTAACTTTCATGAGCTGTTGTTTTATTGAAACACTGAAACATCACACACAATGTAATTAGAGAATTCAATAATTTTGACACTCCAGGCATGATGAGCATATTGACTTTCAATATTGCACTCCTGGATATTTTGACCCTATTCTCACATCTTCTGTCTTTGTAGCCCTCAGCTATGATCTCTGTTTGAGTGCTGGATAATTTTAAATGCTTTTATGTATCCAGGCCCAGGGTAATGTATCTTTATTCTATTTTCTTACTTTTCAAAATTAATTAGGGAGTCTTGGGATTTACAAATCTTTAGTTTAAAAGAATCTTAGGTTTAAACAAACCACAACTGGGAGGTAAAGAGACAGGTTAGCATTTAAGAACCATTGCTGGTTATCTGGAGTACCCAAGTTCAGTTCTCAGAACCCATTGTCACGTGGCTCACAGTTTTCTGTATGCTTGTAAGTGCTGCTTTGGAGAGCTGATGCCTTTGTGGGTACTATACCACACACATATATCTACACTCTTACAACACACACATACACACACGAATCAGAATTGTAGCTATATAAATCTTTGGAAAGAAGCCTTGTGGGGAATGTAGGTGAGAAGGGGAAATTTAATTTGTTGAGAAGAACCTTCATCTTCTCAGCATGAGAAAAACATATCTTTTATACAATGTATAAGGGAGAATTTAGCCTCTCTAAAAATGCCTTTGACTTCATGTTTCCTACTCTTTTTCAACCTTTAGTCTATTTAATTTTAGTTATTTTTTAGTTGAAATTGAATTACTTCACATTCACCCTATGTTTTCTCCCTTCAGCTCCTAATACACAGCCTCTCTCCAATACCTACGTGTCCCCTTCCTCAAATTTATAGCCTTTTGATTTTTATCATTGTTGTTTCACTGTGTTTGTGTATATATGTGTTTGAGTGTGTTGATAATCTCTTTATATTTCATTTATTATTGTTGTTATTATTATTGTGTGTGAGTGTGTTAATAGCCTCTTTTTTATTATTATTGTGTATTTGTGAGTTTGTGTTTGTGTGTGTATATGAATATATACAAATACATAAATCTAACTTGATGAATTAGTTTTTGTTGTTTGTATACATTGATGCAGGCTGACCATCTGACAAACCAGAAGGTTACTCATTCATAAAAGAAGCTAATTATCATTCTCCCAAAAGACATGAGTTTCCTATAATTCTTTGTCTAGCAAGGATGACCTTCACTTTTCCCATTTTTAAACAGGAAGTAAGGAAATTTCTTTCCTGGAAATATTTATACAGAAAGAAATAATTCAGAAACAAAGCAGGAGCATGAAATCAAATAGTAATAAATTTCTAGGGATGTTTGTTTGTTTGCTTGTTTAAAAGTTGTTTTACAGGAACTAAATGGGTAGCCATGTGTCAGCACAGGACCTTAAATCTCTACAGTGACTCTCTCTTTTTTTTTCAGTAGGTAAAAATTTTATACTACAATAAAATCCATCTTAAGCATGAACTCCCAAAATCTGTGATGGCCTAAATCTGACCTGGATAAAATCAATCTAATCAACACAAAGTTTTTTTGTCAGGAACAGTGCTTTCTGTTGGGTTGTCCATGATACAGAAGACAGCCCTATACTTATGTGCAAGTAGGATATAATAATTGGATCCAATAGGTGTATATATGTATAAATGATATGAAGTTGGAACTGGTTGGGGGAGCAACCTGGGAGGAGTTGGAGAGTAAGAGATAAATTTGTTCAATACAAAACAAAAATAATATTTAAATATTTTTTAAATCAAGGAAAATAAAATAATGAAGCAAATTATTTTTATTTGCAGATGATATAATCATGTATTTAGGAGAACCTAAATATTATACCACAAAACACTTTGATACAGTAAACACTTTCAGTGCAGTATTAGGGTACAACACTAATATACCACAATCAGTAAGTTTCCTATACTCTGCACCATGAACAAACACTGAACAAGAAATCAGGGAGACAGTCCTCATTTACAAGATGACCAAGAGTAAACCTAACTATGTTGATGAAAAGTCCCTGCAATAATAACTTTACGATAAGAAGGAAAGATATTGAAGAAGATACTAAAAGAAAGACCCTATGATCTATGGATTGATGGAATTAATTTTGTAAAAAAGTTATTTACCAAAGACAGATTATAGGGTCAATATAACTCTCATCAAAATTTTAGTGGTATTCATCACAGAAATAAGAGAAACAAGTCTAAAACTCATAAGGAAGACAAAGGATCCCTCATAGTGGAATTCTGGGGTCGGGGTGGACAAGGCTAGAGGTATTACCAGGCTCAATTTCCATATATACACAGAGCCATAGTCACAAAAGCACAGTGGTAGAACAAAAACCAACATGGAGATAGTACATTGACAGAATGGATTGAGAAACTGATTAAGCATGTAGATACAATCACTTGACTTTTGACAATGGTGCCAAATACATACTAAGGAGAAAAGACCATCTGTTCAACAAATAATTCTTGAAAAAATGGATATCCAAGAGTAAGGATAAAACTGTATCTATCCTTGCCTCACACCTTGTATACAAATCAACACATGCATAAACACAATTATGTTGAGCAGGAATTGTAAAAGTGAGACAGGAACACAGACAAAATACTGCCAGATGCAGGTTCCATCAATGTTTTCTGAAAACTCCAATACCATAGAAGATAATAGCAAGAAGTGACATAGGATTGTATGAAATTAAAAAAAATCATAAGGAACAAACAACAACAACAAAGCCACACTAGACTGAGTGTGATGTACAAGTTATAAAGGTACTTCCTGGTATCCTGATGACCTAAGTTTGATGCCTGGAAGGCATGTGGTAGGATGAAGAACCAATTTCCACAAGTTGTCCTTTGATATCCACATATGGGCCATGACAGGTGTGTGTGTGTGTGTGTGTGTGTGTGTGTGTGGGGTGTGTGTGTAGTAAAATAAAGGTGACAGGAGACTGGAAAAAGAAAGTAGACTAATGGGACTGGGAATGGCCCATGCAGGATAATTGACTTTGAACAGATCAAGCTACATGATATATTTTAAAATTAACCTTATACTATGCATACACACACAGAGACACACATACACACACACATATACTAGTAAGACATTTTTAAAAACGTAATTTTCTTTGCTGTTATTATTATAGGTTTTAAGACTTTTAATTTTATAAATGATAGCCTTATGAACCTGCAGCAATTCAAAAGTACTTCATGAGGTATGTGTGTGGGGTGTGATGTGTGTGTGTGCACATCTCTGTGTGTGTGCATTTGTTCATGTGTGTACATGTCTGGGCATACACATGTTTTGGAGTGTATATTTTCTATGTGCATAGCCTGGCAGGCCATTGAGCTTCAGGAATCATCTTAGCTCTTTTCCCTGGTCACATGCTGCCAAGCCTGGCTTTGTTTTCTTCATGAAATCTGGAGATCAAACTTATGTTTTGAAAGAGAAGCAGTTCATTGATGGAGTCATCTCTCAGCCTGATTGTCAGTTTTGAATGTTCTGCTAAGATGAGGGATTTCAATTATACTACATCAACTACTTTATTTCTAGTTATGTTCAGACAAAATAGATAATTTCAACTTACAGATCCATGCTGAGCTCATATAAAACCTATTTAGTATTTATGAAATTGTTCAAAAAAAACTCTTCAACTTCACGCTATGGAAAATGATGTAAAAAGACTTGAAAGTATACCCGACCTTGTATTTGCTGTTTGTTCTTTTCATTTATTCTGTTGAATGCTTTAATTTTTTGATTGCTGAAAAAGATTAAACAATTAAAAAAAAAAGAAGAAAAGTATACAAGCGACAGTGTGCGCACTGCTCAGTTGCTGACTTGGGAGTTGATGAGGGCATTCCGAGTTCGATACAGCCTTTGCTGCTGCACATGATTGTCTCACAGACCCGGTTGTGTGGTGAGGTGTGTGGTAGTGTGTGAAAGTCATAGAAATGGAAATAAGAGGGAATTTCAACGTCCAAGGGGCAATTTGCTGAATTTCTTTATGCTAAATCCTCATAATACTCCTGACTTGTTTCATTGTGTTTTGTGTATATGCATTAGATATTCATTATAACTCATACAAATGTATACATAAAATATACTTCTGAAAACTGACAAAAATAATACTTTGTTTGCAATTGCCTAAGCCAGTGTCTAACAAATAGCAGCATGAGAGATAAGACTGATTTGCTGCCTGCTTGTGGTCCCTGTGTTTGGAAGAATTTTTTTTATTATTATTATAGTTAAACATTTAGGGAAAGAGTAGCTCATGAAATTACATGAAATCCCATTTCCGTCTCCTCCGGTGAGCTCTGGCAATGCACTTGCTCATGGTTCACTTGGTGCCTATGGTTGCTCTTGCACTTCAGAGCAGGGTTGAAGAGTTGCCACAGTAGCCTCCTGAATCATCTGTGGGGTCTAAAACATGCCTTTTGGCTCTTTGTAGAATGTGTGTTCTTTGGTTTGCTTTCAAATCCAAACGGCAAGGCAGAGTGCTACAGAAATCAGTGAAAATGATGAGTTTGAACTTCGGTGTCTCAGTGTCTTTCTATGAAAACTGAAGACAAAAGTACCAGGAGGAGGCCATCCCCATTTACATTTTCTAGGACACGAGAGCAATACCTATATAGTGTAAATTGTGAATTAGAAAGAAGAGTCTCCTCTAGGTATCAGAGGATGCAATGGGTACTACTTTGGTGCAAAGTGGTATCCAGAACACCCTGACATATTAAGCAAGCACCCATCCTTGAAGAAGCTCTAAAGAACAAATTGATATTACTTGCATAGGTCAAAAGCTTCAAGCTACAATTTATTTTAAATTTGTCCCAGATCATTTCCAGGTAATAGTGACTTAAGAGATGTACTTTTAATGGTCTCACCTCTATTTTCACTATTTTGCTTTGATTCCTTTTCCTTGAAAATAGTGGGTCTAACCCTGTTCTAAGGGAGTAACGGAAGGGCTGATATTGGGTTGTAAAGTGAATAAACTTAATTTTTTTTAAAAAAGAAAAAAGCTGTGCTATAAATTCTCTCAAAACACAGCTTTGTATGCAATCTAAAATTTAAATTTTCATGTTGAACAAATTTTCAGGATAAAAAGTCACACACTGGAGTATAGTCACCTCCTCCCAGGGTGATATCCTTAAAGGAAACCGACTCTCTATCCCCATGTCATCAACTTTCAGTATCCATGCGGAGTGCCGACTGGCTTGATATGTGCAGTCTTGTGTAGGCAACCACAGCTGATGTGAGCTAGTGAGTGCAATGATCTTGTCATGTTGGATGGAATTAGAGCATAACGTATGGGCTAGCAGAACATGTTGTATATTTGCTTGAAAATTTGAAAGAAAAAATGTGCATTCAAACATTGAAACAATTTTTTAAAATTAGAGCATAGAGGTTGAAATGTGTCTTTACTGCCAACTTGTCCCAATTAAATCATCATGCCCTACCCACAGGATAAATACCCAAACTAGAAAGTTGACATTGGCACATTATCGATTATCTCATGCTTTTCAATTTTTGTTGCATTATTTTTCATTGTTACTCTGAACTCTAATTCCTAAACACTTTTGTAATCTTAACATTTTTGAGTAGTTGTCACTTGCTGTGTAAAATGTCAATTTTTCTGACACAAATATGACTTTTTGCACGAATACCATATAAATGATACATTTTGCAATGTGCATATGTGTGTGTCTTATATTTTAATTTCTCTTTATCACTTATCCTAGGACTCTACATATCCTTTATCTTACTGATGGAAACATTTTTCTTGTTACTTCTTGTGCCTTTAAGCCATATAATATTAAAAATGTGGTTTGATTCATTTATAAACATTCAAAATTTATACGCATGGTTTTTTTTGTTTTGTTTTGTTTTTGTTTTTTGGTTTTTTTTTTTTGAGACAGGGTTTCTCTGTGTAGCCCTGGCTGTCCTGGAACTCACTCTGTAGACCAGGCTGGCCTCGAACTCAGAAATCTGCCTGCCTCTGCTCCCAAGTTCTGGGATTAAAGGGGTGCACCACCACCGCCCGGCTATACGCATGTTTTTTATTGATTTGTACGTACATTTTATTTGGTCAGTGATATGCTTTTGTTATGTTAATATGTTGAAATCAACTAAAATGCATTTTCAGTCTAGCATTTGAACTCTCTTACTGAAGAGCCCATGTTCATTGGGAAAGACAATTGTGTGAAGTAGCTCAGGCAATCAGAATCTCCAACTGTGAGTAGAGATTCTCTTTTCTTAGTTTTGTATACTTTTGTTTGTATATTTAAATTGTGGCTATTATACTTATATACATTTATTGTCATTTTATTGTTCTAATAAATTGCTTATTGATCATATGAAATACTCCTCATTGATCTCCCATGATGCTATTTTTCTCTAAATCCACTTCTCTGGTGTTAATCTAGCCTCTAGCTTTCTACTGACTATTTACCAGATGCTTCTTTTTCTGATCTCTTAGTCTTAACCTGGATATACTATAATCAAATATTTAATGTATAATATGTAATGAGAAAATTTACTAATTCAAATTGAATGATCCTTGTCTTTTCCTTGGTTTTAGTCTACTCAAATTTAACAAATCCTACAGTTAAATTTAACTTCTAAATAGCTCCCTGCATATATAGCTGGAGCTATGGGTCCCTCCCTAAGCGTTCCCAGGCTGGTGGTTTAGATCTGGGGGCTCTGGTTGGTTGATATTGTTGCTTTCCTCATGGTGTCACGAATCCTCTCAACTCCTTCAGTCTTCACTCTATCTTCTCTGTTGGGACCCCATGATCAGTTTAATGGTAAGCTGTGAGCATCTGCCTCTGAATATGTCAGACTCTTGCAGACCTCTAAGGAGACAGCTATATCAGGCTCCTGTCAGCTTGTACTTCCTGATATCCACATCAACCTCTACCTTTGGTGACTGCACATGGGATGGATACCCGGTGGAATGGTCTGCAAACGGCCCCTCCTTCAGTTTCTGTCCTGTACTTTGTCTCCATATTTGCTCCCTTGAGTATTTTGTTACTTCTTCTAAGAAGGACTGAACCCCCCCCCCCCACTTGGTTGTCATTCTTCATGAGCTTTATGTGGTCTGTGAGTTGAATCTTGGGTATTTCAAGCTTCTGGGCTAAAATCCAATAATCAGTGAGTGAATACCATGTATGTTCTTTTGTGATTGGGTTACT
This sequence comes from Mastomys natalensis, assembly GCA_021653895.1. Lineage (NCBI taxonomy): Eukaryota > Metazoa > Chordata > Mammalia > Rodentia > Muridae > Mastomys > Mastomys natalensis. The sequence continues at coordinate 200,783 of JAJTUV010001918.1, forward strand.
CACTCAGGATGATATTTTCTAGTTCCATCCATTTAATAAGAATTTATCGAATTCATTGTTTTTAATAGCTGAGTAATATTCCATTGTGTAAATGTACCACATTTTTTGTATCCATTCCTCTGTTGAAGGGCATCTGGGTTCTTTCCAGTTTCTGGCTATTATAAATAAAGCTGCTATGAACATAGTGGAGCATATGTCCTTGTTATATGTTAGAGAATCTTCTGGGTATATGCCCAGGAGTGGTATAATGAGTTCCAGGGCAGTCAGGGCTACACAGAGAAACCCTGTCTTGAAAAACCAAAAAAAAAAAAAAAAAAAAAAAAAATCTATAGTCTTCCTCATGGTTGGCAACAGCTGAGACTATTCAACTCCTAACTCCCACCTGTGATTTCAGAGGAAGTACATAAGAATCCATCTGATTATAACATGCCAAAGGTCAATGAAGAATTTTGGCAGACATTATTAATAAATATTGGGGCTTGGACATATAATTTCTCCTGATTTCTACTCAAAAAGTGTAACCATAAGTATACAGATTCTGTGACTTTGCTGCATTCTCCTGAAATGTACTTAAGTTGGTGAGGACTGGGGCTCAATAGCCTGCTCAGATCTGCAGCCTTGAACTACATGAAGTGTCAAGTACCTCTTATCCTTTTTTGTCTTATTCTCATTTGATTCAGGTTTCATCTGTTCCAACTGAGGAATGTCTGAAGAAGGTAAAACATTCTGCTAATAAGCAGACCTTCTGGAAAAGCTTAACTTTGTTCATCAAGGAGGTCATGGGCTCCATTTTTTTCCTTGTTCAAGTTAAATTGAAACCATCTAGAAAATGAGTTGCATGTGTTCTTTATCTGAGTAGAGGCACAACTAGGGTTCTGTGTGGTTTAATCTCAACTCATGTTCCTCATGCTCTGGTCTCCATGGTTCTGTCCTTGTAGGCACAAGCCTTGCACTAGGGTGGACTGTCTGCCCAGAAGATGTACTTCTTGTTGGACTATGAGGTCCTTGATATCAGAGGCAACCCTTTCTGTGCCACAGAGTATCTCCACTTTGTAGAATGAAATGATCAGCAATTATTTGTTGAATAGATGAAGTTTGGGTTTGAAATTGCCATTTGAATTGCACATTAGTTTTAATGAAACCGTTATTAAGGCAGGCTTTTATTGATTCATCCATTTTGCATGGTGAAGTCCCAATAAACTGTTTTTAGAATCAAAGAAAGTTATGTTCAGACCATATTATACGCCCACAAGAGCTCCCACTTGCACTCTGTATAAAACATGGTTTCATTTTCCAAGCTTACACAGAGTCCCCATCCTGGCTCTTTCTTCTATCACTCATTTAAGTTCTTAACGCTCTTAATGGTCCTTTATGTTCCAGCTCATTGGCGTTTTGTTTCAATAAAGTATTCTCTGCAAGTTTATTTCTGACCTGCAGCATTTCACTTATGAGTCTAATCTGTCTACGATATTCTCTCATAACTTGCCCCATGGTTGGTTTCTCATTCTTTAGATCTGGAGGGCTCAGTTCTTTCTGAAACTTCTCCCTGATCGTCTAATTCACATGGTATATGTACATGGGTACTCTGTTACAGTCAGATACCCTTTCAGCATGGCATTTTTTCTTCATTATTTACACATCATTACTTTGTGGAATAATCTCACTTATTTTTTTGTATCTTAATGGTTTATATATTGTGAGAATGCAATCTCCATAGAAGCAAGTACCTGTCTTTATCCTCTGTGTATTATCAATGCCTAGGTCACTGTTCAGTGGTTCTTAGATGATAGAAATGGCTAAAAAAATTAGATGAATGAATTTACTCATAACAATGAAATCAAGTGATTATAAATGTTACATTTTCTAAAAAGTATCAACTCATGCCGTAAAGGTCAAGCCAGGAATGTGGAATTATGAGCAGTCACTACTTTTCTTCTGGTTCTGTGTGACCAAGAATTTGGAAGGTCCCAGAATAACAGCTGCAATGTAAGTGAGATGAATACAGCACCTCTAAGACAGCAATAGGCTTGCTTACAATATTGTTCTCTTCTAGTTTTTGAAATAGAATTTATATATAAAATGAAAACCATTAAATTTAATGCTTTTGTACACCCTGACCATATTGATTTTTCTCTACAATTGATCTTATTTTGTGTGGAGCATTTACTATTTACTCGATACTTATTTAGAGGGAACATAGACTTCTACATTCATTGTAATCATTTGTTCTTTATTCTTTTATATTGTGTTCCAGCCATTTCTACATAAAAGCGTTTAGTAACTTTTCCTGCGAGATCTGGAATTTTCTCTAATAGAGATCTCTTTTCAATGCATTTGTTTATGAATAGAGCCCCTTGTGTGCAGCTTTCATGGAAAATACCTGCTGGATTCTGTGCAGTTCTGTGTGGAGAGAGAAGGGAGACGTGGAAGTTTGTAGTGTTAAGCAGGAATTGAGAATATCATTATACACAGGGTCCTATATCTATTTGATTCTTAGGACTTTCAAGGATTGAAAGGCTTTTTCATCCATAACGACTCCCACAAGCCTTAGAGGTAAGTTGTGAAAGTTCAGTCAATTATCCAATGAAGGCACCAAGCTTTCTCCCCTTGCTTTGGCTCCCTTCTAGGAAATGTCATGATTCCGTATCTCAAAAACTTCTGGGCACCATGGTTGCTTCCATGTGACCTACTATTTCACAAACCCACTTCTGCCAGCCCCTGAGCACTGTTTGTATGCTGTGGATAAACTCATTGTTACATTTAGTGTCTGGAAGTACCCAAGATGGGAGAGTCTTGACATTTTAGGAATACAAGAGTACACCTTTCTTGGCTTGTTTATCCACATGGCTTTCAATACAACCAATATTTCCTTGTAAGTCATTCCTTTCTTATTCAGGGCTCCTGAGGCTCACTTTAGCAGTAGTTTTGTATAAACCCACAGTAATGAATATATTCAAGAAATAAGTCCATAGGAATTTCACTTCTCCACTGCTGATGTGTATTGTTTGCTTGATTCAGGTAACTACTACTGGCCTTCACAGAGTGCTCTCATGTGCTTGCCACTGAGATAAGAGTTATATTTTTAATATCATCTAAATCCTTAGAGGAGAATCCACTCCTTCACTCCATTCTTATCTTCAATCAACAGAATGAATGCATGCACAGAAGAAAAAGCAAGTTGTTTATCTCAGGCCTTAAATGTTTTCACTTGTGACCCCTTTCACCCTAGAGAGTTTATCTAACCCAAGTCTTATAAACATATAGACCAGGTATACAGGTCAAACATTTATTGATAATAAAATATGAAAAATATTTGATTTCATGTTTTAATAGATATATTTTATTTTTATTTTTGTATATGACTAAGTCTATGCATGTGTACACACACACACACACACACACACACAGAGGCATCTGTATAGGCTAAATGAGGGCTTTAGATTCCCTGGAGCTAGAGTTATAGATGAAGGTGAAGTTTCAGACATGAGTTCTGGGACCTAAACTTGCATCATCTGCAAGAACTGCAAGCACTCTTAACAACTGAGCGATCTCTCTGGCCATCAAGAAACTTTGGACTCAAATCTCTTTATTAGAAAAAAAAATTAGTACTTTTTGTATGTGTGTTTTTGTGAGGGACTTACATTTCAGTATGTGTACTTGTGGACACTGGAGAACATTACCAGCTGTTGATCCTCAGGCATTGTCTACTTCGATTTTGATTCAGGGTCTCTCACTTACCTAGGTTCACTACATTAGCTAGACTAGCTGGCCACTTTGCTGCAGAGACCCTTTTGTCTCTAACCCCCAGCACTGAAATTACAAACATGATCCACCATGTGTTTCTGTTTGTTTCTTGGATTCTGGTTACTAAAATCAGTTCCTCAGTCTTTCAGGGCAAGCAGTTTACCATCAGAGCCATTCCCCAGACCCCAATGTATCATTTACTGAAAGAAGAAAACCAGTAAATTTACAATCTCATGAAATAAATGTGCTTGTTTTTACTTATATAAACTACTAAATCTCAGCTATGCTTTTGATAATGCAAGATATAGAGTATCTTCTTCATTTTTTTAAAATGCTGATCAATATTTTCATTTCCTAGTTATCAACCTCATTGAATTAATAATATACCAAATTGAAGAAACATTTTAAGGACAAAACTTTTGAAAATTTTGTTCGAATCTGAAGCCAAAATTCATTTAAGTTTTTTAAAAAAAATGAAAATCAGGTCAACGGCTCAAACAAACTACATTGAAGATCAACTATTCTAACAAAATCTAATTCAGAGATTTGATATTTGATATTTACATGTGGAGAATTGATAAGAGGAATTGATTAGAAGTTTTGTCTTTCATAATTATGTCATTATGTTTCTTCAAGAGCAGAAATCATATACATAGTTGAAAAAGTTATTTAGTTGCATGTAATAGTCTGGAATCTCAGCAAAGGTTTTCCAGTCTGTGCTCATTGGTGCTATGTGTCCTGATGGCAAAACAGTGCAAAGCATGCATGTTGCATGTTCAGAACTCAGGCTGCAGGAAATATATGTGAGGTAAACTGCCAGAAACACTTCAAGTTCAGCATGTCCTTAAGTTTTAATCAGTTTTTAATACTGCACATTCAGAAAATGTTTACTTTTGCCATTTTGCCATATTGTTTGTGGACCCTTAGGTTGAATTAAACAATCCCATATGAGATTGTAACTCACAGTGAGGAAAGCGTTGGTGTACCTCAGAAATTATTTTAAGGATTTTTTGGTATTATTATTTTATATGTATTTTGCTTGCATATATGTCTGTACATCCTGTACTTTCAAGGCTCACAGAGGTCAGAAGAGGGTGTCAGGTCTCCTGGTACTGGAATTACAGATGGTTATGGGCTGCCATGTCAGTACAGGGAACCAGCGTCCTCTGGAAGAGCAGTCAGTGCACTTAACTAATGAGCCATCTCTCTAGCCATCAAGTTAAAGGGTATAAAGCACATTAAAACAACTTCATGGAAACACTTTGATACCTAAATAGAGTAGTCTGACCATGTAGCCCACCAGGCTGGCATCTGCAGTTAACTAGCATAAATAAATATTGTCATTATCAGGAGGGTATGTACTTTTGTCTTTTATTAATTTGCAGCTATATGCTGAGCACCTGAAACAAGTTCTGAAATTGAAGATGATCTCATTAAGTATTTGCTGGTCTATTGAGTCTCATTTTTATGCAACTGAAGTTCAGCAACATAAAATAACTTCCTAAGAAAATTTGCAGTTTCAGAATATGAGGTTTATCTGGCCTCTAGGTCTTCACCTTGAAATCTCTGTTGGCAGATTTATGACAAACCTACTTTTCTTTTCATATCCAACTATCATAGCATGGACTGTCAGCTAGCATCATTAAAAACTTTTAGAATGTAATACTGTGAATAAAGCTAAGATGCAGATATGAAATTCAAAACTTTTAATAAGAAAAAAGTTTAGAATTTAGTAACTGACCTGTCATTTAGCCTTGTCAACATGTTTCTTTTTTATTTCTATCTCAGCTCAGGACTACATTGCTTCTATAGCTCTTTCATATGCCAGGCCCTTCACTTCTCCTTTTTCCTACCTTTCCTACCCTTAGGAGGGATCAACTCATAAACACCATGTCAGTTGTATCCTGGATGATTAGTGAGAGCATTATTACTTTCATCTAATCAAGCTGGGTCACTGTTTAATCAATAAAAATGTGCTAAAATGATAGCATATTATGATAATGATATTATAACAGTGATAATATATTAATCAGCTTACATGAAATTTAACTGACTGTATCACTTATCAGTTTCATGCTAATCTGAACAATATTTTACACAGGTCTGTCTCTTCATCTTAAGGATCCCAAAAGTAGTCAATGTTCTTTATCTCTCCACTTTGCACACTGTGGGTAACCATGGATAAGTACAATCTTTTGACTAGTGAAGAGAACTAATAGAAAAATTTGATAAAGCAACTGAGCTTCAAGAATGCCAAAAACATCTCTGCCTCAAGTGATGGACAAATCCAGGAAAAAGAGTTTTACCAACTCCACATCTAATAGAAGACTAATTTTCAAAATAATAAAATACTCAAGAAACTAGTTAAAGAAAATCAAATAATCTAATTAAAAATGGAATGGCGTTCAGATCTAAACAGAGAATTCTCAATAGAGGAATCTCAAATGGCTGAGAAACACAAAAATGGTCAACATCCTTATTCACCACAGAAATGCAAATCAAAAGTGCTTTGAGATTCCATTTTACACCCATCAGAATTGCTAACATCAGAAACACAAATAATAGCTCCTGCTCGTGAGGACTTGGAGCAAGACGAACACTCCCCTATTGCTGGAGATAGTACAAACTTGTACAGCCAACTTAGAAATCAATATGATGGTTCCTCAGGAAATTGGGAACTTATCTGTTATAAGATCCAGTTATAGTACTCTTGGGCATATACTCAAAAGATACTCCATCTGATCACAATGACATTTGCTCAACTACATTCATGGGTGCTTTATCATGACTGTTCATAATAGTTACATATTGGAAAGAACTCAGATATCTCTCAATCAAAGAATGGATAAAGAAAATGTGGTACAGTCACACAATGCAGTGTATTCAGTTGTTTAAATAAATGACATATGTAATTTTAGAGTAAATGGATTCAACTAGAAAAAATAATCTTGAGTGAGGTGACTTAGAACCAGAAAGACAAACATGATATGTGTTCACTTATAAGTGGATATTAGCTGTTAAGTAAATAATAATCAAGCTACAATCTACAGATCCAGAGAGGTTAGGTAAATAGGGGTAAGAGAATGCATGGATCTCCTTGGTATGGGGAAATTGAATAGATTTTGCAGATGTACAGGTAGCAGGTGAAGACAGTAGTGGTAAAGATCTGGTGTGTGTCGAGGAGAAGCTATGGAGGCAGAGAGGATGGAAGAGACAGCTAGAATTATGGGACATCTGAGGAGTGGAGTGAACATCTACTACAGTGGAAACTTCCTAGAATCTATGAGAGTGACTCTAGTGGAGACTCCTAGTAATGGAGTGTATGGAGTCTGAACTGGCCGCCATCTTTTGTAGCCAGGTAATGCTTACCCTGGTGGTACTGAGTTGCATTCGGGTGAATTGTTGATTAAGTGGGTCTAGTAAAGATCACTTAACAATCCAGGATGATGCTAGCATAGGGGTCATTCTCTGAATACTGACAGTGTGGCCCATTGCAGATGATGACATTCACACAGCACACTGAATGTAGAGGGGTCAAGCAGATGACTGCATAGAGCCTTCGTCTCTATGTTCTACTCTCTTCGTTATGAGAAGGTATTCTACAAGTTACACAAATGGAGATGTAGACATTAACAGAGCCACAAAACCCTCAATCTACAATCTGTCCTGCTTGTAAGATGTACTTGGATAATGACAATTAGTGGCCACTAATTGGAGTGGCCAAACTATATGATCTAACTTGAGGCTCACTCTACAAGCAGGAGCCCATGCCCTACACTGTCTGAATGGCCAGAAAATAGAGAATGGTTATCCCAGAGACCCAGGATAGAACAAAACACAACACACAAAAAAAAAATCTGTGAAATAATTCCTAATTATATTGTGCTATACTCATAGATTGTGCCTTGTCAAATCATTAGTCAAATTTCTTCTGGCAGCAGATGGGAGGAGATGTAGAGAACCATAGACAGACATTGTGTAGAAAGAGTCTAAATTGAGGGTCTTCATTGATTTGTTCCCCTCAGAGTTCAGGGAACCCCACAGAAGAGGGAAAGGGAAGATTCTAGGAGGCAGAGGGAATGAAAGGACATCAGGAGAATATGTCCCACTGAATCAACTAAGGGTTAATATGGGTTTGCCAAGACTGATACAGCAAGCACAGGGGCTGCTAAGGGCTACACCAATGTGTCTCTGCCTATATGTTGTAGCTGTTAGCTTGGTGTTTTGGGGAGACTCCTAACAGTAGAAGCAATTGTGTCTTCAACTCTTTTGCCTGTTCTTGAGACTCTTTTCTTCCTGTTTTGTTGACTGTGCAGTCTCAATATGAGGACTCCTGGGTTTTCTTATTGTATTTTGTTTTCTCCTGGTTTGCTGTCATCTCTTGGAGGCCTCCTCTTTTCTGAAGAGAAAACAGGAAGAGAGTGGATCTGTGGGAGAGGGGAAGTGGGAAGGAGTGGACAGAGTATGAAAAGAGATTTTTTTTCAATTTAAAAATAAAAAATTAATAAATAAAAGAATAAACTATATCCCCAGTGGGGTAAAATAATGATTTCTGTACATATTTATATAGGATTATGAATTAACTGAGACTTTGTATCTATGAAGACATATTAAAATTGTAATTTTGGGATGCTTTCACAGAACTTTCTCTCAAATAGTTACATAGTTAAGTATCCACCTCATCAGTGACAGCTTTGAAATCATACAGTTGAATTCAAATAAAAATGTGGTACTCTATCAGATCTCCCAGATAGCAAGGAGAAGAGGAAATATATTAGATAAAGTACCTCTTTGGATCTTGTCAGAACAGTGAACATTCAAATTTCCAAATCCAGTCCATGGCTCTCATAGAAGAAAATACAGACAGCTACAACTTCCGTGAAGCCTCACATATTTATTATGTATCTTCAAATACCTTTGTATGTGCAATTTAATTAGATCTTAGCAAACAACTTGGAGAGTTGGCAGTACTATATTTGTGTCAAAATGTGGAGTCTGAAACATAAACACTGAGAATGAGATCAACAACCTCGTTTGAGTCTAGTTGCCAGAAACCCCTACAAGTTGTGAAGTCAGCCCATATTTCTTAATCCCAGTGAGCTCTGGCATCTTAATTGTTAAAAGTGAATATTTCCTACATACCTGACTTTCACCAAGAGCAATGAGGTAAGGGTTATGAGATGCTTGCATATCAAAATGACTGGCACTCACTATGTCACTTGTCATTGTTTTTTTTCTTCAAGGTTATGAAGCTAATCACCAAACTAGGCCTGACACATCGATTCTCATTAAGAAGCAAATGGTCAAGGTACTGAAAATGAATGGAATATTATGTGTCTATTACCTTGACAACTTCTTACATTTGCTGTCTGTGACTTGCAGGACCAAGGTGATGCTATAACTGTCAATTTACATTTCTATTGCATCTAATATTTTAATAAAGGTCTCCTCAAGTTCCTTAAAATAATCTTGTACATTATTTCCCATTTTCCATACAATTCAAGAAATTATAATTCACTCTTATACCTCTGCAGGCCTCTGTGCATTTATGCAATGGCTCAGTAATGACTTTGGATAATATCTGCTCAAATTAAAGTATATGGTTAATGGATTCATTTGCTTTTATCTTCCCCTTCTACACAGACTTTAAGATTCAGGTAACTACACTCCACCAGTTCAGACTCTAGAACAAACCCTGATTCTCCTAAGAATTCATGAAATAGTCATGTGATGGTTAATATACGTTGTCAGGCAGACTGAAAATACAACTCTGAGTGTGTTTATGAGTGTGATTCTAAAAATGTTTAACTGAAGATGAAAAGCTCACCATGATGTAGGCAATGTTATCCTATAGTCTTGCATAAATGTTTCTGTCATAGAGTGGCTACTCCTAACACTTTTGACTGAAGTAGGTCTTGCAGTTTGGTTCCTCAACATTTATCAGATATGTGTCTTTTTATCTGTATTATTTATTGTAATTGGGCAAAAGATTCCTTGAGCACAAGAATCTGTTTTGGTTTGTTTAATATTACTTTCCTCCGGTCTTGAAGCATACCCTTTAGGTCATCTATACATATTTCTCAAAGAAATGCATGTATCAACATACATTACTTGCTGTTGGGACATACCTTCTGTGTCTGAAGAGGAACTGGGAAACACTAAGCTAGTTTCACATTGCCCTTAGATGACCTTGGTTCTAGTGTAGGCTTAAAGGCAGAGCTGATTGCTAACCAGAGTACAGTGAATTGGCCTCAGATGTATCACATTTCAGCTCAAGAATGACTATAGAATGGCAGATGAGCCACTGAGCCATTGTCTTCCAACCTATCTATTTGCCTTGGTGTGCCAGAAAATGAACTGCTAGACAGGTTAATTCTAGCTGCTGCCTGGTGGGCAAGGTGAATAGAATTGTTAGGGATGAGATAATCTTCCTATTTCCATCAACTGCTGCCCCTTTTCATTCGAGCCTGAAGAGCTGAACATCCATATATCACTTTATAAAAATGAAGCATATACACACACAAACTACATGCACATGCACGTGTGCGCGCGCGCACACACACAACACACACACACACACATGCCTATATTTAAATGCAAAGAAAGATTCTACTCAAAAGATAATTCTAAAATACTTTTCAAATAAAGAAACTGAGGCAAGTATTTCTCTATGGTGACGTGTTATTATTTCCTCTCAAGAAAACCAGCATAAGACAGTGAAGTTCAGTTTGTAAAGCTGAAAATAAATTTTTTGAGGAGATGTTTGAAAACTTCTTCTGCTCAGGTATATCTTAGATCCATTAAGTCTGAATCCCTGGAAGTAGTATTCAGGTGTGATGATATAACTAAAATAGAAAAACCTTGTCAAGACTTTTATAATAATAAATAAAATAGATCTCTGAACCTTTGTCTCAGTGACTTGTGGTTTTAGAAAAATATGAAAATGCAATAAAACTGGGGGAAAACATTTTAACTCTTAAAAGCAAGAGAAAATTTCCAAAGACTATCTCTTAAATTGAAAATGTAGTAATTTTCTTTTTATAATAGAAGTCTCCATTATTTACTAATTTCTGAAGAAAGGATGCATCTGCCAATCTCAATAGTTTATTTTACAAGCAGAGGTAACCATTAACTTTTCTTGAAGTCCACATTTTTTCTCATATTCGATAATAGAGAACTAATTTTAGAGTGTACATGATGCCATTGTCATAATCACAGAAACTATTGCTTAATCCTACAGAAGTACAGAACTGTGTTTCTAGCTTGAGGACCCTCACCCACAGATATGAGTTAGCAAAGATGTGTCAGTTACAACAAGGAGGCCTGAAAAATGCACAGCATTTTGTCAAACTGTCCCTTTCACTCAGGTCAAAGTTAATCACCATGAAGTTACAGTAAGAGGCAAATGTGAAAATGTATATTAAGCAGTGAAGCAGATATTTGTGTATTTTATATTCACTCAGTCTCACAGCCTGCTATCATTCTTGTAGTTATGTTGATTCTCTTGGTAATATCAACAATTTTAAAATCAAAGGACAGTCAAACCCTTTTAGCATACTCAGATTCCTCTAACTCACTCTTAACAGCTATAATGTGTTAAGTACCACTATCTTAGATACATGTTAGATATATGCTCAATACCTATTAAATGTGTGCATACTAAGAAGGAAACTTGATCCAGGAATCCTATTCGTTAATAAGTTGAAATACTAATTGATCTTGAACTTTTTCATGCTATAGCAAAAGTACTAAAAACTTTATATACACTCGTTCCCTTCCAATTAGGTTTGCAAAATTCTTGTCAGTTCTTCTGATAAGTCAAGATTCTATAAAAGTCAAAGAGTAAAGGAATAAGATGTACTTCATAAATATTAGATTAAAGTATAAATACAAGCTATTTTAGAATGACATCTAAAGTTGTTATCTGCAGCTATCTGTGTGGAATGGACCACACAGAGCTAGGATCAAAATGGTTAAATTGCTTAATACCATTTAACTTCACTTTAGCTGGAAGTAAAACCATGAAAAGTGCATGCAGGCCTTTGAGAGTCTAAAGAATAAGAGGAACTGTATTTAACCAATTAAGTTATATCACTACACATAATGGAGAACCATAAAGGAGACAACTGGAATCAGTAAGAAGATGCGTCAAAATTGGACTATTGGATTTATGTTATTACATGAGAGAATTTGCATATTAAATCTATCTAGAGTATTTTTAGAAATTTTATATTTCTATGTATATAAGGTGTTTAATCTGCATGTATGTTTGTCCACATGTGAATGCTTTGTGCTCATGGAGGCCAGAAGAAGCATAGGATCCTCTGGAACTGGGATTACAGACAGTTGTTAGCCACCATGTGGGTGCTGGTAATTGAACCTGGATTCTGTAAATGAGCAACCAGTACTCATAAATGCAGGGCCAGCCCACCATGATTAGTATTTTAAAGTATAACACTGAGTTTTCCATGTTTGATAGGGAAGTGATGTTTGTTCCTCTGGTGTAAAAAGGACTGCCATGTCTGTTTTCTTCCCTTCTTCTTATTTTTTTAAGTTTTATTTCGGGAGCCTACCATGACTATCCTCTGAGAGACTATATCAGCAGCTGAGTGAGACAGATGCAGATATTTACAACCAACCATTGGACTGAAGTCATAGACCCCTACAGAAGAGTTACAGGAAGAACTGAGGAGCTGAAGGAGATGACAACCCCAGAGGAAGAACAACAGTATCACCTAACTCAGACTCCTGGGAGCTCCCACAGACTAAGCTACCAAACAAAGAGCATACACAGTTTGGCCCCTGGCCCCTACCACATATATAGTAAAGAACTGCCTTGTCTGGCTTCAGTGGGAGAAGATGTGCCTAGTCCTATAGAGACATGATACACCAGGGAAGGGGGATGCATGGGGTGGTAGTGAGGTGGAGATGTGTGTGTGTGTGGGGGGGTACTCTCTCAGAGGCAAAGGGGAGGGAGGATGGGGTGAAGAACTCTTGGGGAGTACTGGGAAGTGGGGACAACATTTGGAATATAAATAAATAAAACTATTTTTAGAAAAGGAAGAAATTCTTTCTGTGACACCAGTATATACATAAGGATCAGAGGAGATAGTGTGCCTCCGTTCAAACAATTCTGCTCTCTGCCTACTTCCAAAGATTCTTTTAACTGTCTCTTCAATTTTCCTAAAGTTATTTTACAGTTTTGCCATGTCATTTCTAGGTGAAAGTGGATATTTTATTCCATCAAGGTCAGAGTCCTGTTCATAGGAGTGTAGGGATTAGGGAAGAGAAGGAAGAATAGAAAGAAAGGTAGAAGAAGATGTACAGAAATTATGAAAATTTTTTGTTATTATTATGGTCTATGCTTAAACTAAATCTCTTCTCTTTAACACCTTTACTGACTCTGAAACCAAAACAGTGCTCTTCAGAAACATTTAATATCCTGTTTTCTTCTGACTCCTTCTGTATCACCCATCAGAGTATAGAATAGTCTTGCTTATGTATTTGATACTATCTCTCCCCTCCAATGGTAAGTATGCTCCATGTTCTATGTTTATGGTTGACTTCTTTTCACATACATATTTTTAGGAGCCCAGAATAGTGTCCAGCATAAAAGTTCATAGGTTGAAAATCTCTCTCTCTCTCTCTCTCTCTCTCTCTCTCCTCTCTCTCTCTCTCTCTCTCTCTCTTTCTCTCTTCTCTCTCTGGACTGAGAATTGAACCCAGGGCCTTTTGCATCTTATCATTGAACAAAAATCTAAACCTCATAAATTTTCAGACAGAAGAAAAAGAGTCAAAATGATATGGGTTTGTTCAGAGAGTTAGAAGTTGTAGACCAATATCATCTTGCTGCTGATGAATACCTCTGTGTAATGAGTGACAGATAATTCAGTTAAAAGTTTCAAATTCTAGGTCCTCTTAGAGATGCTCCCTTCTTTCCATAAATCATTTCCTTTTTTGGATTTAGTCTGTTAGGGAAAGGAAGATTTCAGGGAACAGGATTGGTCTTCAATCTCTTATCTCAAATCTTAAACAATTGCCAGCATCTCTGTCTTTTACTCTTTCCCCCCACAATCTTATTGTTAAAAGAAAACATTACTTAATTCTTAGGAGGAGGAAGAGTTTGGAGAAAAGGAGAAAATCAAACACTTCAACTTAATATTTTACAGATATATAGCCTTCTTTGCCAGATACCGTTGAGCCTTAAATGGGTATGCACTCCTTTCAGGCGGGAGCTGATTCTGCAGGGGAACAGTATGATGACTATTAAAGCTACGTTTATATAAGGCCTATCTTGAGCTGGAACCTATCCTAATAGTATAAACAAAAACAAACTAACAACAAGAAAAACAACAAGAAAAAAAACAAACAAAAAGCATCAAAGACATATTTTCATTTCAATTACTTATATTCTCATTCATTCTAAGTGAGCACGAATCAAGCTCACAAAAAAACAAAGCTTAATATATAAGAAATAAGCAGATTCTACCCGCTTCCACACACTTTTCTCGGTGGGAGAATCAGACCATCAGATTCTGAACTATACAGGTTAGCTTCCCTTCCCTCACCCATCTCCTCATTTTGCAGAGTCTTCTGGGGCACCCCAAGCTGCTCTGAGCAATCTTCTATCCCTGGTGGATCTCCATTTCTATCCTCCTCCACTTGTCTGCCTTCCTTCATCAACCTTTGGAGCCTGAGCCATGCAGGCTAGTTTCCTTTCTCCCACTTCTCTGCTCTCTGAGTCCTCTGGGCACCCCAAGTTTCCCTGAGCAGTCTGTGATCCCCAGTAAACCTCTATTCTCCTAGACCTCTCCACCTACTCTTAGGAGACCTGCAGATACTAAACCATACAGACTTGATGATCTAGAACCATACAGTCCAAGGATACTCATCAGAGGCCAGGACCACTGATGTTAACCCTTCTCACAATGTCTACTGCAACAGGAACATCCAGGGACCAAAACCCCATCCAGAGGACTAAAGGCCCTCAAAGAAACACAATAAAAAAGAAAGCATGGGCAATATGACAACTTCAGAGCATAGCTACATAGGCCTTTAAAATAAATGAATAAATCCCTTAAAGAACTACAGGAAAATACAATTAAGCAGGTAAAGGAAGTAAATAAAACTGTTCAAGATATGAAAGTAGAAATAGAAGAAAAAACAAACAAACCATAAACTGAAGGAACCCTGGAGGTAGAAAACGTAAGGAAGAATAGAAGCAAGCAACTTCTATTCTTTTACGAAAGTAAAAGTCCCAAATCCAAGGTCCAGAAAATATTTTCAACAAAATAATAGAAGAAAACTTATCCTACCTAAAGAAAGAGATGCCTATAAACATATAGGTAATTATAAACTACCAGTTAGACTGGGCCAGAAAAGGAAATATTCTTGCCATATAGTAATCAAAAAACAAAACCTACAGAACAAAGAAAAAAAATATTAAAAGCAGCAAAGGAAAAAGGTCAGGTAACATACAAAGGCAGAAATACCAGATTTACAGCCAACTTCTCAACAGAGACTTGAAAAGTTAGAAGGGCCTTGACAGATATCTTACAACCTGTAAAAAAAAAAAAAAAAAAAAAAAAAAAAAAAAAACACCACAGATGCTAACCTAAACTACTATAATTAGCAAAAGTCTCAATCATGATAGATGAGGAAAACAAGATATTTCAAGACAAATATAAATTCAAACAATATTTATTCACAAATCCAGCCTTATAGAAAAGACTAGAAGGAAAACTCTATGCCAAGAAGGATAATTACATTCAAGAAAACACAGGAAATAAGTAATTCCATAGACATACATACTAACACCACCAACCTCAAAATAAAAGGAGTTAACAATCGCTGATTATTAATATCTCTAAACAACAATTGATTCAATACCCCAAGAAAAAGATACAGGATGACAGAATTAATGCAAAAACAGGATCCATCATTGTACTGCATACAAGAAACTCAACTCAGCAATAAAGATAAATATTATATTAGAGTAAAGGACTGGAAAAAAGTTTTCCAAGCAAACCAACCCAAGAAGCAAGCTCGAGTAGTGATTCTAATATCTAATAAAATAGACTTTCAACCAAAATAGACCCCAAACACAAGGGCACCCACATTTGCAAAAAGAAACATTACTAAAACTTAAATTGTACATCAAACACCAAACATTAATAGTGGGAGACTTCTAAATCCCACTCTTACCAACTGACTGGTCATCTGGACAAAAAGTAAACAGAAACTAGCTATAAAATACACTCCACAGACCCACAGAAGATAAACAAGAATGAAATCCCAAGCAAGAGTGCTTGAATATCTCTTAGAAGGGGGAATAACATAGTTATAAAAGGTAAACGAAGTGAGGGAACTGGGTGACAGACGGAATAAGGCGAGGAATGGGGAGGGGTTCAGGATCAGGTGTGGAGAAGGACAGGAAAAATGGTCAGATGTCCATGAGAATGAATGGAAATCTGCATCTGATGAGATTGGGGAAGTGGGGGCACCTCTAAGATGTGACAGAGACCTGGGATATGGGAGGTGTCCAAGAATCAATTGGGGGTGACCTTAGCTTTGACTCACAGCATTAAGGATATGGAACCTGGAGAAGCCATCTTCTGTAGTCTGGCAGAAACCCCAGTGGAGTGATAATCATTGTGCACCCACACATCTTTCAAACTCCAATTTTTCCTGTCTACAAGAAATGTGGCATTGAGGATAGAGCAGAGACTGAGGGAAACAATAACCAGCCCAAACTGGGACACATTATATAGGCAAGCAGTAATCTCTGACACTATTAATGATAATCTGTTATACTTGCAGACAGTTTAACATAGCTGTCTGCTGTGAGACTCTATTCAGCAGCTGACTTAAACAGATGCAGCTACCCATAGCCAAACAGTGGATGGAACTTGGGAACTTATGGAAGAGTAGGGGAAGGATTGCGAAGGTGGATAGGAACTTAACAGGAAGACCAACAGAGTCAATTAATGTGCACCTTTGGAGCTCTCAGGACTGAACCACCAGCCAAAAAACATACAGTGGCTGAACCTAGGCCTATCCACACATATGTAGCAGATATACAGCTTGGTATTCATGTGAATCCTGAACAACTGGAGCAGGGAGTGTCCCAAAAGCTGTTGGCTGTCCATGAGATATGTTCCTCTGGCTGAGCTGCCTTTTCTTG
This sequence comes from Mastomys natalensis, assembly GCA_021653895.1. Taxonomy (NCBI): domain Eukaryota; kingdom Metazoa; phylum Chordata; class Mammalia; order Rodentia; family Muridae; genus Mastomys; species Mastomys natalensis. Next base: position 217,710 of record JAJTUV010001918.1, read on the forward strand.
CCTCAATGGGACAAGATGCACCTGAGCCACATAGAAACTTGAATGTGCCAGGGGATACCCAAGGGTCCCCACCCTCTCAGGGGAGAAGAGGAGGGTGAATGGAGAAAGGATTATGGGAGGGGGTGACTAGGAGTAGGGTAGTGAGTGGGATGTAACATGAATAAAAAGCAAAAAAAAAAAAAATGAAAACAAATGCTGATTGTATAAAAGAAAAAAAAGAAACAAACAAACAAACAAAGAAAGAAGGAAGGAAAGAAAGACACAGTACATCAAAGAAGTTGTGGAAATTCAAAAGCAGATGGCTTTTTACTATTGATGTTGTTGTTCTTATTTTGGAGTAATGTGCATATCTTTGCACAATTAATGTGTCTGTCTATGAACAATGATTTTATACTCAGGTCTTTAAGGTAGGGTAAATTTATTTAAGTGGAGGCTAACATATCAAAAGATAATTATAGGTCATACTCATGTTAGAATAGAAAGAAGTAGAGCAGTGTGAGAAAAGTGTCTTTGAAGACCTGTTTTAAATGCAAGGAAGAGGTCAAATGGTCTTTGAAGTTTCATCAGTAAGTGGTAGTTAGGCTTGAACCCAAAGCCAGGGAATGCAACAGTCTAGAAAGAGGCAAGTGAAGATATAGGTAGGTCACATGAAGACCCCGAAATAAAAATCGGCTTGGCATGCTAGAGGAAAGAGGACTATATCACATTGCTGTAAGACAGAATTTGCAGAGCTTGATGATTAGCTGTCTGTGTTGAGAATTGTACATAGTTTTGTCCAGTTGTAGAATAATTAAAGTTAAATGTGCAGCCCATTGCTCCTCATGTAGAGGTTAGTCAATCATCATTACTCACTGGGCACAGTGCTAGGCACTCATGAGTAGATCTCTGTGATGTTGCTGAAATGGACTGTTCTCGTCTAGGAATAATCATGCCTGGCAAAGAGCAGGATGTTTTGTTCAAGCCAAAAGCTTACCCTAGCTTTTGTTAAAAGAAGCCAGTGATATAAATACCCTCACCTATTCTCTTCCATTATTATTAAAGAAAATTACAAAGGGGAAGTACCTTTATGAGAAAAAGCTTCTTTAATCTAGTTATAGCTAGATAATGTTTTCACATTTGCTTCTGAGCATCTCAAAGGAGACTATATTATTAGCATTGCTGGGGTTGTGTGGTTTTCTCTCTGCCAAATGTTTTGGAAAAATCCCGCTGACAGCCATGGCTGTGGTAATGTTCAAAAATTACAAGTGCTGTTAAGATGTCAGGAGGCCCACTTGCTCCGACAAGTCGGAAGAGTCTAAAATAGAACCTCAAAGGTAATAAGTGTGAAGAACTTGAAGCTTTTTCTCTTGATGCTCATGGGCGGGAGAAGGAAACATTTTGAACACTTCTCCAATCAGTCCCTTCCTGTTTAATCCACAACATTAAGGTTGAAAGGTGCAGTACAATGTGATTGAGAATTTATCCACCTTGTTTCCATTTGTACATCATTTACCCAGGTCTCTTTGTAAGATGTAGATTATGATACAGATATTTATGAGTAAGGACTAGCTGACTTTCTGCATTTTTTAATAAACTCTCAGGGTTTTAGAAGTACTGATGCACAATATATAGAAGAGACACAAGTTGCCTTTGAAGTAGAATGTTTCCACAGTGTTAAAAAGACATATTTGTCAATAACTTTCCTACTTAGAAGCCTTGGTATCTGGAATGACCCTAATAAATGATTTCCTCATTGTTTTAATGATATACTTTAAATGTATACTTTGGGAATTTCATACAAATATACAATGAATTTTAAGCACATCCCTTCCTTCAATTCCACTGAGATCCCACACATTTCCTTTCCACCTTCATGCCCCATTTTTTACCGCCAGTTTTCTCTTACAAAATGCAAATACTTCATGGGCTAAAATGATCAAACAATACCAAATCCTACAGAGTATACTTCCAAACATCTCTGTCATGGTGTTTTGATTTTCCTGCCTTATCATTCTCTCACACTGTCCCCATAGCATCGTAGACACATATCCTGGCTATTGTCCGCATTATGGCTCTCCATAAAGAATCACAGCTATTTTTCTGCAATGCAAATCCTCCATTACGGTCTGCCTTGAATCTCTTTCAATGACTTCATTGTCTTCAAGATAAAATTCAATAGGATCATGAGGGGGTATACTCCTGTTATTTAAAAATTTAAGATAAGCCCAGTGTTGAGAATAAAAGACATTTAGATCCCCACTTCTTAAACTCAGACTGCTTTTAGGTAAGCTTAACAAGATATATAGAAAAGTCATTTTCTCTGTGTTCTATGGGAAGGAAGGACAGCTGAAACGTAGGAAGGTAACAGGATGTTGGAAGTCTACAAGACAAGACAGATGGGAGTCTTTCAGTGTATCATGTCTTTAGCTCTGATGGTATGAGCATCTAGTAGAAGCAAGGGTCCGTAGATACAAAACTAAACATAAGCCAAGTTAAGCAAAGGGAAAGCAAAACGTAAAGAAATTTCAAGTCCAGGCCCTGGTTCACTGAAACAAAAAGCAAGTTCATGTGTAAGAGGAGTACTGTTTGCAGATTTACTTTCTTCCTTTAAACTACCTGAGTAAAAATTGCCATTCTTGTTATACACACTAACTAGAGATACTCAGAAGTTAATGCTGGAAAAATATAGTTCTACACAATTAGGATATTATAGGAGCATCAGTGTTCAATTAGTAATGAGTTTACAGGACCAAATACCTTTCTGCAGAGTGTTTATCTTAGAATCTGGGATTCTTTTTCTTTTACTAGGTAACAATCTTCATTCAGTATAATAGAGAGCATAAATCATCTATAGTAATAGAAAGCTTATCAAGAATTCTGTTGAGAGAGATAGTAGTAAATAAAAATTATAAGGAGACCGAAGAAAGCTTTGAGTGTGACAGATGGTATGAGGATCTAGAAGAAGCAAGAGTCTCTTGATAAAAACTTAAAAAAAAAAAGCCAAGTTAAGCAATGAGGATGTCTCATTTCTTTGACTAAGTTGTAGGAAAGCATAGTGCATCATTTAAAAGTTGCAAAAAGGCATCCAGTAAGTTACCTCTCTCTTAGTCTGGTCTGGGTCCTGGTACCTAGTATCTCTATGCAATATTCTTATCAATGCTATTAACAAATTTGCCCAGAATGCTTCTGTCTTTAGCATTAATTTTAGTATAGTATAAATAGTATCACTTATTTTTCCTTCCCTTGTTATCCAGGAAGTTATATATCAATACCTAAAACTGTAATACTTTTGACCCAATTTGCTTTAATAAGTATTCTATATACTACTGATTTTTTCAAATATTTCTTTATGTATTCTTGTTATCACTAGGGTTTTTTTAAGTACTGAAGGTGCATGCATATTTAAATTTGAAACTGTTATGAAACTGTGCAATGTGAAAATTAGGTCCACTTCACACCCAATCAAATGAATAAAAATATTACTGTAGACCCAAGCCCTCACTATTGTTACACTGCTTTTAAAAATTTATCTTCACCAATATCTGTCAAAATAGTTTCATTAGAATTGCTTCTTTGATGAAGAAAAATCACATTTCGTTCTCATTAACTATATTCATGTTTTTAAATTAATTTTTCCTCCTGAATATTTGTGTTTTTTGTGTGATTTAGAGATAATTTTATATATTAGTCTTTTGTCATACTTGAGAAAATTGAACATAAGTTTTCAATGTACCTTCGAGTGTGTGGGAAATGGGGCCGCTGTGGAGGAGTCCCGGAGGCCTCCAAGCAGCAGGTCCCACATACAGGAGAAAGATCTGGAGTTCCAAAGGCTGGAAGCTTTGGCGACAGCAGGCCCCAATGATACAAAGAAGTCCTTGGTTCCAAAAGGGTTTATTTTCATGGCGGGTGGTGGATGGATCTGGATGTACTCCCCCTCCACCCCCCAGAAACTCAGGGCAGACCTGAGTTAAATAGGGAGGGAGAAGTGGGAAGGGTCTGGGAAGGAATGCTTAGTTGGCTCCACCCTCTGACCTTCATTAGTATGTATATCTCTAGGGCCTGAGGCCTGTAGTCACACCCTCTACCTGTGCACATTGGGAGGGGCTGTAATGGCCTATGTGACTGAACAACGTAGGTCCATGGGATTAGACTGCTTGTCAGGACCCTGGGTTCTGGGAATGGCCGAACTCCTGCGGAGTCTCAGGGTCCAGGCCCATGCCAGCCAAGAACCAAGATGCCTTATGCAGTCCCACACGAGTATATATGTGTAGTAGGTGGGTGAGGGTAGCTACTATATAAAAACCAAGTAGTTAAATAGTCAGGACTTTATGGTTTTAAGCTATACTGGAAGTTTTCTACTTTGAGATTGTTTTTTTAAAATGCTGTTTATAGATTTCCTTGATCTTCAGCAGCAGGGTAACTTATTCAGACACCAACAGGGCCTTCTGGATTAGAAAGTAAAATGTGGATTAGAAAGCTAAAATGTGGTCATACAGTTGTGAGTAACATTCAATTGCTTTTTACATTAGAAACATTTTGAAAGCACTAATTTATGAAACACTCCCACCAGTTTCAGACTCTAGAAACAAAAACCCTGATTCTTCTCCTAAGACTTCATTAAATAGTCCAGTGTGATGGTTAATATACGTTTGTCACAGACTGAAAATACCACTCTGAGTGGTGATTATAGAGTGAGATTCTAAAAATGTTAACTGAAGATGATACGCTCACCAAGAATGTAAGGCAATGTTATCCCTATAGATCCATGCATAAATGTTTTCTGTCATGAGACTGGCTAACTCCTAACACTTTTGACTAAGTAAGGTCTTGCAGTTTGGTTCCTCAACATTTATTAAATATTTTGTCCTTTTTATCTGTATTTATTTATTGTAATATGGGCAAATTATTCCTTCTGGAGCACAAGAATTCCGTTTTGTGGTTTGTTTAATATTACTTTCCCCCCCACCATTCTAAAGCAATACCGCTATAGGTCATCTATAAACATAATTTCTCAATAGAAATGCCATGTATTCAACATACATTACTGTCCTGTTGGACATAAACCTTCTGGTCCTGAAGGGAACTGGGAAACACTAAGCTTAGTTTTCACTTGCCCTTAGATGACCTTGGTTTTCTATGTGTAGGCATAAAAAGGCAGATCGATTGCTAAACCAGAGTACAGTGAGTTTGGCGCTCAGATGGTATCACACTCAGCTCAAGGAATGGAATATAGAATGGCAGATGAGCCACTGAGCCATATCTTCCAACTATATATTTAGCCTTGGTGTGCCAGAAAATAACTGCTAAACAGTTAAATTCTAGCTGCCTGCGTGGTGGGTCAACGTGAATAGGAAGTGTTAGGCGATGAGATTATCTTTCCTTTTTCCATCAACTGCTTCTGCCCCTTTTCATTCGAACCTGAAGAGCTGAACATGCCATATATCACTTTACATAAAAATGAAGCATATACACACACACACACACATACTGCATACACACACACACACACACACCACACACCTATATTAAATGGCAAAGGAAAGATTCTAACTCAAAGAATAATTCACAAATACTTTTCAAATCAAGAAACTGAGGCAGGGTAGTTCTCTATGGAGAATGTGTTATTATTTCCTCTCAAGAAAACCAGCATAAGACAGTGAAGTTCAGTTTGTAAAGCTGAAAATAAAATTTTTTGGAGGAGATGTTTTGAAAACTTCTTCTGCCAGGTATATCTTAGATCCATTAAGTCTGAAATCCCTGTAAGTAGTATTTCAGGTGTGATTGAATAACTAAAATAGAACAACGCTTGTCAAGACTTTTATAATATAAATAATTAGATCTCAGAAACCTTTTGTCTCAGTGACCCATGTGTTTTAGAGAAAATATGAAAATGACAATAAACTGGGAAAAGCATTTTTAAAAACTGTCTTAAAAAGCAGAGAAAATTTCCAAAGACTATTTCTTAAAATTTTAAAAATTTAGTAATTTTCTTTTTAAATAGAAATCCCTATATTTTCTAATTTCGAAGAAAAGGGGCTCGCCATCCATAGTTTATTTATCAAAGCAGAGTAACCATTTAAACCCTTTTTTGAAGTCCCCCATTTTTTTTCAATATTCGATAATAGAGAACTAATTCAGATTGGGTTAAAAAGGAAGCCTTGACATATGCCCCAGAGACTATTTTTTTAATTTTTAATTAAATCCTACGGAAGTACAGAAATGTTTTCAGCTTGAAGGGACCCCATCCACAATATGAGTTACAAAGTTTTAGTTTACAACAAGGGGGCCCCGAAAAAATTTTCACAGGGATTTTGTCAAACTGTCCCTTTCACCCCATTCAGAGTTAATCACCAGTGTAGTTACCCGTAAGGAGCAAATGTGAAAATGTATATGGGAAACAGTGAAGCGATACTTGTGTATTTTTTTATTCAAATCCCTCCCCACAGTCCTTTCTATCCCTTCTTGTAATTTTGTTGATTCCTTGTAAGGGGGGTGCTTTTTTGGGGGGGTCCTTTTTAAAAAGGAGGAAAACAAAAAAATTCAAAACCCAAACTCCCAGGATCTAAACCCCCAGCCTGAGAACAGACCAGGGCAAGCTGGGCCTCTGAGAGGCCTAACCAGCACTGACTCAGGGCAGATACAGACCCCCAGACCAAAAAGGGATGGAGGGTTGAGGCTCTTTTTAGAAGAAATTAAGGGGGGGAAAGGGTTGTGGCCCCCAAGGGGGATAGGAACTGCACCCGGAATTTAACAAGTAAAACCCAAACCCGAACCGTTGGGGGGCTCTCAGAGACTGAATCCCCCCAACCCCTGGAGCAAAACCTAGGTCTACACAGATCTAAACCCCCATGGCGACCTAGGTCCCCCCTCCCCCTAAGGGTTTAAATGGGCGCTTGGTTTCATGTAGGTCTCCCAAAAACTGGAGTGTGGGCTATCCCCCCAAAAAATGCGCCTGTATATGGAGTAGGGCTTCTAGCTGGGGCCTCATCTGGCCCCATGGAAGGAAACACCTAGCCTCTCAGGGGACTAAAAGTGGCAAGGTGGGGGGGTAAAAGGAGGGAGGGGGTACTCAGAAACAAGAGATGGGGAAGGTTGTTTGGGGGGGGTGGGCTGGGACGGTTTTATAAAGGAATAAGCAAAAAAAAAAAAATAAAAAAAAAAATAATAAAAAAAAATAAAAAAAAAATAAAATCAAAGACAGTCAGAACCCTTTTAGCAACTCGATTCCTCTACTCATTCTTAACAGCTATAATGTTTTATGTACCACACTTTTGTACATTTTAAAATTTTCTCAATACCTATTAATTGTGCAAAACTAGAAGAAACTGATCCAGGAATCCCCCAAACGTTAATTTAAATTGAAATACTAATTGATCTTGAACTTTTCATGCTATAAAAAAGAAAAACTAAAAAAATTTATAAACACTCGTTTCCCTTCCATTAGGTTGGCAAAATTCCCTTTCAAGTCCCGATAATTTAAAAATTCCCATAAAAGTCAAAAAGTAAAGGAATAAGATGTACTTCAAACATATTAGTAAAAAAGTATAAATACAAGCTTTTTTTAAATGACATCTAAGTTTTATCTGCAGCTACTGGTGGAAGGGGCCACACAAAAAACTTTGGGATCAAAAATTTGGGTTTAAAAATTTGCTAATAAACCATTTTAAAATTCCCCCTTTTTGCTGGAAGTAAACACAAAAAAAAAAGTGGGGATACAGGACCTTTTAGAGGGCAAAAAAATAAAAGGAACTTAAACTTAACCAATTAAGTTTTAATTTACTAAAAACTCAAATAATGGAGAAAAACATAAAGGGGGGGAAACGGAAAAATCAGTTTTTAAAAAAGGGAAAATTTCCTTTTTGAAAATTTGGATTTTTTTTAAATTTTTTGTTTAAAAAAAACATGAGGGAAAAATTTGCATATTTAAAAACTATCTAAAAAGGGATTTTTAAAAAATTTTAAAATTTCTAATTTTTAAAAAAAACGTTTTTTTAAACTGCATGGGAATTTTTTTTCCCACAAAAGTGAATGGGTTTTGTTTCCCAATGGAGGGCCAGAAAAGACATAAAGGGTCCCTGGAACGGGAATTACAGACAGTTTGTTAGCCCCCATGTGGGGGGGCTGGTAATAAAACCTGGATTTTCCGTAAATGAGCAAAACCCGTACCATAATGCAGGGCCAGCCCAACATGATTAGTATTTTAAAGTATAAACACCCGAGTTTTTCCATGTTTGATTAGGAAAATGATGTTTTTCCTCTTGGTAAAAAAAGGGCTGGGCCCTGTCTTTTTTCTTTTTCCCTTCTTCTTTTTTTTTTAAGTTTTTTTTTTTCGGGAGCCTTTTCCATGAATATCCTCTTGAGAACTATATCAGGCAGCCCGAGTGAGACAGATGCAATATTTACAAAACCCCCAATTTGGGCTTTAAGTCATAACCCTACGAAAAAGTCACAGGAAGACCCCGAGGACTGAAGGAGATGACAAACCCCCGAGGAAGAACAACTATCACCTAAAACCCGCTCCTGGAGCTCCCACAGACTAACTACCAAACAAAGAGCATCACAGTTTTGGCCTCTTGCCCCTACACATATATGAAAAGAACTGCCCTTTTTCCCGGCTTCAGTTGGAGGGAAAATTTTCCTAGTCCCCATAGAGACATGATACACCAGGGGAAAGGGGGAAAGCATGGGTGGTAAAAAATGAGGGGGAGAGTGGGGGGGGGGAGGGGTAACCCCTCCTCCGGGGGCAAAAAAAGGGGGGGAGGAGGGGGGTGAAGAAAATCTGGGGAGTAAATGGGGAATGGGGGGCAACATTTGGGGAAAATAAATAAAAAAACATTTTTAAAAAGGAAGAAATTCTTTCTGTGACACCAGTATATACATAAGGATCAGAGGGGATAGTGTGGCCCTCCCTTTTAAACAATTCTGTCTCTGCTACTTCCAAAGATTCCCCTTAACTGTCCTTCTTAAAGGGGACCTGCAGAACTAAAACCATATAGAACCCTTTATGATCGAGAACCAACGTCCAGGATACTCATCAGAGGGCCCGGCCCTGATGTTAAAAAAACCCCTTCTCCAAAAGTCTCCTTTTGGAAGCAGGAACATCCAGGGACCAAAAAAAAAACCCATCCAAAAACTAAAGGGCCCTCAAAAGAAACACAATAAAAAGGAAAGCATTGGCAATATGAAAATTTTAAAAGCATAGGGTAAAAATAGGCCTTTTTAAAAAAAATAATAAAAAAAAATTTCCCCCCAAAGACTACAGGGAAAATACCCAATTTTAAAGGGGGTGAAAAAAAGTAAATACACGGTCAAGGGTATTTTAAAGAAGAAATTTTGAAGAAAAAAACAAAAAAACCATAAAAAAAAGGGAAGGGAACCCGGGGGTAGAAAGAAAACTAGAAGAATAAAAGCAACACACCTGAAAAAAAAGGACCCGGAAAAAAAAAACCCCAGGTAGAGTTCCTTAGAAGAAAATTGATAAATTTGTCAAAAAAAGTTAAATCTAAAAAATGCTGACAAAACAAAACTGGAAAACGGAACCATGAAAAAAACCCAAACCTAAAAACACTAGGGCTAGACGAAAGTAAAAGCCCAACTCCAAGGTCCCAGAAAATATTTTTCAACAAAAAATAGAAAAAAAAACCTATCCAACCTAAAAAAAAGGGGATGCCTAAAACATATAGGTAATTTTTTTAAAATACCAGTTTTGACTGGGGGCCCGAAAAGGAAATATTCTTGCCATATAGAAAACAAAAAACAAAAAACCCCAAAAAAAGAAAAAAAATTAAAAGCAGCAAAGGAAAAAGGTCGGAACATACAAAGGCAGAAAAAACCAATTTTACCCACAGCCGAATTCTCCAACAGAACTTGAAAATTAGAAAGGGCCTTTACAGATTCCCTTTCAACCCCGTAAAAAAAAAAAAAAAAAAAAAAAAAAAAAAAAAAAAAAAATCTCCAAGACCAACCTAAAACTACTTAATTACAAAGGGCTCAATCATGATAGATGGGGAAAAAAAATTTTTTCAAGACAAAAATAATTCAAACAATATTTTTTTTACAAAATCCAGCCTTATAAAAAGACTAGAAAAAATCTTTGCCAAAAGGATAATTACATTCAAGAAAACACAGGAATAAGTAATTTTTCCCTAGACATACATACTAACACCACCAACCTCAAAAAAAAAGGAGTTTTTCAATCGCTGATTATTAATTCTCTAAACAACAATGATTCAATACCCCCCCCGAAAAAGATACAGGATGACAGAATTAATCAAAAACAAAGGGTCCATCATTGTAAAGCATACAAGAAACAAAAAAAAAAACCGGAATAAAGATAAATATTATATTTGAGTAAAGGACTGGAAAAATTTTCCAAGCAAAAACCAACCCCAAAAAAGCAACTCGAGTAGTGATCTAATATCTAATAAAATACTTTCCCAAACCCAAAAAAACCCCAAACACAAGGGCAAACCCCATTGCAAAAAAAAACATACTAAAAAATTTTAATTGTACATCAAAAAAACCCCCAAAATTAAAAAAGTGGAACTTCTAAATATTTTTTTTACTTTTTAAAAAACCAAATGACTGGCTCTGGACAAAAAGTAACCCCGAAACTAGCTATAAATAACACTTCCACAACCCACAAAGATAAACAAAAAGGAATCCCAAGCAAGAGTGCTTGAAAATCTCTAGAAGGGGGAATAACATATATAAAAAATAGACGAGTGAGGAACTGGGTGACCCGACGAAAAGGAGAGGAATGGGGAGGGGTTCAGGAAACAGTGTGGAGGACGGGAAAAAAGTCAGAAATTTCCCTGAGAATGAATGGGAAAAAAATGCATCGATGAGATTGGGGAAGTGGGGGCACCTCTAAGATGTGACAGAGACCTGGGATATGGGAGGTGTTCAAGAATCAATTGGGGGTGACCTTAGCCCTTTTACTCACAGCATTAAGATATTGAACCGGAGAAACCTTCTGTAGCCTGGCAAAAACCCTAGAGGAGGATAAACATTGTGCACCCCCCACCTCTTTCAAACTCCACTTTTTTCTGTCTACAAAAAAAATGTGGCATTGAGGAAGAGCAGAGACGAGGGAAACAATAACCAGCCAAACTGGGAAAACAATATATGGCAAACATAATCCCCTACAATATTAAGATAACTGTTTTACTTCAGACAGTTTAATTTATAGCTGTCTGCGTGAGACTCTATTAGCAGCTGACTTAAAAAGATGCAGCCACCCAAAGTCCGAAAAAGTGGATGGAACTTGGAACTTATGGAAGAGTAGGGGAAGGATTTGCGAGTTTGGGAAAGGAATAAAACAGGAAGACCCCAACAGAGTCAATTAATGTGCACCTTTGGAGCTCTCGGACTAACCACCAGGCCAAAAACCCTACGTGGCTGAACCTAGAGCCTATCCACACATATGTAGCAGATAAACAGTCTTGTATTCCATTTGAATCCTGAACAATCTGGAGCAGGGAGTGGTCCCAAAAGCGGTTTGCTGTCCATGAGATATGATCCTCGGCTGAGCTGCCATTGTTCTTGCCCTCAATGGTATCAAGATGCCACCTGAGCCACACAGAAACTTGAATGTGCCCAGGGATAACCCAAGGGTCCCCACCCTCCTCCGGGGGAGAAGAGTGAGGGGTGAATGGAGAAAGGAATTATGGGAGGGGGTGAAACTAGGAGTAGGGTAGAGAGTGTGGATGTAACATGAATAAAAAGCAAAAAAAAAAAAAAAATGAAAACAAATAAATGCTGATTTGTAAAAAAAGGGAAAAAAAAGAAACAAACAAACAAACAAAGAAAGAAGGAAGAGAAAGAAAAGACACGTAACATCAAAGAAGGTTGTGGAAATTCAAAAGCTAGATGGCTTTTGTATACTATGATTGTTTGTTTGTCTTATTTTTGGAGTAAGTGTGCATGATCTTTGCAGCAAATTAATGTGTCTGTCTATGAAACAATGATTTTATATATCAGTCCCTTTATTACGGTAGGGTAAATTTATTTTAAAGTGGAGGCTAACAATATCAAAAGATAATATTTATTTAATGTTTTTTTTTTTATTATGTTAATATAATAATAATATATTAAAAATTTTTTTTATTATAATAAATGTTTTTATAATATAGAAAATGGAGTTGCATCTTATTAGAAATTATTATTTTTAATAGATGTAAATTATTATATTTATTATTTTAATTTAAATATATTTATTGTGTAATTGTGTGTGGCTCATATAAATTTTTAATGTTATTGGTATTATAAACATAGAAATGTTAAATAACAGAGGTTCTGTTATGATTGGTGTGGGGGGGGGGGGGAGGGGGGGGGTGGGGGGGGGGGGGGGGGGGAGGGGGGGGGGGTTGTGTGTGGTGTGTGAGGTGTGGGGGGTGTGGGGGTGGTTTGGGGGATTTGGGTAGGTAGGGGGTGGGTAATGGGGGTGGGGGGGGTGATATATACACGAATATTAAGGGGCTTGGGGTAACTATGGGCCGTTAAGCTGATGCTAAACAAAATAAAATCTACATCTACAAAGCAACCAAAATAAACCACATTAACCTAAAAATATTTGATTTGACTGATTGTCTAGATACATATCATATAGATGGCTAGGTAGGGGGGGGGGGGTTATCTAGACAAAGATGGCGTGGGCATTTATTGGGGGGGGGGGAGGGAGGGGGGGGGAGGGTTTTTTTTGAATTTCTTTGTTTTTGTATAAGGGGGGGGTTGTTTGGGGTTTACTTTGAGGGAAGTGCTGTTATGGAAGTAGAGATATAGAGTGTGACCAGTTCTGGTGGTCAAAAGACTATCTTTTCAATCATCCACTCTCTTCTACCTACTAATATAGTGCAAGAGCAGCTATCGCTGCCAAAAACATACAAAATCACAGCTCCATTCGCTCCCTCTCAAAATATTTTAATTCCATCCCCCAGGTGACGTTTAGCTTGTATTTATTATATTTATAAACAACAATTCTATTAAAAATATTTATAATTTATTATTTTATAATAAATTGGTAATACATTGTTAGCAGATATAAATATTAATTATATTTTTAAAATATATATTAAAAAAATTTATTTATAAATTTTTTTTTTTTGTTTTAGTGATACATAGTTAAGTCTTTAAATTAATTGGTGAATTATTTATGAGAAAAAATACACAGTATACATAAAACAAAAATACAAAGTGAAAAAATTTATTAATATTATTTTTTATTAAAATATTTTATAATTTAGTTTGAGTCAAGGGACAAAGGAAAATGAAAATAAATAATATTTTAATAAAAATAGGGGCGAGGGAGTGAGAATTATATGATCTAAAATTTATAAACTTGAAAATAATCTATTATAAAAAATAATTAATTTTGTGGTTCTTATTAAAATAATAATAATAAATATTATAATTTATTTTGTTAGGTGTTATTGTTAATTTGGGATTGTTTTAAGAGGAGTGGAGGTGTATTTTTATATAATATATCTGCGTGTAACACCTTACTGTGTCATAAGATGTTTTACTGTAGCGTGTACAATGGGAAAATACATGGCGTGCCCCTAAATAATTGAGAACAATAAAAGGTTGTGTAGTCATGCTGTACTTAGAGATGAACAAAATAATTAATATAATCTTAAACTTCTTGTCAACCAACGCTCATCATATCCAAAGACATCATATGCTCTCTCGCCAAACCCATAAATCCAAGCAAAAAAAACCAAATTCCAAAAACACAAAACGCGCGCGCGCGCGCGAGCGAGAGGGAGATTGTGTGTGCGCGTCTCAGCGCGCAAAACACCCAAAATACACAAGCACAAGACAGCCAACAACAAACAAAAACTCTTACCTCAACAGAAAAACCAACCCCCAACAACAAAATAACACTCACTTCAAAAACCTCCCCAAAACAAAAGAGCAAAACCTATCAGTCTTACCCAACCCCCCCTCTCACACCAGTGCTACCACCTGTCTCTCCACACCAAACAGGATAAAACACCAAATGCTCTACGAATTCACCCTTCTCCCCTCCAGCCCCTAGAGCACGCCCCCCCCCCGAACACACACACACAAGCCACACACCCTACCACTCCAAACACACACACCCCCACACCAACAACTCCCATCAAACATAAAACCCCCCCCCACACACAAACCCCACAACAAACAACCCCTTCCCCACGACCCCCCAAAAACAATAACACATCACTACACCCCTCACCCCCGTTACACCGTAAACATAACTAAAGATCATATTATAATAAATTTGTACTTACACGGACAGTGTGGGTGATCACTATACGAACCTCAGCGTAGTCACAGCTATAGAAAATAAGTGAGCGTAGAGCATGAGAGCGAGCGAAGAGAAAGTATGATCATCATTGAGCGAGAAAAGACCCTAATGATTATAAAAGATGCAAGGATGCGTGAGTGCGCGATAGTTATACGAGTCATCAAAATATGTGTACTTTCTTCATTTTGATCCCTCTTTTAGTGCGTAGCTACGTTAATTCAATTACAACAATATAAAGATTGGATGAGATAATGTAATTGAGCGGACTTATTATAAGCAGGTTACTACGCAATAAGCGCATGGAGCGAGATCATAGCCTAACAGAATCCTAGAAAGAAGGAAGAGCTGCGAAAATAGAGCAGATATATAACATTGGGTTATGGAGGGAGCGTGACACAAGAATTTACCCTGTTCTTATGGTCCGCAGATAAAAAGGAACAAGCGCGATCATCTTTCGTGTATCAAGTAGATAGGCTTAGACAGTGTACAAAGTGATGTGACTATAATAACACTGAAGTGCCTTATCAGCAGTAAAGATCAGATCGGAATTGGATAAGGATCTACATGAGCTAGTTATTGTAAATCTAGCGGATCATAACGTTTGGACCTTCCTCGTCTAGGATAGATGTTAAGGAGACTATAAGTACGATCTCAGTCTAATGATGTCTCACGAGAGAAGGTTTGTTGTATTAGAAAAATGTTAAGTAGACGTAAATTGAAAGTGAGTCAAGAGTGCGACGCCAATAATGCTCCATCATAAATGGTTAGATTGGAGTCAGGATGACTAATCGGATACGATTAATATTACTCCACGGGTGTGCACAGGTGCGACGCGACTTAAAAGTATCTGTGGGAGAGGTCACTCATTTTTTATGAGTAATGGAGTCAGTCACACGTGAGCGTGCGAGAAGTCTATGTTCAAGGATACAACTGAGATCTAGTGTTATCGTCTAGTCTATTAATAATCATAATAGCATATCTAGTGCAAATAGCGATAGTCTGAGTGAGAATGTTTTCTTCTGTAATTGGATTCAAAGCAGCCACCAAAAGACTTAAATTATATCTAACCGCTAGAGTTGGAATTCTAGCTAGTAAATAGGCTGCCAGTGGCAGGGAGCGATTCCTCAGAAGCTTTCTCATTTTCAACTTAATATTCATTATGTAACGCGTCGATTTAAAATTTTACAAGATAGCGAGCGGGAAAGTTACCTGTTAAAGTGATAATATATGTCTATTCAGTATAGTAATCTCTATGTATAATAGGCTGTAGATAGATACACACCAACTCTCCTCCGCATATCACTAACACTCACTTCTACTCTAAACTGAGCGCTCCAAGAGACCACGAGCGCACCCCCCTCTCCACCCCAAGTCGCCCCTTATCGCAAGCGCGAGACCACCCAAACTCTCTCTGCACGACGGCAACAACCTCGATGCCCCTCAGGTTCTGAGTGAATCTCTCATATACATGACTACACGCTCACATAGCATACCACAAGACACGATAGAACCGACAAACACACAAGCGTCTCACGAACCAAACTAATTCAACACAATTCCACTACTTCCGCCGCACCATAAAAAACCGTCTGCACTCAGTTTGACAAACACTCCTATCTCCACTCTCAAAACTAAACTAACATCCACTCATGAAGCGACGTATACAATACACAGTAAACCACACCCGATCAGACAGAGCACGCCCCAGATAAACTCTCTATCTCATCAGCACTCACACCCCTTCCGCGACTACCCTAATATCAACCACCCACTCAATTACCACACACAGCTCGATGTACAATTTTTGAACACTACCAGTGCTGCACTAGGGGCAGGGACAGCAGACAGAGGTTGATGTGCCTCAAATATCACATGCGGAAGGAGCGAACAGAATGATGCTCATAATCCACACATGGACTGGCACTCTCAAATGAGGCTCAAAGAAGTCGCCCTCAGGAAGTATAGACACCTAGATCTCACCATATTAGTATACCGGCGACTAAAATACTAGCACACATCTCTAACAATCTACCCAAGCCGCGAGCCGATAGTAAACTGAACAGTGTGAAGTACTTGACGTATTTATTTCTTCTCTGTATGCTCATGCGCGAGCGAGCTATCTCGCCCGAGAGCAGCCGAGAACAGTTAAACAAAACACGGAGAAACCACACTCTCATATCCTAAATACTGAGCGCGCTGCCCAGACCGCGAAAAACACAAAACACACTCAACCAACCCCACTAAATACCTTTTCTATCCCATCAACTCTCACATTAGTCCAACTACACATCTCTCCTCAGACCTCAGATTTAAATCCATCACCAAACCAAAACAATCCACTCGATAGCGAAGTTCTTATAATCTTAACAACAACACAACAACAAAATGAAGGAGTCTCGAGACGATGGTCTATGATCTATGTGAGAAAAAGCACGATGCACTAAATACAGCCCTATAACTGAGCAGAACAGACAAGACAGATCACCATCAATCTTCATCTAATGAGCTATGTGTGAATAAATTACACATAAAGGAATAATATAATGGAAAATATGGATTTTGGAGAGTGTATGGTCGTCGCGAAACATATGTTTTAAAGCGTTCTCTAAGCAGCTCAGCAATCTCAATACTTACAAGTTACATATTCTCTCTTGAATATTCTCTTACAACATAGTATACACACATGACATTAAATTACGCGCGAATCGCCAGAAAGAAAATAATGCATGACTCTCTCATCGATCTACAATAGGAAGTATACACTAACTTACTAAAACCACATCTAATACGCTTAATAGATAAGAACCTCAATAGATCTATGACCTATAAAGCGTATAACAGAGAGAAGAGATCAAAATACGACTCATAACATCCATATGGAATAAGATTAATTGTGAAACTCAACAAAAGCTAAATCAATAGACATTAACACCTTATTTAGCCATACTAGATGATGTATGATCTATCTTTCTGCTCACTCTACCAGTAATAAACTTATTGCACATACACTACAGTCTAAATTTTGTGGAATAAGTAATAATACTTAAATAGTTAAGTGAATATAAGTTGTAGACAAGTGAAGACCTCAGGGCGGATCTTTGAATCAAGATTTTTTATAGAAGTGTGAAGATGGGGGTTTTGGTTTGACTTTGTTTTGGGTATTATGGGGTTTGTAAATTAATTTTTTAATATGTTTGTTATGAAAAGAAAGGAAATTGATTTGAATAGGTTGATAAATATATAGGTTCATGTAATTATGACACATATAATTACAACTTAGTTGAAAATTGTTAGTTAAGGCATGAGGATGATGTTGTAAGTATTAAATCATATGAAATATTTTTATGTATGGAGGCAAACATAATGTTAGTAATTTACAAATTAAGTATGTAGTTTTAGTAATTTGTTATAGGATGGTGTTTTTGATGATGATGACTGATTTAATTATATATAAAGTAAAATTTTAGAATTCGGAGAAAATTTTAATGATATTGTACAGATTTATGGATGAGAAAATAAAGAATGCACAGCTTTTTTCTTCTGCAATGCAAATCCTACATCAAGGTCTGCCTTGAAGCTCTTGCAATGACTTCATTGCTTCAAGATAAAATTCAATAGGAATCATGAGGGTATATGCCTGGTTATTTAAAATTTTAAGATAACAGCCCAGTTGTTGAGAATAAAAAGAACATTTAGATCCGCACTTCTAAACTCAGGAACTGTACATTTAGTACAGCTTAACAAGATAGTATAGAAAAGTCCAATATTTCTCTGTGTTCAAAGGTAAAGAACAGGACCGTCTGAAACGATAGAAACGGTATACGAGAAGTTGGAAGTCTACAAAGACACAGACAGATGGGAGGTCTTCAGTGTATCTATGTCTTTAGCTGCTGATTGTATGAGCATCTAAGTAGAAGCAGGTGCCGTACGAATACAAAACTAAACATAAGGCCTAGTTAAGCAAAGGAAAGCAAAAACGTAAAGAAGTTTCAAAAGTCCAGGCCCCCTGTTCACTGAAAACAAAAAGCAAGTTTCATGTTGTAAAGAGTAGTCGGTTTGCAGATTTACTTTCTTCCTATTAAAACTAGCCTGAGTAAAAATTGCCATTTCTTGTTATACCACACTAACTAGAGGATACACAGAAGTTAATGCTGAAAAATATAGTTCTATCACAATTGGATATTAAATAGGAGCATTCAGTGTTCAAATAGTAATGAATTTACATGACCAAATACCTTTCTGCAGAGTGTTTATCTTAGAATCTGGGATTCTTTTTCTTTTACTAGTAACAATCTTCATTCAGGTTATTATTAAGAGCATAAATCATCTGATAGTAGTTTTATAGAAAGCTCATTCAAGATATTCCTCGTTGAGTAGAGATAGTGTTAAATAACAAATATAAGGAGACCTGAAGAAAGGCTGTTGAAGTGTGACAGATGGTATGAGGATCTAGAAGATAGCAATAGTCTCTTGATAAAAAACCTTAAAAAAAAAGCCAAGTTTAAGCAATGAGGAATGTCTCATTTCTTTGACTAAGTTGTAGGAAAGCATAGTGCATCATTTAAAAAAGTTGCAAAAAGGCATCCAGTAAGTTACCTCGGACGCGTCTCTTAGTCTGGTCTGGGTCCTGGAACCTAGTTAAATCCTATGCAATCTCTCTTATCAGATACTAATAACAATTTTCCCATAATGCTTCTGTACTTTTGCATAAATTAGTATATAAAAATAGTATCACTTATTTTTTTTCCTTCCCTGTGTTATCCAGGAAGTTTATATATCAATACCTAAAACTGTAAATACCTTTGACCCAATTTGCTTTAATAAGTATTCCTATATACTACTGATTTTTTCAAATATTTTCTTTATTATTCTTGTTATCACCTATGGATTTGATTTAAGTACTGAATGAGCATGCATATTTAAATTTGAAACTGTTATGAAAAACAGTGCAACTGTTGAAAATTAGGTCCAGCTTCCACACCCAATCAATGAATACAAATATTACTGTAGACCCAATCCCTCACTATTGTTACACTGCTTTTAAAAATTTTAACTTCACCAATATCTGACCAAAATAGTTTCATTAGAATTGCTTCTTTGATGAAGGAAAAATCACATTTCGTCTCATTAACCTATATTCATGTTTTTAATTAATTTTATCTCCTGAAATTTTGTGTTTTTTGTGTGGATTTAGAGATAATTTTTTATATATTTAAGTCCTTTTGACATACATTGAGAAAATTGAACCATAAAGTTTTCAATGTACACTTCGAGTGTGTGGGAAATGGGGCCCGCTGTGGAGGATTCCCGGAGGCTTCTCAACAGCAAGTTCCCACATACAGGAGAAAGGATTCAGATTCCAAAGGCTGGAAGCTTTGGCACAGCAGGCCCCAATGATACAAAGAAGTCCTATGGTTCCAAAAGGGTTTTATTTTCATGGCGGGTGGTGGAAGGATCTTGATGTACTCCCCCTCCACCCCCCAAAACTCGGGCAAGACCTGAAGTTAAATAGGGAGTGGAGAAGTGGGAAGGGTCTGGAAGGTCATGCATAGTTGGCTACCTACCCTTCTGACCTTCATTAAGTAATTAAAATCTCTAGGGCTGAGTTCCTCTGTAGTCACACCCTCTAACCGTGCAACATTGGGGAGGGGCTGTAATGGCCTGAAGTGACTGAGAACAATACGTAAGTGTCCCGATGGGAGATTAGACTGCTTTGTCAGGACCCTTGGGTTCTGTGGAAGTGGCCGAACTCCCTGCCGGAGTCCTCAGGGTTCCAGGCCCATGCCAGTCCAGGAACCAAGAATAATATCCATTCAACCTCTTATCACCTATAAAAGTTTGAGAAGTAAAGAATGCTATCTAATTTCATCATACAGCTACTAAACCCAAGATTTTCTACAGATAAAAAGAAAATAAATCTATAGAAACACATTTCAACATATAGCAATCTATGAACCACACAGGTTAAAAAACTATACAACGATCTGGGGTTTAACAAAATAGTTAACAGACTCTTAAGCAAAGTGAATTGCAATATTAATAGAAGTGTATATACATCAATGATTTGTACAAGAGTTTACAAACGAAGGTATCAAGTATAAGAATAACACATAAATTCCAATTAGGATATAATTACAGTGTTTAATAAACATATAAAATAAAAAGATTAAGTTTTGTTACAGGCCTACTCAAAAGGCCGATGAAAAAAGCAACTTAACAGTATCCAATCTTTTATTGTCCTGATATATGAAGCAAAAATATGAATCCTCAATTGTTTTTCAGCTTTAATTTTTTATGGATATTTATTTTACCATTTCAGATGTTTATTTCCTCTGTTAAACCCAATACCCCCCCCACCTCCCACCCCGGAAACTCGCTATCCTAACCCCCCCCCCTGCATCTATGAGCGAATGTACCCCTACATTCCTATCTACTGACCTCTCCCCACCTCAAATTCCCCCAACACTGGGGCATCCACGCCTTCATGGGACCAAGGATAACTCCACTCTCACCACTCTAATGCTATGAGCAAGGCCATCCGCCCCTACATATACAGCGGACCATGGGACTCTCATAGAGTGTCTCCAAAGCTGAAGGTTTATTGGTCCTGGGAGTTGCTGTATGTGTTGGAAATTGTTTCTCACCCAGAATGGGGCTGCAAACCATTTCAGCTCCTCAATCTATCTCGTCTTCAACTCCTCCATTGGGAACCCCATCAGATCAAGTATCAAAAGGTTAGCTATTGAGCATCCGCCCTCTGATTATATCAGACTCTGAGGTTTTATACTTGCAGTATCGTATAAACCTGAAGTCCTACAATCTGATGGCGAACAGTATGCAAAACACCCTCACAGTCCAGATTCATTTCGCCTATATTGAGAGACTAATAATCCCTAAGAGGTTGGTAACTGCAAGGAAAACTGCCTGCTCTTAATTATTCGTAGATACATGCACATTCAAAGTTCTATATGATATAGATAAGAGAGTGAAGAAAAGAACAATGGAGACAAAAGTAAAGAAGCAACAATTTGGAAAAGAAAAGTAGAAAATGAGTTGTTGTGAGGTTGCAATAAAATGAGAGTCAGTGAATTCTATAAGAGCAACTTTCAAAATATAAACTAGACACTAGAGATTAATTATATCTACTTTATCTAGACAGTGAATGTAATATATAGAAAACAAGAACCGATTGGCTAAAATCAAACCACATATTAAATTAACTGAAGGGCCAAATGAAAATAAGAATTAATCTATGAAAACTTTGAAGGTTTCTGAAAAAAATAATAATCAAAGACACTGTGAACATTTTGACAGAAAAACTATATTCTACTAAAAAAATAAACAGAAAGGTAATAGATATAATACAATAGTAAATTGTGATAAATATCAGATTACAAAACTAAGCTAATAGCATAGAAACTCAAATAAATCAAGACTATCATGAAAAAAGGGAATTTAACAGACAGTGAAACTACTATTCTTTTAGTTGGAATAATGCTTGCGGAAGCGCGAGAATCTCTCATACGAGTCGAGCAATATGATCTTCACAAGCAACATATCTCTGCAGAAAAAGAAATGTAACTGTAGAAACCATCTCATGCGTACACACCATTGATATAGGATTGTTGTAATCGTTTGCACTATACAGTCTATTAAATAAAGAAGTAAAGTAAGAGTTTAGAAGAATGTGTACATAAATAAATTCCATCTGAAAAAAATGATTTTGTCATTCTGAGTGGAAGTGATCTCGAATATCTAGCGAAGAACAAATCAATGACAGCTGCTCAACAGTATTCCCATATAATGAAACAAAAGATACACATAACCATAAGACATTACACAAAATAGACTGATTCTGGACTGTTCTCATACAATATATGTCTGAGGTCTACAAATATTTACAGAGCACAAGGCAGCTGATAAGAAAATAAGCTAGTCTAGTTTGGATGTTGTGCCTACTGAGAAATACACGAGTAGTGATGAAAAAAGACACAAGAAATA
Organism: Mastomys natalensis; assembly: GCA_021653895.1. Taxonomy (NCBI): domain Eukaryota; kingdom Metazoa; phylum Chordata; class Mammalia; order Rodentia; family Muridae; genus Mastomys; species Mastomys natalensis. Next base: position 239,980 of record JAJTUV010001918.1, read on the forward strand.
GACTCTTTAAGTAAATACTATAACTCGAACTAAAGGAAAAACAATGAAATAGATCTCGCGTATCTTCTAAACGATGAGGGCGAGAAAATTTGTATTGCTAAGTACACAAGAAGAATTCAAATCTCGTGCCTCTAACTAAAAGATTACATATATGGAAACCTATGCAAGACTTTTCTTCACCAAATAACTAAAATTTTGAAAACCGCGATGGCATAAAATTTACAAGAAATGTGATTTTGAAACTCATATTTAATGGCTCAGGGTTAGGAATTGATACACGTCACTGCGGAGCAGGAAAAAAAGTGATTATCATCACACAGCGTAAGTGAAGGTCTAGTATGAATATTAGCAAACTAAGAATATCAACTTTGCAGTCAAAAATATGCCTACTGATTGTAATAGTGGTAGTATGGAATGAGGAAATAACCAATCACTTTGAATTGATTTGAAGACTTCTTTTACGAAAAGCATCAAATTTGGCCGGTAACTATAAAGCTAGTCTAAAACCAATGCTTGAGGAAGGTGTCTATAGGCTCTATGAGTGAACGTACTAACTAAAGTTTAGTTAAGCTATCATTGAGTCTAAGCTAACTTTTCTATTACCATAGACTATGGTTACTCTTAACCGTAATTACATAATCGTTAGCGAATCAACAGGAGTGTTAAACGCTGAGATTTAGAGACTGTTCACAATTTAATAGGATGAAGGTTGATAACCTCAATGTTTTTTCCCTATAATAAACTATTCAACAACTTATCAAGGGCCCCAGAGATTATCACAGAAATAACAAAAGAGCCAGAAGCTGAAGGAGAAGTGCTGTGCAATGCTGGTCTACTGTGCCATGGTTCAGCAATAGAGCCAGTTGATGGCCTCATAGCTGATCATGTTACCTGCAACTTGACCTTCACAAAGAATAGTGGGCAGCACATACTCAATCAAAGAATCAGGAGTACTCTTTCCTACCACCGGCTGACTCATAAATAGGTCCCTTGATTGTCTGTTCCTCCATAGCAACAAACAACAAAAAAACTTGGAAACAGTGGCGGGGGCTGGGGTTGGGGTGGGGTTTTGTAGTTGTAGCAGGAGTAAGGGAAAAGAGAGGTGAGGGATATAGCAAGTGTGGAGTTTATACTTTGTTAAAAATATACTTTAACAACATGTTGAAATTCCTCAAGTTAACGAAGTCAATCTAAATTAAAAAGCAAAATGGGGACTGCCTAACGTTGTGTATGATCTAGCTATTCCCTCTCGCTAGGTGTTTACGCCAATAGAAACAAAAACAATATTTGCCAGTAAAAAATGTGTATAATGCTATTTCAAAATAGTTATGTTTATTTTGTGTTTTGATGTTGAAGATAGGGGTTTTACTATGTGTAGCTAGCTTTGTCTCTAGAATCACCTATGTTGACAAGGTTGAACTTCAAACTCCAGAATATGCCTGCCTTTTGCCTCTCAAGAGCTGGATTTAAAGGTGTACACCACTATGCCTGCTTCTGTTTTATATGTAATAATTAAAAATATCTGATAACAACAGAATAGACAAAATTTGGATATTCACATAATCAGTAGTTGTCATACACGTTTTGCCTCTGGAGAGGGAATGAACAACATGTGGGTCACACCATATGCACGTATCAACCGTAATGGGCTACGTGGTCTTTGCACGAAGATAATTGAGATGTGACGTGGCAAATGAATGAAGACAGAGAGTGGAATATGTATTGAAATTTTTCTACATCAGATAAAAGTTTTGAAAAGAGACAATCCAGTATATAGCGTTTGATAAATACATAGCTATTAGGCTTGGGGCGAAAAGTGCATGGTGTGGGAAAATGAGATCCAAAGGGACAACGAAGACACTTTAATGCAAAAGCTATGTCGTTACTGTTGATTGTGATAGTAATGGGTGCGCACGTATGTCAAACGTATATTAAATTTATACACTTTAAAACAATGCCCACTATGAAAATTATACTTTTCATAACAAAATATCAACCTTGGCCTTCTAGGTGTCATAGGAGTTTTAATTATTGGTAACTCCTGTTACTTTATTCTCTCATAAAACTGTAAATTAACCATTACAACAGACAGTAAAGGAGACAGAATAGGATGAACAAAACATACATGATGACATCTCGTCACCACCTCTGCTACAGAATCTTAACACGGTGCTTTCCCACAATCCAGTTAGTTGCCTCTTGGTAAGTTTTTCTTATGAAGTTACATGACTTCTCTTTCTCTGCTTAACTGAGTGAAAGCTTGCTAAGCATTTGCGAAAGGGTTTTTTTGTGGCCCCTATGGGGAGAGCAACAATACCAACCAATGCCCATGAGGCCCCCAGGGTCTAAACCGACCAGCGCTGGGAGCACATTAGGGAGGTCCACATGACCCTAGCCTGAGTGATGTCAGTGGAAAGATGATATTGTCAGGCAATAGTGGAGGGAAGCGTATCCTTTGGTCCAGTGAAAGGCCTGTGGATACCCCAGTGTGGCGGTAAATAGTGGAGGTGGATCAGTGGGAGAGGGAGGGTGGGTTGGGGTCGCCAATATCCGTCATGAAAAAGCAGAGGGTAGGGTATATGGGATGGTGTCCTGTGCAGGGGCCAATGGGCGGGTGAGAAAATATGTAAAGGTGGAAACATCTGAAATGGTAATAAAAAAATCAATAGAAAAAAAGTGTTTATCTTATGAAAAGAAAGAAATGGAATGGGAAACATTGGCAACAACATGTTTTATAAAAATACTAAATAAATCTTTCATAAATACAAGAAAAAAAAGAAAAAAATTTTAAGCATGAAAAAATCTTACTTTCAGTTTCTTCATGATGGAATGAAATCTCCTTCCCCCATTTCAAATCTCCCGCAAACTTTGATGACCAAAATTTCAAAGATACTACCTATTTTTAGTTTTAGATATTAGAATGTTAGGTATTTGGCGAACACAAAGAGTATTATAAAGTAGTACACACACACACATTTACATAGTTTTTATAGTCGGCTTCAAAGTATTTATAGTTAAATCTGTATTAATTTTATATTACTAAATACTAATACAAAACTGTCATGAATCTTAAAAAGAATAGGCAGCAAAACTAAAAATAAGCAGGGTGAGTGTTTCTTTGCATGGAATGTTATTCCCCAAAAGATGAAACTGTGTTTTTAATTTCAGATAAAGGGCTGAGTGTCGAAGCCATTTGTCAACGTGCTGGCCTTTTGGCTTGATCAATGTATATTACTTTCCTTACCGGTTTCAGATTATGATTTCTTGTGCAATCCTCACTTGTTTATTATCTTTGTCTCATGAATTTTTTTCAATAAGGGCTGACCATAAATTCCTTAAAGTTTGTGCTAACAATCAAACAAGGCCTATTAGATAGTTTTCTCCTAGAGGCTACTCAAAAGTTCATAATACCAGAATAATTTAAGTGAATTGTGGATTGTTAGTGACGAGAGAATACACCCTCACAATCAACATCCGCAACAGGATGTTTCAGTTTTTGAGTGAGAGAGCTTCCTGTTATTCATGTAACATCAATGAAATATTACCCTACTTTGAAGCATACAGAGAATATGTTCAGACAATCAAGATCAATCGCCCACTATTATAATTGTGTGTCCCCAGGAGTGGCATGTTTTAGGGTTTTAGTCACCTAGATACTTTAATAGAGGTTTAAATAATAAAAGATCTGAGCAGCATGTATAATTTTTAATTCAGATAACAATTCTTAGGTTAAATTAGATCAGAACCGTACTTTAGCAAAGGATGTATAATGCAAACTAGTAAGATAATAGCAGTGAGGAAAATTATATAAAGTCTGTAAATAAAAAATGGCTAGTATATTCTAGAGGTAATAACCCTAGGTATTTCTCTCTTGGAGCTAATAAACCCTGTCTGTTTAACCCTCAGACAATCTCTCAAATCACATAGGAATCCTGTTTAAAAACTCTACTTTAACATTTACTTATAATAAGTTCTCATTTAATACATAATTTAATTTAATTTTTTTGGGTAGGTTACCATAGAAAAGGTCACCGACTTCAAAATCAGGATCTCTGCCTGCTCACTTATTAAAGAGACATCTTGGTAGTAAGAAATCAATGCCTAAGAAACAAGGAGGAGTAAACAAACAAAACTCTTTGTTACACACAGACATCATCTTCATGTGATTTTTGGAGTAATGTTAACCTTTGCTAGAACTCTTAGAGGACTAATAAGTCGAAAGACCAATATTCTCATTTCAATACAGCCAGACTCCCACAACAATCATATTATCCCACAAGCACTAGCAGCAAGAGCGACATTGCAACTCATTATAAATTTAGGGAATATCATATCTGTTTTATCAATGTGTTTTGCCTTTGACTTTATACATTTGAAATTATATATACAAACTTATAAATGTGTGCCCATCCAAGGATACAATATCAGCACTGTGGTTTGACATACATGGTTTTCTTTAAGTACGTTGTAATACACGTATGGCAACTATCAACTCGTAAAAAAGTGACCATATCCAAGAGTACAGATCTTATTCCAGTAATCTGAACTAAGGTATACTGATTGAAAATGATAACAAAAGTCAAATAAGAAATAACTGATATATATAAATTGCAGGATAAATAGCTCAATAATATTTTTCCTTTTCCTGTTTTTAAATGAAATGCCATAATGTTTATTCGCCATGTTTTGTTCTTCTTTAAATTCCCGTCTTTCTCGCTACCAACGTGAGAATTATGTGAAAAGAGCACAAAGCATCTGCCTAGATCATAAAGAAACGACAGCTACTATAGTTCAAACACATAGTTATGCCTAAGGGCTGAGGGCAAGTGCTCACCATTCCTCTCTGTTGGCAATAGTAAAAATTATAGGATGGACACCAAGGTTGAAGACTTCTATATAGAGAAAAAAGAGTCAATTATCTTTTTTAAAAAAGAACCTACTCCAGGAATCAATAATGACCTTACACAAGACACAAACAGACACATTTATTCCCAAAAAATATCCTCACTGAGCACTGCATTTCAAACTGTTTAGGTCATAAGAAATATTATATGTGAACAAAACACAATGGCATTTTTTTGAAGCAATAGTTTTAGGCATCCGATACACTATAAAACAGAATACAATCTAAAAAAATAGCCCACACACACTAAGTTGTAATACAGCAAATAAACAGGGAAGAGTGCATGAGACAGCGTCAGGCATGACATGCTGTTTCCATGGACTTTGTGATATCCCTTTGTGTCATGGCCCGTTCTCTGACATTAGAATAAAAATATCAAGTAAAATAACTCTTACAACTTCTAAAGGTTTGGTAGAGATTGCGTTGAATGATCATTGTTCCATGAAGATTTCATTTGTTCAGACATAACTAAATTGCATTGAACGGATTGGGACGAGTGTTGATAAACAAGATGGAAAAGACGCAGGGGAGAGGAGTCATGTTGATTCCTTAGGTTCCTGAGACTGTTTTATTTTATTGCTAAATTTTATTGATTTGAATTCTCTAGAAATCCAAAAAACTAATTTAAAATATATCAATACTTTAATAAGCAAAAAATAATGTGGAATCATCATCTAAGCAGTAGAAAAAACCCGACCGACAATAATTTAAACTTATTAAAGATTAATGTTAAAGAATAATACGGTTTATTTAATTCAGTTTTATCATCTTCAAACAAGCTTTGTAATGAGAGCCTCCTAGGAATGAGGAGTCCAGGTTGTATCTTTATGCCTAACAGGGGCTGGCGTTCCTCCCAGACCTATCAATAATCAGAAAATGTCCTATGAGTCATACCTGTTCGGCGAGGTATTGTTCTCAATTAAAATGTCTCCGTCTTACGCCAGGGGACCCTGGTTCTCATGTCAAAAGGACAAGGATATAATAAATGAGAAAGACTAGCCAGAAATACAATCAATTTGAGAGATACTGTGTTGACATTATATTTTGAGGACTGATAAAGTCATTAAAGGCAATTTTTGCCTAGTTATCCACCATCTGTTTCATAATACATAGGATGTGCAGACAGATGTAAATTTTAAAATCTATGCTTTTTCTACTTTATTTTATTACAGAATGCCCATATCTCCTAACCAATGTAGATGTTCACATCTTGTGCAATTCGAAATTGGTGTTATCTCCCAAATCCTCCACTTGAAGGTGTTAATTCTCCCACATAATGACATTAAAGAAGGTGGTCGCTTTTAAATGAATTTCAGGTTGCAAGGATTTTATGTTGGGGGAAACCTTCAACAAGAAGGCTTAGATGTCCGTAGAAGTACAAGACACGATCAGCAACATCATCTCACAATTATTATTAATACACAAGGGAAAAGATGTAGCTTTCTGAGTGAGTCAGGAAGATGGGCCCCTATCAGAGACCAGGAATCTTGAAACAAGCTACATATCATCTTCAAGGCGAACCATATGCTCAGATCTAATAGGAAAAAACACATAAAAGACCTTTAGTCGAGCGTTGACGCGGCAGCGACAAAACACCTCCCCACATTATCATCTCCACAACACTTTTTATATAGTATCACCGAGCCTAAGAATAGAATGTCATCATTGTTGTCGAGTGGATAGTTCATTCCACCCAGACCTCATGTACCAGTGACTTGTATTTCACTACTGATAAGTATATCACCTTGCCTGTAATTATCTTCCCTGAAAAGTTATGTTCCGTGTTATTTTGTGTACATAAGTAAGCGAACAGCTTAAATTTTTTCTGGTTGAGTTAAATTTTTGTCAGACACTCTTTTTTCTTTCTTGCTTGAGAACAAGGAGTGATGACTCCTGCGCTTTTGTTTTATTTTTTTTTAAAATTAATTAGCATAATGGTGTCAGAGGAATCCTTTATTCTTCTTTCTATTGGATTTTTTTTGTGTTGTAAATTTAACACATCTGTTGTTTTGAAGAATCAAAGTATATCAAGTTGTTAGTGATATCTTAAGAAATAATGTTACTGTAGAAATAGGGATACTATTCATTGAAATGAGATGAAATATAACATGGTTATAGTTCTGAAGTTTATTAGGGATTTCCTTTGCGACAGTATATATAAATCATTTGGTGTCTAGGTTTCCCTTTAAAACTGCTCTAAAATCCAAATCGCCTTTTAAAATACTAATCAGTATAGTTTTTATGCTAGTGTTGAACATAATTAAAATTAATTTATGAACATTTTATTTCCTTTTAAGGAGGCTAACACAGATGGGGAATGGTCAGAAATATCAATCTATCCTATAACTATAAGTTCCCTCTATTTCTGTCACCTATTCTACACTTGCGTTGTGGTTTATCTCGTGTGTGGGCATGCATGGATCCTGTTTGAGCGGAATTGTGGTTCCCGCAGTTCCAGGCCAGGCAAGCAGAAGTCGATGTGTCTTTTTGACTGAAGTTCACTCTGCACGCTGGGGCAGAAGCTTCTAGGCTCACGCCCAGTCTATGGGGAGATCTCACTCAATCTGAAGTTTCTGCTGGTGAGGGGGGCTTGGGGGGAACTATGGGGGTATGGGTGGCAGGGCTCTAGATTGGGCATGGAGACTGGTGGTCCTCCTCCTTATGGGCTCCCTACACCGGCAGGGGGCTGCGCAGAAAGACAGAGACACGAGAGAAACGAAGGAGATAGAAAGCCCTTGACAGCGCTCCTGTGGGAAAGGATACTCTATTGGATATTGTACTGCTTGGGCTGACTCATTGGACCAGCTAGCTTTGTTTAATTGGCAGCACTGAGTGGCTGGAATGCAGAAGGAAGTCCCCCTGCCATAGGAGATTAGACATGCAGTTCTATTGTATAGTGCCTTCTCCACGGTTTCCGCCATGGCAGGAGCCCCAAGACAACGAGGAAGTCCATGGTTTCCAAAAGGGTTTCTTGTCATGGCAAGAAGTATAGTGGAAGCTGGCTGCACCTCCCATGCAACCCAGGGCAGACCTGATTAACAAGGATGGAGGAGTGTCTAAGAAGGAATGTTTAAATTGGCTAATGCCCTCTGTACCCATTTAGGTAGTACTTCATAAAATATGGAAATGTCTCGAGGCCTTGGAGGAGCCTGATTAGCCACCCTGTACGCTGTGGAGGGGCACAAACCTCTCTTTAGGGAGTGGGCTATACTTGCCCTACTTGAACGGAGAATGCTAGGGTCACATGTAGTATCTTTTGGGCACATAACAGAGGAGTCTGTGAATCGGTAATGCCATGTTGACACAAAGTAATTCCATCCCTGATGCAGGGGTCTCTCTGGCCATTTCTAGCACAGTGCTACGTATCAGAACACGCAACAAGTCATGCGGGTCCCATAAACTAATGTATAATATATAGCATATTATAATATATGTTAAAAATATATAGTAGGTGTAATTTAACACCTTATTGTTGATTCTCTTAAAAGTGTACAGAGGACCCACGAAACTGTAAGCTATGTAAGAGGAAACTAAATAAAGCCTAATGTGTTCTTTTCACTTTTTTGTAAATGCAAAAATTTAAAGAAAAAAGGAAGCAGGGCTTAAAGGTCAAATGCAAAAAGGGAGTAACACAAATTTCAACCATTGTATACTATCAAACCCAAGGCCTTTTTTGCATGCTAACACAAACTGAAATACCATAAACACACAGACATATATCCCATTAGAGAAATTAGGCGCATATATGAATAATAACTAAGCGCTATACTCTTAATAACATTTAGAAATTCACTATTTATGCGTGAGATTTCATGTATATTTTACATAGTTCAAAAATCAGTAAACATATTACATTTATTTTTTAATATCTTTTAATTTTTTGTTAATATTTTCCGGGTTTTTTGAATATGGGTGCTTTTCCAGAATTGTGCAACCAGACAGGTCTGTACACCCTCTGCAAGACTTGTCGTCCCCAATAGAGGCCTGTAGAGGATATTGATCCCCTAGAATTGGAGTTACAAAAGAGTTTTGTGAAGCTGTCACCAACAACATAAGAGGCTCTGGAATTGGAAGAAGAAGCAAGTAGCTATAAAACTGAGTTGAGCCACCACTCCAACTCCAAATTAATACAGAATATTTCATTAATCACTACTTTGGCACATGTGTTGTGAGTATGGTGTGCGTGCATGCATGTGGCCAGATTGCGTATGTAGTGCATGAGCGTATATACATCTTCTCTGCATTTATTTATTTATTTATTAAGTATTTAATTCCTATTTATTTTATCTATTAAGGTAAAGTCCTCTAGCTGAAACCCTTTAAGACCTAGCGAGACTGGCAGCCAGAAAACCCTAGATATAACTACCAATCTTCCATAAGTCCTCTGTTTTTTTGATGAGTTTATGAGGTGTTCATGGGGACAAAGCTCAACTTTTATATTGTTGCTGAGAATCTTATCTCAGACACAGTATATATTTGCATAGCAAAGTGCACTACGTCATGAAGTCAACGCTCTGGTTGCTGTTTTTATACATTTTTCCTTTTTTTTTTTTAACTACATTTTAAAAGGATATCTATAGACAAATATTACCCTCAACCCTCTGTTTATAGTTATAAATTAATATGGGTGGCATAGGTAGAACAAGGGAGCACAGAAAAAACACAACAATCTGCTAACGTAAATCTTGAAAGCTAGGAAAGATTAATTAAACCTCTATTCCATTTTATTATTGTACTAGCAATGAATAGATACATATTGTCTGAATTTTTTGAGCATATAAGTTATCTTCTATTTTAGGTAGACAAAAAAGGAGATAAGTGGGTGCACTCATTGAAAGATACCTTAACATAAGAGGCAGGGAGATACCTAGGGCCTAAAATGTTGTTTGATACATGAGCAAGAAACACTTTCAAAGATTTAGGATCCAGATATCAACACATGGTAAAAAGCCCAAGCCCATGACAGTATACACCTGTAACTCTAGCAATAAAGAAGTTAGGTGAGTGGCAGAGGCCAGATTCCCATGGAGCCTTTGATCAAGCCAGTCTGTGCAAAAACCTAACCATGTCCAAGTTTAATAAAAAGACCCTTTCCTCAAAATGTAATAAATAATCCTAACATTAGAAGTGATAGAGAGGGAATACCCAAAGCGACCTCTGGGTTTTCACACACACATGTATACACGTACATCACAGCTGTATACAATCATACATATACTATTATAATATGTACTATTACTTGTCAATGTACATAACTGTACATATAAAGATTAAATCCATAAGAAATCTACATATTTAAAAGAAAACAGACTCCCTTCCCACCCTTCCAGAAATAACTTGTATTGAGACCAAGATCACAACCATTGATTTCTTGGTAAAGCAGGTCAATTATTTACCAATGCTTAGAAGGATGAATCGCTAAGTGCAAAATAAATAATGGATCTTATTTTCTGCCATATGTACTTGACAGCAGAGGGATTAAGTAACCCAGACAAATTAAGGGCAGCTCCTTTAATGAGAATACCAGCCAACAAATTGTAAAGAAACTAAAGGCATAATTAAGATAGCCCACCATATTACAACCTAAAAATAAAACATGTTGCTTGGTAAAAAGGTCCTACAAATAATGAGAACTAATAAGTGAAAGATAATGATGTACTTATAATGAAAAACTCTGGCTTTCCTTCTATACCTATACTTGTAGATATGAGAGGTCAATTAGTATTACTTAGAGCAGAGGTCTATATGCTTTTCAGATCTTGCAAAAGGTGTTCTATAACTGAGTCCAGGTAGGATTCCTGAGACATTGAAATTCTTCCCTTATTAAGAGGTTTTGTAACTGCTATGCCAGTTCAAGTGAGAAGACAGTTGTGAAAATATAAATCAAGAACAATGTGAGTAACCTGGCAAATTTCCAGAATGATGCAGGAGCCCACAATTGTCTGGATTTATTTAAACCAATAAGTGGGCATATATCAAAACAGAAAGACAAGGACAATTATTTTATTCTGAGAGATACCTGAGAGTGCCAAGCCCTCCATCCATCAGTAATCCTACCTCACTACCTACTAATTTGAACAAACAAAGTGGGGAGGGAGATATGTTCACTCTATAAATTAGAGAAATTTAGATTGAATTTGAATTAGACAACATAAAGAAATTTGTGTTTGACTTAGCTTTGTATGCAACAGCAGTGTGGCTAGTACAAAAAGATCATTTGTGAGATTGTATATTGCAATCTTGTTTTAGGTAATACTACATCTGCATTAATGTCAAACAAAATAATCCAGAAAAACTTTGAAGAATGTTAATCTAGGAAATAATAAATGTAATTGTATGTGGAGAAATTGTTTTAACATCCTATTTGGATTACAATTAATAATTTCAATAAAGAAGCCTACAAAATAACCAGTCATTTAACCTAGTGAAATTACGAACAAATCATAGCAAGCTGAGACAGAGAAGAGTTAGTCTTAACAGTTTTTGCTAATAAAGGCATTGACTCTTCTTCACCGCGCCACTCCTAAGCAGTATAAGCAGACCTTAGTCCAGGCCTCTGTCTTCCCTTTCCGAAGATACCTTGTCACCTGCATCTTTAACCCATTTAAACAATATGTTTGAGGGGAAGAATAAAATCAGAGTCTCCCTGTGGCAAGAAGTTTGGAATTTAGACATTTGGTGATTAAAAATAAAATAAGCAAGAGTCAGAATGTTTGTGCTTATAAAAAGACTTTATGGTTTTTTCCCCTCCCAGAATAAACTCAGGTTTTGTGCAAGCAAGAGCAAAGGGAATATTGAATAACTTTTAAATGCTCAAGGTGAAAACCATTATCCTGTCTTCATATACAAATAGTAGAACACAACATGTGCTTGTGAGGCAAGCAGTAAATAATCCTATTTGACCAGATTTTTATATTTATTATTATTATTTTTTTTCTATAATATAAAATTGTTTTCCTGATCTCGGCCCAACCAATTTTTTTTCTGACACAGAATACACAGATAAATTTCAGACCATAGCCTCAGAAAGTCAAACTTGATAAATTTTAACTTGTCTGCCTAGAATGAATGTGCTGAAAATAATTAAATCTATAAAATATGTATACAATAGTGTGCTCCATTGTTTTGTAGTGATTAATTAATAACTAGAGAATATATTTACTGCAGAGTTTAATTTGGCAGCCTTCAAGACCAGAAATACATCTCTGTTAAGATGACTTATTATAAAAGACAAATTACTAGTTAGCTTGCTGGGACCAAATTTTTTCCATCCTCTGCTGTATGTTTAATTTTTCCATTAGGAGCCTTCTTACCTCTCTGCACTCTCATGACTGAGAATATATCTCTCATTAGAGATAAATATACACTTCACATTATCTTGGCTACAAGTAGGTTTCCCGACATAATGAATTACGTGTATTCCTTTGTCACTGGAGACTGGATATGCATTGTAGAAGGTGACTTTTATCCTGTTCTGCTCTGACCATATGTCTGTAGCTCACCTAGTTGAGGCGTTGCTAAAACATGCCAAGACGTGGCCTGTTGACATCTACATGGACAACAGTGATTGCATAAGTGCCTAGAAGATATAGCGCAGGGTTTTTTTCCAATCAAAGTTATTGGGAAATTGCTGGGTTAGAGATGATGAAATTGCCCTGGCTTTGCCAAGTGAGGCAGTAAAAGGGTTAGAATTACAATGAATTCTTGTCACCATGGCTGCCAAGCTATTCCTTAAACTGAATTCTTTGTCCAGTAGATAAAGAAGAATAGAAATAACTAAGAACTTGGTGATCTTGTATAAAGACTGTAATAAACCACATCGGAGATAGTATGAGTTTCAGAACATTTAGTCATTAAAAAACACAGGCCTGCCTTCAACCTCCAACTCTCCTCGAACTTTGTTTTGAGAAGCATTTAAAGATGAGCTAGTGCTGTATTGGAATTGTTTGGACTGATTGGAATCTAATTAGAAATCTGCAAATTAAATTGGGGGATAACAGTTTCCTTACACTTTATGACAAAGATCTCTATCATAATTGAGAAAACCTGAGTAAGTCCTTTTTTCTCTGAAAACATGCAGATAGTAGTACTGTTTTATACTTGATTTCAAGAGTCTCAAGAACAGCTTGCTCCAACCCCTAAAGCTTTAGTCACACACGAGGACCGTAAAATAAAACCACCTGAACCTGTTACTCATCCCCCCCCCCCCCCCTTATCCTCTTCAGAACACTTGTCTACCTGTATAAGGGGCTTGTGGTTGGTAAGCATACACAGCTACTAACAAAATGCTCTAGGCAGTCAGTATACTTTCCAAATGGGTTGAATAATAGGTAAGCAGCAAGAATTAGTTTTTTAATTGCTATATATTAATGCTTAATTAATCTGGGAAGCTGAACAAACCTCTCTGGGAATTAATGTATTTTGAAGGTTTCTGTCCTAATATTGTATCTGATTAACCAAGCATAAGGAAATTCAATTTAAATACGAGCTTTGGCATATTACTACCCCAATCTGACACATAACAACATGGAAATGAGATTTTAAATGTGATCGTTACCAGTGCTACGTCGCAAATGAATTATAATCACCAATGAGTGGAAATGCTTTTTGAAAGCTTCTCATTTCAAGGCTCCTTGGCGTTAAAATAGTTTTTATGGGGTGGGAAAAACCTGCTCATGCAACAAAAACTGTGGCCAAAGGATCTTTTCAACTTTTACTTTATGAATACATTCACAGGCAAAGATATTTTTTGCTTTCAAAGTGGCCCAGAGGTGAGGTTAAAAAAATGGGGGGAGAGTGGTTATTGTGGTAACTTACATCCCCCTGTGTCTGAATATTTTGCTGTCCTGTGATATTTAACTATTTACTATTGCTTTCTTTTCTTTTCTTTTTTCTTTTCTTTTTTTTTTTTACTACCTATTCCAGTTGAAAAAGGAAATTGAAACAAAATCATGGTTTATCTTCAGGGAATTTAAATTTTGATCTTTGTATTTCCTGGACTTAGTGGGTGACTTTGAGACTCCTAGAATTACAGTTTTATATAAGCATTTGTCCATACCAGAAAGGAGCTTGGAGTTTCGCTTTCTTTGGTAGAATAATTGTTCTACTTTCCAAAAAATTTAATAAACAGTAAAATCCTGTACTTCCAATAATCTAAGACCCATTGAACAACCTAGGATTTCCTGGTCTGGAACTATATGGAAATATCACAATCTTTGACTTGAAACATATCACATTGTCAAACCTATAGTCAATAAAGACAAAATGAGTTAATGGCATATAAATCCGGACACATGGGGGGGGGGCAAAAAGAAATCAAATAGAGTCCAGAATGAATCCCATTCATATGTCAACTGGCTTTGGCAAAGGAACATATGGCAGAAAAAAAAGACAAGTAATCTTCAGAATTGATGATCACAAGAATGAAACCATGCATCTAACAGGATATAACTCTCTCTCTCTGTACAATAACAACCAGCAAAACAAAACTCAACTCATAGTGGAACCAAAATTCTCATCTTCAAAAACAGAAATTGTGTCGAGTGTGGCCTGTTTACCTCTGTATTGCATGGAGGCAGAGGCTTCTGTGTTAAAAGAAATCCTGCTGTTATTCATTACAGTCAACACAGCTGAAGGGTGACTAGGAGTAGGGTAGTGAGTGGGATGTAACATGAATAAAAAGCAAAAAAAAAAAAAAAAATGAAAACAAATGCTGATTGTATAAAAGAAAAAAAAGAAACAAACAAAACAAACAAAGAAAGAAGGAAGGAAAGAAAGACACAGTACATCAAAGAAGTTGTGGAAATTCAAAAGCAGATGGCTTTTTACTATTGATGTTGTTGTTCTTATTTTGGAGTAATGTGCATATCTTTGCACAATTAATGTGTCTGTCTATGAACAATGATTTTATACTCAGGTCTTTAAGGTAGGGTAAATTTATTTAAGTGGAGGCTAACATATCAAAAGATAATTTATAGGTCATACTCATGTTAGAATAGAAAGAAGTAGAGCAGTGTTGAGAAAAGTGTCTTTGAAGACCTGTTTTAAATGCAAGGAAGAGGTCAAATGGTCTTTGAAGTTTCATCAGTAGTGGTAGTTAGGCTTGAACCCAAAGCCAGGGAATACAACAGTCTAGAAAGAGGCAAGTGAAGATATAGGTAGGTCACATGAAGACCCCGAAATAAAAATCGGCTTGGCATGCTAGAGGAAAGAGGACTATATCACATTGCTGTAAGACAGAATTTGCAGAGCTTGATGATTAGCTGTCTGTGTTGAGAATTGTACATAGTTTTGTCCAGTTGTAGAATAATTAAAGTTAAATGTGCAGCCCATTGCTCCTCATGTAGAGGTTAGTCAATCATCATTACTCACTGGCACAGTGCTAGGCACTCATGAGTAGATCTCTGTGATGTTGCTGAAATGGACTGTTCTCGTCTAGGAATAATCATGCCTGGCAAAGAGCAGGATGTTTTGTTCAAGCCAAAAGCTTACCCTAGCTTTGTTAAAAGAAGCCAGTGATATAAATACCCTCACCTATTCTCTTCTCATTATTATTAAAGAAAATTACAAAGGGGGAAGTACCTTTATGAAAAAAGCTTCTTTAATCTAGTTATAGCTAGATAATGTTTCACATTTGCTTCTGAGCATCTCAAAGGAGACTATATTATTAGCATTGCTGGGGTTGTGTGGTTTTCTCTCTGCCAAATGTTTTGGAAAAATCCCGCTGACAGCCATGGCTGTGGTAATGTTCAAAAATTACAAGTGCTGTTAAGATGTCAGGAGGCCCACTTGCTCCGACAAGTCGGAAGAGGCTAAAATAGAACCTCAAAGGTAATAAGTGTGAAGAACTTGAAGTTTTTTCTCTTGATTGCTCATGGGCGGGGAGGAAGGAAACATTTTGAACACTTCTCCAATCAGTCCCTTCCTGTTTAATCCACAACATTAAGGTTAAAAGGTGCAGTACAATGTGATTGAGAATTTATCCACCTTGTTTCCATTTGTACATCATTTACCCAGGTCTCTTTGTAAGATGTAGATTATGATACAGATATTTATGAGTAAGGACTAGCTGACTTTCTGCATTTTTTAATAAACTCTCAGGGTTTTAGAAGTACTGATGCACAATATATAGAAGAGACACAAGTTGCCTTTGAAGTAGAATGTTTCCACAGTGTTAAAAAGACATATTTGTCAATAACTTTCCTACTTAGAAGCCTTGGTATCTGGAATGACTCCTAATAAATGATTTCCTCATTGTTTTAATGATATACTTTAAATGTATACTTTGGGAATGTCATACAAATATACAATGAATTTTAAGCACATCCCTTCCTTCAATTCCACTGAGATCCCACACATTTCCTTTCCACCTTCATGCCCCATTTTTTACCGCCAGTTTTCTCTTACAAAATGCAAATACTTCATGGGCTAAAATGATCAAACAATACCAAATCCTACAGAGTATACTTCCAAATATCTCTGTCATGGTGTTTTGATTTTCCTGCCTTATCATTCTCTCACACTGTCCCCATAGCATCGTAGACACATATCCTGGCTATTGTCCGCATTATGGCTCTCCATAAAGAATCACAGCTATTTTTCTGCAATGCAAATCCTCCATCACGGTCTGCCTTGAATCTCTTCAATGACTTCATTGTCTTCAAGATAAAATTCAATAGGATCATGAGGGGGTATACTCCTGTTATTTAAAAATTTAAGATAAGCCCAGTGTTGAGAATAAAAGACATTTAGATCCCCACTTCTTAAACTCAGACTGCTTTTAGGTAAGCTTAACAAGATATATAGAAAAGTCATTTTCTCTGTGTTCTATGGGAAGGAAGGACAGCTGAAACGTAGGAAGGTAACAGGATGTTGGAAGTCTACAAGACAAGACAGATGGGAGTCTTTCAGTGTATCATGTCTTTAGCTCTGATGGTATGAGCATCTAGTAGAAGCAAGGGTCCGTAGATACAAAACTAAACATAAGCCAAGTTAAGCAAAGGGAAAGCAAAACGTAAAGAAATTTCAAGTCCAGGCCCTGGTTCACTGAAACAAAAAGCAAGTTCATGTGTAAGAGGAGTACTGTTTGCAGATTTACTTTCTTCCTTTAAACTACCTGAGTAAAAATTGCCATTCTTGTTATACACACTAACTAGAGATACTCAGAAGTTAATGCTGGAAAAATATAGTTCTACACAATTAGGATATTATAGGAGCATCAGTGTTCAATTAGTAATGAATTTACAGGACCAAATACCTTTCTGCAGAGTGTTTATCTTAGAATCTGGGATTCTTTTTCTTTTACTAGGTAACAATCTTCATTCAGTATAATTAGAGAGCATAAATCATCTATAGTAATAGAAAGCTCATCAAGAATTCTGTTGAGAGAGATAGTAGTAAATAAAAATTATAAGGAGACCGAAGAAAGCTTTGAGTGTGACAGATGGTATGAGGATCTAGAAGAAGCAAGAGTCTCTTGATAAAAAACTTAAAAAAAAAAGCCAAGTTAAGCAATGAGGATGTCTCATTTCTTTGACTAAGTTGTAGGAAAGCATAGTGCATCATTTAAAAGTTGCAAAAAGGCATCCAGTAAGTTACCTCTCTCTTAGTCTGGTCTGGGTCCTGGTACCTAGTATCTCTATGCAATATCTTATCAATACTATTAACAATTTTGCCCAGAATGCTTCTGTCTTTAGCATTAATTTTAGTATAGTATAAATAGTATCACTTATTTTTCCTTCCCTTGTTATCCAGGAAGTTATATATCAATACCTAAAACTGTAATACTTTTGACCCAATTTGCTTTAATAAGTATTCTATATACTACTGATTTTTTCAAATATTTCTTTATGTATTCTTGTTATCACTAGGGTTTTTTTAAGTACTGAAGGTGCATGCATATTTAAATTTGAAACTGTTATGAAACTGTGCAATGTGAAAATTAGGTCCACTTCACACCCAATCAAATGAATAAAAATATTACTGTAGACCCAAGCCCTCACTATTGTTACACTGCTTTTAAAAATTTATCTTCACCAATATCTGTCAAAATAGTTTCATTAGAATTGCTTCTTTGATGAGAAAAAATCACATTTCGTTCTCATTAACTATATTCATGTTTTTAATTAATTTTTCTCCTGATATTTTGTGTTTTTTGTGTGATTTAGAGATAATTTTATATATTAGTCTTTTGTCATACTTGAGAAAATTGAACATAAGTTTTCAATGTACCTTCGAGTGTGTGGGAAATGGGGCCGCTGTGGAGGAGTCCCGGAGGCTTCCAAGCAGCAAGTCCCACATACAGGAGAAAGATCTGGAGTTCCAAAGGCTGGAAGCTTTGGCGACAGCAGGCCCCAATGATACAAAGAAGTCCTTGGTTCCAAAAGGGTTTATTTTCATGGCGGGTGGTGGATGGATCTGGATGTACTCCCCCTCCACCCCCCAGAAACTCAGGGCAGACCTGAGTTAAATAGGGAGGGAGAAGTGGGAAGGGTCTGGGAAGGAATGCTTAGTTGGCTCCACCCTCTGACCTTCATTAGTATGTATATCTCTAGGGCCTGAGGCCTGTAGTCACACCCTCTACCTGTGCACATTGGGAGGGGCTGTAATGGCCTATGTGACTGAACAACGTAGGTCCATGGAGATTAGACTGCTTGTCAGGACCCTGGGTTCTGGGGAAGTGGCCGAACTCCTGCCGGAGTCTCAGGGTTCCAGGCCCATGCCCAGCCAAGAACCAAGATACATATCCATTCAACCGTTATACCTAGAAAGTTGAGAGAAAGGAATCTATGCTAATTTCTTACATATAGTACAAAACCAAGATTACTACAGATAAAAAAATAAATCTATAGAACAATTCTATAGAACAATAGAATAATATTACACATGTTAACTAAATAGTTACACAAATCATTAGAAAAAAGTGAATTCAATTTATTGAAGTTGTAATACATCAATGATTTACAAGAGTTCAAACTGAAGTACAAGATACAGAATAACAACATAAATCAATTGATTAATTCAGTTTAAAAATTATAAATAAAAAATTTAGTTGTTAGCCTCAATAGGCCCGAGAAAAAAGCACTAACAGTAATCCATCTTTTATTCCTGATATTTGAAAGCAAAAATTGAAGTCCTCAATTTGTCAATTTAATTTTTATTGGATATTAATTATTACATTCAGATGTTATTTCCTTACCCATTTCCCCCCCACCCCCAACCCAGGAACTCCCTATCCTATCCCCCCCCCTGCTTCTATGAGAATGTACCCCTACATTCCTACTACTACCTCCCCACCTTCAAATTCCCCAACACTGGGCATCCAGCCTTCATGGGACCAAGGATCTCCTCTCCCACCTATGCTTGACAAGGCCATCCTCCCCTACATATACAGCGGGAGCCATGGGTCTCTCCATATGTTCTCCCAAGCTGGTGGTTTTGGTCCTGGGAGTGCTGGTTGGTTGGTATTGTTTCTCTCCCCATGGGGCTGCAAACCATTTCAGCTCCTTTCAATCTTCTCTCTAACTCCTCCATTGGGAACCCCATGATCAGTTCAATGGTTAGCTATGAGCATCCGCCTCTGATTATATCAGACTCTGGTTTTTCTTCAGATCGTATAAACCTGAAGTCCTCAATCTGATGGACATATGCAAAACCCTCACAGTCAGATTCATTTGCTATATTGAGAGACTAATATCCCTAAGAGTAACTGCAAGGAAAAACTGCCTGCTCTTAATAATTCGTAGATACTGCACTTCTAATTCTATTGAGTATAATAAGAGAGTGAAGAAAAGACATGGAAAAAAGTAAGAAGCATCAAGTTTGGAAAAGAAAAGTAGAAAAATGTTGTTGTTAGTTGCAAATAAAATGAGTCAGTTGATTCTATTAGACAACTTTCAAAATATAAACTAGACACTGAGATTAATTATATTTCTTTATCTAGTCAGTGAATGTAAGATATAGAAAACAAGAACCATTGCTAATTAAAACAACATATTAAATAATGAAGGCCAAAATGAAAAATAAGAATTAATGCTATGAAAACTTGAAGGTTATGATAAAAAATAATAATCAAAGACACTGTGACATTTGACATAAATCTATATTCTACATAAAAATTAAACAGATAGGTAATAGATAAAATACAAATAGTAAATAGATAAAATAAGATTCTAAAACTAAACTATACTTTGAAATCAATAAAATCATGACAATCATAACAAAGGGAATTTAACAGAGAAACTACTATCTTTAGTTGGATATGCTGTGACTGGACTCTTAGATATATGTTTGTGAAAAAAATTAACTGTGACTCATGTGACACACCATTGTATAGATTGTTGAATATGCACTATTCAGTTAAATAAAAAGTATAAAGTAGTTTTAAAGTTCATAAGAAATCATCTGAAAATGATTTTGTCATTCTGAGTGAAGTTGTCATTCTGTAGATATGACAATGAAAGTTTTATGTACAAAAGATAAAACATAAGAATTAAAAATACTTGGTTATCAAATGTCTGTTAAAATATTACAAGAAAAGGCACTGTAAGAAAATAGTTTTTGATGTGTGCTCTGATAAACACTAGTGTCAAAAAGACACAGATATAGCTCTTAAAAATCATAATAAGAAAACATGAAATAGACTTCTTAATGGGCAGAAAATTTGTATTGATAAGTACACAAGAAGATTCTTGCCCTAACTAAAAGTACAATAAGAAACACTATGTACTTTTCAAAATAACTAAAATTTGAAAGATTGGCTATAATATTTACAAGAATGTGAATTTGAAACTCATATGTAATGCTAAGGTTATGAATTGATACAGTCACTGTGAGCAGAAAAAAAGTGATTTCATAGGAAGTAAGGTCTAGTTGTGAATATTACAAACTAGAATATCAACTTTGCAGTCAAAATATGCCTACTGATGTAATAGTGGTAGTATGGATGAGGAAATAACCAATCACTTTGAATTGATTTGAAGACTCTTTTACAAAAGGCTTCAAATTGTGCCTGGTACTATAAAGCTAGTCTAAAACCCATGCTTGAGGAGGTGTTTAGGCTCTAGGAGTGAACGTACTACTATAGTTTAGTTAAGCTATCATTGTGCTAAGCATAACTTCTATTACCATAGAAATGTTACTCTTAACCTAATTAACAGAAGCTAGCAATCAACAGTGGTTAACGCTGGAGATTTATGACTGTTCACATTAATAGGAATAAGTTGATAACTCAATGATTATTTCCCTAAATAAACTATTCAACAACTTATCAAGGGCCCAGAGATTATCACAGAAAGAACAAAAGAGCCAGAAGCTAAGGAGAAGTGCTGTGCAATGCTGTCTTCTGGGCATGGGTCAGCCAGTGCAGTGATGGCCTCATAGCTGTTCTTGTTACCTGCAATTGACCTTCACAAGATAGGGGCTAGCAATACTCAATCAAAGATCATGGAGGAATTCACGGTCATAAATGGTCCTGATTCTGGTCTCCAAACAACAACAACAAAAAAACTTGGAACAGGGCGGGGGTGGGGGTGGGGTGGGGTGGGGGAGTTGTAGGCAGGAGGAAGGATAAGAGAGGTGAGGGATATAGAAAGTGTGGAGGTTTATACTTGTTAAAATATACTTTACACATGTTTGAAATTCTCAATTAACGAAGTCAATAAATTAAAAGCAAAATGGGACTGCTAACATGATCTAGCTATTCCTCTCCTAGGTGTTTACCCAATAGAAACAAAAACATTATGTCCAGTAAAATGGTATAATGCTATTCATATAGTTTTATTTTGTTTTGTGTTGAGATAGGGTTTTACTATGTTATCTAGTTTGTCCTAGAAATCACTATGTGACAAGGTTGACTTCAAACTCAGGAATATGCCTGCCTTTGCCTCTCAAGTCTGGATTTATAGGTGTACACCCTATGCCAGGCTTCTGTTTATTTGTAATATTAAAATTCTGATACACAGATAGACAAATTGTAGGTTATTCACATAATCAGTGTCATTCACCTCTGAGAGGGAATGAACAACTCACACCAGCAAGAACAGTAATGAATCTCAAAATAATGAATGTTTAATGAATGAAGACAAGAGAGTGAATATGTATTGAATTTTCTATCATATAAAAGTTTTGAAAAGACAATCCAATATATAGCGGTAGAAAATACATTAGCTATTGCTTGGGCGAAAAGGCATGGTGTGGGAAATGAGATTCCAAAGGGACATGTAGACACTTTTAATGCAAAAGCTATGTCCATTACTTTGATTGTGGATAGGAATGGGTGAGCAAGTATGTCAAAACTTATTAAATTATACACTTTAAACAATGCCCTCTATGATAATTATACTTTTCATAACAAAATATCAACCTTGACCTTTTAGGTGTCATGGAGTTTTAATTATTGTAACTCTGTTACTTTTTCTCTCATAAAACTGTAAATTAACATTACAACAGACAGTAAAGGAGACGGAAGAGATCAAAACATACATGACATCTTGTCACTAGCTCTCTACAGAATCTAACTCGGTGGCTTCCACAAGTCCAGTTAGTGCCTCTTGGAAGTTTTCTTATGAAGTTAAATGACTTCTCTTTCTCTGCTTAACTGAGTGAAAGCTTCTAGCATTTGAAAGGGTTTGTGGCCCCATGGGGAGAGCAACAATACCAACCAACCAGAGCTCCCAGGGTCTAAACCACCAGCCTGGGAGCACATAGGGAGGGACCCATGGCCCTAGCTGTATGTAGGGGAGGATGACTATTGTCAGGCATAGGTGGGTGGGGAAGTCCTTGGTCCAGTGAAGGCGGATACCCCAGTGTGGCGGAAATAGTGGGTGGGCAGGTGGGAGTGGGAGGGTGGGTGGGGGCATATCCTCATGAAGCAGGAGGAGGGTAGATGGGATGGTGGTTCCTGGGCAGGGCAGGGGCGGGGAGAGAAATAGGATAAGGGGATAACATCTGAAATGTAATAAAAATCCAATAGAAAAAAAATTTTAAAAGAAAGAAATGGAATGGGAAACATTGCAAAATGTTTTTAAAAATCTAAATAAATATTCATATATACAGAAAAAAAAAAGAAAAAATTTTAAGCCATGAAAAATCTACTTTCAGTTTTCATGATGGAATGAATCTCTTTCCCCATTTAAATTCAAACCACAAACTTTGATGACCAAATTTCAAAGAATACCTATTTTAGTTTTAGATATTAGAATGTTAGTATTTGGAACACAAAGAGTAATATTAAAGTAGTAAAACATGATTACATAGTTATTAAGTCGTTAAAAGTATTTATAGTTAAATTGTGATTATTTTATATTACTAAATAATGTACAAACTGTCATAATATTAAAAGAATAGGCAGCAAAACTAAAAATAATCAGGGTGATGTTTTTTTCAATGGAATGTATTCCCCAAAAAGATGAACTGGTTTTATTCTGAATAAAGGGCTGTGTCGAAGCCATTTGTCAACGTGCTGGCCTTTTGGCTGATCAATGTTTATTACTTCCTTACCTGGTCAGAATGATTTATTGTGCAATCCTCACTTTTTATTATCTTGTCTCATGAATTTTTCAATAAGGGCTGACCATAATTCCTTAAAGTTGTGCTAACAATCAAACAAGGCTATTAGGATAGTTTTCTCTAGAGGCTACTCAAAGTTCATAATACCTGAATAATTTAAGTGATTTGTGGATTGTCAGTGACAGAGGACACCCCACAAATAAAATCCCAACTGGAAGTTTCATTTTTGAGTGAGAGAGCCTTCCTGTTTCATGGTAACATCAATGAATTTACTCCTCTTTGAAGCATACAGAAATAAGTTGAAACAAGAAAGCCCTACTTTATAATTGTACCCATGATGCAGTTTAGTTTTAGTCACCTATATACTTTATAGAGGTTAAATAATAAAAGTTCTGAGCAGGTATAATTTTTATTCAATACATTTCTTAGTTAATTAGCAAATATTTACAAAGGGATTATAATGCAAAATAGTAAAGATAATAGCAGTGAGAAAATTATATAAAGTCTGTAAATAAAAATGGCTAGTATATTCTAGAGGGTAAAAACCCTTAGGTATTTCTCTCTTGGAGCTAAATAAAAACCTGTCTGTTTAACCTCAGACAATCTCTCAAACACATAGGATCTCTTTTAAACTCTACTTTAAGTTACATATAATTATTCTCTTTAATACATTAAATATAATTTAATTTTTTTGGGTAGGTACCATAGAAAAGTCACGACTTCAAATCAGGATCTCTGCTGCTCACTATTAAAGAGACTTCTTGGTAGGTAGAAATCAATGCCTAAGAACATTGGAGGGAGTAAACAAACAAAACTCTTGTTACACACAGGACATCATCTTCATGTGATTTTTGAGTAATGTTAACTTTGCTAGAACTTGAGGCAATAAGTAGAAGACAATATTCATTTTCTAACAGCAGACTCCACACAACATTATCCACAAGAACTCATAGATGAACTCATTATAATTTAGGGAATTATCATATTTTTATCATGTTGCTTTGACTTATACTTTGGAAATTATATACAAACTTATAAATGTGGCCCATCCAAGGGTTACAATATCAGCACTGGTTTGACATACAGGTTTTCTTAGTCCTTTGTAATACTACGTATGGCAACTATCATCTCTAAAAAAGACCATACAAAGGAGTACAGATCTTATTCCAGTATCTACTAAGGTATACTGGAATGATAACAAAAGTCAAATAAGAATAACTGATATATAGTATTGCAGGATAAATAGCTCAATAATATTTTCCTTTTCCTGTTTTTTAAAATGAATGCCATTATGTTTTTCCCCTGTTTTGTTCTTTTAAAATTGCATCTTTCTGGCTACCAAAGTGATTTATGTGAAAGAGCACAAAGCTCTGCCTAGATCATAAGAAAGCAGCACTATATTCAAACATAGTATCCTAAGGGATGAGGCAAGTGCTCACATTCCTCTGTTTGCAATAGTAAAAATTATAGGAATGGCCACCAAGGTTGAAGACTTCTATATGAGAAAAAGAGTCATTATCTTTTAAAAAAGACCTATCCAGGAATTCAATAATGACCTTACACAAGACAAAACAGACACATCTTATTCCCTAAATCCTCATGAGCACTGCATGTTCAAAACTGGTTTAGTCATAAGAAATTTAATGTGAACAAATCACAATGGCATGTTTTGAAGCAATAGTTTTAGGCATCCAGATACACTATAAACAGAATACATTTAAAAAAATAGCCACACACACTAAGTGTAATACAGGCAAATAAAACAGGGAAGAGGGCATGAGACAGCAGGATGACATGCTGTTTTCATGGACTTTGTGATATCCCGTTAGGCCCGTCTCTGACATTAGAATAAAAATATCAAGTAAAATAAATTCTGAAATTCTAGTTGTAGATGATTGCTTGATGTTCATGTTCCATGAAGTTTCATTTGTTCAGACAAACTAAAATGTATTGAACTGAATGGGACAGTGTTATAAACAAGATGGAAAAGACAGCAGGGGAGAGGTGTCATGTTGATTCTTAGGGTCTGAGACTGTTATTTTATGAATTTTGATAGGACTGATTCCAAATACTATTTGAAATATAGCAATACTTTAATAAGCAAAAAATAATGTGGAATCATCAATAAACAGTATGAAAAAACCCACCACAATAATTATTATAAAATTATTTAAAGATATACTGTTATTTAATTCAGTTTATCACTTCAACAAGCTTTGAATGAGAGCCTCCTAGGATTCAGGAGTCCATTTATCTGTAAGCCTACAGTGGGCTGGGTCCTCCCAGCACCTATCATTAATCAAGAAAATGTCCTATGAGTCAACCTGGTGAGGTATTTTCTCAATTAAAATTTCTCTTCCCAGGGGACCCTGGTTCATGTCAAAAGACAAATATAATAAAGAAGACTAGCCAGAAATACAATCACTGAATACTATGTACATTATATTTTGAGGAGGAAAGTATTATAGGCAATTTTTGCCTAGTTTTCACCATGTTCTATACATAGTTGCAGAGATGTAAATTTTATAATCCCAGGCTTTTACTTTATTTATTGTGCCATATCTCCTTACTAATGTGCTGTTCACATCTTGTGAAATGAATGTGTTCTCCCAAATCCTCCATTGAAGGTGTAATCTCCCACATAATGACATTAAGAGGGGGCCTTTTAAATGAATTTCAGGTTGCAAGGATTTATGTTGGGGGAACCTTCAACATGGGATTAGTGTCCTTAGAAGGACAAGACACATCAGCACATCCTCTCCAGTTTATGAAGACACAGGGAAAAGATGTAGCTTTCTGTGAGTCAGGAAGTGGGCCCCTATCAGAGACAGAATCTGACAGTACATTCATCTTAAGCCAGCTTCCAGATCTATGAAAAATAAGACTATTGTTGAAGCACCAATCACATCATTTTTATAGTATCCCGAGCTAAGATAAGGTCATCAGTGTTGTCAGTGATAGTTCATTCCACCCAGACCTCTTGTACCAGTGACTTTATTCATCTATGATAAGTATATCTTGCCTGTAATTTCTTCCTGAAAAGTTATGTCCGTGTTATTTGGTGTACATATAAGAACAGCTATATTTTTTTCTGTTGAGTTAAATTTTGGTCAGAACTCTATTTTCTTTCTTGCTTGAGAACAAGGTGATGACTCCTGTTTTGTTTTTTTTTTTAAATTAATTTGCATAATGTGTCAGAGGTATCCTTTATTTCTTTCTTTTGGAGTTTTTTGTTGTAATTTACCATCTTGTTTTTAATATCAAAGTATATCATGTTGTTAGTGAATTAAAAATAATGTTACTGTAGAAAGAGGATACTATTCATTGAAATGAGATGAAATAGTACATGGTTATAGTTCTGAAGTTTTATTAGGGATTTCCTTTGCAGTATATATAAAATCACTCATTTCTTTGAGATTCTAGATTTTACCCCTCTTAACTGCTTTAAATCAAATCCCTTTAAATACTTTGTATAGTTTTATGCTATTTGAAATAATTAAAATTAATTTATGAACATTTATTTCTTTAAGGGCTAACAATGGGGAATGTCAGAAATATAATCTATCTATATCTATATGTATCTCTCTATTTCTGTCACCTATCTAATGCGGGGTGGTTAGCTCGTGTGTGGCATACATGGATCCTGTTGAGCGGAATTGTGGTTCCTGCAGTTCCAGGCAGCAGCAGAATCATGGTTTTTTGACTGAGTTCACTCTCACAGCTGGGCAGAAGCTGCTAGGCTCACTCCCAGCATGGGGAGATCTCACTCAATCTGAAGTTCGCTGGTGTGGGGGGCTTGGGGGATAGGGGGTAGGGGTGGCAGGGCTCTTGAGTGGGCATGGAGCTGGTGGTCTCCTTCCTTTGGGCTCCCAGACACCGCTGGGGCTGCAGAAAGACAGAGACACGAGAGAAACGAAGGAGAGAGAAAGCCCTGACAGCGCCCTGTGGGAAAGAGACTCTTTGGTTATTGTACCTGCTTGGCTGACTCAGTAGGACCACTAGCTTGTTTAAATTGGCAGTCTCTGTGGCTGGAATGCAGAGAAGTCCTCCATAGGAGATTAGACAGCAGCTTTTATTGTTGAGTCCTTCTCCACGGTTCCCATGGCAGAGCCCCAAAGACACGAGGAAGTCAATGGTTCCAAAAGGGTTTCTTGTCATGGCAAGAAGTAGATGGATCTGGCTGCACCTCCATGCACCCAGGGCAGACCTGAGTTAAATAGGAGGGAGGAGGGTCTAAGAAGGAATGCTTAATTGGCTTTGCCCTCTGACCTTTAGGTATCTCATTAATATGGAAATGTCTCGAGGGCCTGAGGCCTGTAGTCAAGCCCTCTACCTGAGAGGGGCACAAACCTCTCTTTGGGAGGGGCTATATTGCCCTACTTGACTGAAAGGCTAGGGTCAATGGAGGTCTTTGGCCACATATCAGGAGTCTGGAATCTGGGAGCTGTTGAAATGTATTCCATCCCGTGCAGGGTCTCTGGCCATTTCTAGCCAGTGCTCTACCAGAAACCAAGTCATGGTCCCATAATCTAATGTATAATATATAGCATATATAATATATGTAAATATATATGGTAATTGAACTCCTTTTTGTTATCTCTTTAAAAGTTACAGACCCAGGAACACATGTAAGAGAAACTAAAAAAGCCTAATTGTTCACTTTTGTAACCAAAAATGAAAGAAAAAGAAGCAGCTGAAGGTCAAATGCAAAAAGTAACACTAATTTCAACCAATTGTAACTTACTGCCTTTTTTGCATGCTAACACAAACTAAATACCATAAACACACAGACATATATCCATTAGAGAATTAGGCATATATGAATAATAACTTGCTACCTCTAATAACATTTAGAAATTCACTTTGGTTTTTGCAATAATAGTAACATATACATTTATTTTTATTCTTTTAATTTTTTAATATTTGCTTTTTGTATATTGGTGCTTTTCCTGAATGCACATCTGTACACCATCTGCAAGCTTGTTGTCCCATAGAGGCCTGTAGAGGATATTGATCCCCTAGAATTGGAGTTACAAAGAGTTGTGAGCTGTCACATGGGCTCTGGAAATTGGAAGAAGAGCAAGTAGCTATTAACTGTTGAGCCACCACTCCAACCCCAATTACTGTATTTTTCATTAATCACTTTTGCATGGTGTGTGTGTGTGCGTGCATGCATGTGCCTGATTGCAGTATGTGTGCATAGAGTATATACATCTTCTCTGCATTTATTTATTTATTTATTTATTTATTTATTTATTTATTTATTTAAGGTAAAGTCTCTAGCTGAAACCCTTTAAACTAGACTGGCAGCCAGAAAACCCTAGATATACTCCTATCTCCATAATCCTCTGTGATGAGTTTGAGGTGTTCATGGGACAAAGCTCAACTTTTATATTGTTGCTGAGATCTTATCTCAGCTCTGGATGTTTGCATAGCAAGTGCTCTTCGTCATGAAGTCAACTCTGGTGCTGTTTTTTTTTTTTTTTTTTTTTAAACTACATATAGAAAGTACTATAGACAAATATTACCCTCTAACTTGTTTTTAAATAATATGGGTTGCATAGTAGAAAAGGGAGCACAGAAAAAAAAATCTGCTAATATTAATCTTGAAGCTAGGGAAAGATAAATGAATCCTCTATTCATTTATTATTGTACTAGCAATAATTATACATATTTGATTTTTTTGAGCATAAGTTATCTTCTATTTTAGGAGACAAAAAGGATAGTGGGTGCACTCATTGAAAGACCTTAACATAGAGGCCAGGAGATACCTTAGGGCTAATGTGTTTGATACATGAGCAGGACACTTCAAAGAGTTAGGATCCAGATATCACACATGTAAAAAGCCAGCCATGACAGTATACACCTGTAACTCTAGCAATGAAGAGTGGGGAGTGGCAGAGGCAGATTCCAAGGCTTTCTGATCAGCCAGTCTTGCAAAAACCTAACAATGTCCAAGTTTAATAAAAAGACCCTTTCTCAAAATGTAATAAATAATAATAAAATTAGAAGTGATAGAGAGGGTATACCCAAAGCTGACCTCTGGTTTTCACACACACATGTATACACGTACATCCACAGCTGTATACACATACATATACTATTATATATGTACTATACTTGTCAATGTTCATAACTGTACATATAAAGATTAAATCCATAAGAAATCTACATATTTATAAGAAAACAGACTCCCTTACCCAGAAATAACTTGTATTGACCAAGATCATGTTCTTGGTAAGCAGTGATATTTACATTGCTTAGAAGGATGATCGCTAAGTGGCAATAAATAAGGATCTTATTTCTGCCATATGTACTTGACAGCAGAGGGATTAAGTAACCCTGAAAAATAAGGGCAGCCACTTTATGAGGAATTCCAGCCAACAATTGTAAAAACTAATGGCATAATTAGGATAGCCACCATTTTACAACCAAAAATAAAACAGTTGGCTTGGGTAAAAGGTCCTCAAATAATGAGAACTATTAAGTGAAAGATTAATGATGTACTTATAATGAAAAACTCTGGCTCCTTCTACCTATAATTGTAGATCAATTAGTATTATTAAAGCAGAGGTCTATATGCTTCAGATCTTGAATAGGGGAACTATAACTGAGTCCATGGAGGATTCCTAGACATTGAAATTCTTCCCTTATTAAGAGGTTGTGTACTGCTATGTAGTTCAGTGAGAATACAGTTGTGAAATATAAATTCAAGAACAATGTGAGGACCTGGCAAATTCAGAATGTGCAGGAGCCCACATTGTCTGGATTTATTTTTAAACCAATAGTGGCATTATCAAAACAGAAGACAAGGACAATTATTTTATTCTGAGAGAGACTGAGAGTGCCAAGCCCTCCATCCATCAGTATACCTACCTCACTTACCTACTAATTTGAACAAACTAAGTGGGGAGGGAGATATGTCACTCTATAATTAGAGAAATTTAGATTTGAATTTGAATTAGACAACATTAAGAAATTTGTGTTGACTTTGCTTTGTATGAAACAGCATTGTGGCTATACAAAAAAGTCATTTGTGAGATGTATATTCAATCTTGTTTTAGGTAATACTACATCTGACAGTATGTAAACAAAATATTCCAGAAAAACTTGAAGAATGTTAATCTAGGAAATAATAAATGTAATTGGTAGGTGGAGATGGTTTTAACATCTATTTGGGATACAATTAATAATTTCAATAATGAACCTACAAAATAACCAGTCTATAACCTAGTGAAATTTACGAACAAATCATAGCAGCTGAGACAGAAAAGAGTTAGTCTTTAACATTTTGCTAATAAAGGCATTGACTCTTCTTCACCGCCACTCCAAGCAGTATAAGCAGACATTAATCAGGCCTCTGTGTTCCCTTTCGAGAGATATTGTCACCTGCATCTTTACCATTTAACAATAGTTGAGGGGAAGAATAAATCAGAGTCTCCCTGTGGCAAGAAGTTTGGAATTTGACATTTGGTGATTAAAAAAAAAAATAAGCAAAGAGTCAGAATGTATGTGCTTTTAAAAGACTTTTGGTTTTTTCCCCTCCAGAATAAACTCAGTTGTGCAAGCAAGATGCAAAGGGAATTATTGAATAACTTAAAATGCTCAAGTGAAAACCAGTACATGTATTCATATACAGAATAGTAGAACACAACAATGTGCTTGTGAGGCAAGCAGTAAATAAATCTATTTGACCAGATTTATTATTTATTATTATTATTGTTTTCTATAATAGAAAATTGTTTTCCTGTTCTCCCAAACAAGTTTTTTCTGACACAGAATACACAGAGAAATTTCAGCCATAGCCTCAGAAGTCAAACTTGATAAATTTTACTGTTTCCTAGATGAATGTGCCTTAAATATTAAATCTATAAAATAT
The DNA here is from genome assembly GCA_021653895.1 of Mastomys natalensis. Lineage (NCBI taxonomy): Eukaryota > Metazoa > Chordata > Mammalia > Rodentia > Muridae > Mastomys > Mastomys natalensis. The sequence continues at coordinate 271,269 of JAJTUV010001918.1, forward strand.
GTATAACAATAGGTGCTCCATTTTTTGTAGTGATTAATTAATAACTAGAGAATATATTTACTGCAGTGTTTAATTTGGCAGCCTTCCATGACCGGAAATACATCTCTGTGTAAGATGTCTTTTTAAGACAAATTCTAGGATTTGGCTTGCTGGGAACAAATTTTTCCTTCCTCTGCCTGTATGTTTTAATTTTCCTTTAGGAGCCTTCTTACTCTGCACTCTTCATGCTGAGATATAATCTCTCATTAGAGATAAATATACACTTTACATTATCTTGGCTACAATAGGGTTTCCAGACTCTGAATTACTGGATTCTTTGTCACTGGAGACTGGCATATGCATTGTAGAATGGTGAGCTTTATCCTGTTCTGCCTGACCAGATGTCTGTAGCTCACCTAAGTTGAGGCGTTGCTAAACATGCAAGACTGTGCCTTGTTGACATCTACTGGACAACAGTGATTGGCATAAGGACTAGAGATATAGCGCAGGTTTTTCCAATCAATTATTGGAATTGCTGGGTTAGAGATGTGAAATTGCCCTGGCTTTGCCAAGTGAGGCAGTTAAAGGTTAGAATTACAATGGATTTCTTGTCACCAGCTGCCAAAGCTATTCCTGAAACTGAAGGCTATTGTCAGTAGATAAAGAAGAAGAGAAAATAACTAGACTTGGTGATCTTGTATAAAGACCTGTAATAACCACATCTGAAGTAGTATATTTCTGGAACTTTTAGCATTAAAAAACACAGGCTGCCTTCAACTCCAACTCTCCTCGAACTTGTTTTTGAAGCATTTAAAGATGAAGCTAGCTGTATTGGAATTGTTGGACTGAAGTGGAAATCTAATTAGTAATCTGCAAATTAATTGGGGATTAGCAGTTCCTTACACTTTTAGGACAAAGATCTCTATCATATTTGAGATAACTGTAGAGTCTTTTCTCTGAAAACATGCAGATAGTAGTACTGTTTTTATACTTGATTTCAAGAGTCTCAAGAACAGCTTGCCCAAAGCCCTAAAGATTTAAGTCACACACGTGGGACCTAAAATAAAACCACCTGAACCTTTACTCATCTTACTCCTCTTCAAGCACTGTCCTACCTGTAAGAAGGGGCTTGGGTTGGTAAGCACACAGCTACTACAAAATGCTCTAGGCAGTCAGGTATACTTCCAAATGGTTTGAATAATAGGTAAGCATGCAAGAATAGTTTTTTTATGCTATATTTTAATGTTAATGTATTCTGGGAAGCTGAGACAAACCTCTCTGGGAAGTAACGGTATTTTGAGGTTCTGTTCCTAATATTGTATATGATTAACAAGCATAAGGAAATTCAATTTAAATAAAGTGCTTTGCATATTAATACCCAGACTGACACATACAACATGGAAATGAGTTTTAAATGTGATCGTTACCAGTGACTAAGTCTGCAAATGAATTATAATCACCAATGTGGAAGCTTTTTGAAAGCTTCTATTTCAAGGCTCCTTGGCGTTAAATAGTTTATTGGGGTGGGGAAAAACCTGCTCATGCAACAAAACTGTGACCAAAGGATCTTTTCAACTTTTACTTTATGAATACATTCACAGAGATATTTTTTGCTTCTCAAAGTGGCCCAGAGGTGAGTTAAAAAGGGGGAGAGTGGTTTTTGTGGGAACTTACATCCCCCTGTGTCTGAATATTTTGCTGTCCTTGTGATATTTAACTATTACTATTGCTTTCTTTTCTTTTCTTTCTTTCTTTTTTTTTTTTACTACCTATTCCAGTTGAAAAAGAAATGAACAAAATAATGTTATTCTCAGGGAATTTAAATTTTGATCTTTGTATTTCCTGACTTAGTGGGATTTTGAGACTCTAGAATTACAGTTTTATAAGCCATTTTCCATACCAGAAAGGAGCTGGGAGTTACGCTTTCTTAGGTAGAATAATTGTTCTACTTTCCAAAAAATTTAAATAAACAGTAAGATCCCTGTACTTCAAATAATCTAAGTCCCATTGAACAACCTAGGAATTTCTGGTCTGGATCTATATGGAAATATCACAATCTCTGACCTTGAAACATATCACATGCAAACCTATAGTCAATAAAACAAAATGGTAATGGCATAAAAACAGACACATGGGCAAAAAGAAATCAAATAGAGTCCAGAAATGAATCCCATTCATATGTCAACTGGCTTTGGACAAAGAACATATGGCAGAAAAAAAAGACAGTATCTTCAGAAATGATGATCACAAGATTGAATACATGCATCTAACAGGATATAACTCTCTCTCTCTGTACAAAACAACAGCAACAACAAAACTCAACTCATAGTGAACCAAAAGTCTCATCTTCAAAAACAAAATTGTGGCCTTTTCTCTATTGCATGGAGGCAGAGGCTTCTGTGTTAAAGAATCTGCATTATTCATTACAGTCAACACAGGGAATCAATCCAGATGTTCATCAGTGAATAAATGGATGAGAAAAGCATGGTATACACACAAAAGCACATTATTTAGTCATAGAAGAGCAAAGTACTGCCATTTGCTGTATCACACAGATGGAACTAGAGGTAATTATGTCAAGTGAAATAATATGTCTAAAATGAGAAATACTATATTATACTTAATTTTTGAAAGTTAAAAAGTCAGTTGTGGAGAAGAATGGAATATTGGTCAATAGGAAGAAAAGTAAAACAGAAAGGAGTGGATAGAGCTTATTTTAAAACACCAAAACACAGAATTGAAGAATTTCTTCTAATTTTTTCTTTACACAGCAGGGTAACCACTGGTTGAAACTTTATAATGCATTTTAAAATTAACATACAAATATGCCATTCCCAATACCGAAAAAATATTAGTGTTTGAGGAACCAGAATCAGAATCTATTACCTAGATTGTTTTCTCATGTATACATATATTGAACTGGCATAGTGAAACAATAAATACATAGATCATTCCTTAATAAAAGTCCTCAATGTAGCTTAAAACAGCATGTCACTTTTGAATGATACCTTCCCAGTTTTCGAATTTAAAAGTGCTCCTTCGCAGCCATCTCTCAACCCAGCCATTTTTTTTCCTGAATACCTGTGAATACTGGTATTTTATTTGAGGTGGAAGACTGAATGGCTGGTGGATGCCTACTGTGACATCTGAGAGCATCATGAAGTCTCTAGTATGGCCTCAATTCCTTGATGTGAACAAGATCAATTTCTAGAAAAGCTTGTCACCATAAATGAGGAGCAACTAGATTTGCACAATCTCATCTGGAGGATCTTGTCATTGCCCTCACATCCAAGTGTAATCAGAGAGGGCAACTCATTTTTTGCTATAGTTTAGAAAATACCACTGCTCAGTTGGATTCCCAAATCCCATAGTGATAGTTGAGGAATGACTGCTTGGATTTAGTCAGTAAAGCCCAGTGATAATGCCTTTAGGCAAACAGCTACTTCCATTATTCTTTAGTTATCAGTTAGAGAGGTCTTAATTTCTAGGACTCTAATTTCTACAGAAGACCTTCGGAATGGCCTCAGCTTGTGCTTCAGATAGGGGAACTTTATTATTTTTTTTTTTAATGCTTCAGGGATTTAGTGTTCACTCTGGGAGCAGACACATTGTGAGCTGATGTGAATCAGGATTTGCCTGTTGTTAAAACTCTGTCTCCTCCAGTTCCACCCATTTATTCTTTTTTAGATCACACTGGGTATTGTCATAAAATTCAATAATTTAAACAAAAAGCACACTGCTTCTCTGATATATAAGACAAATACTGTAACTACTCATGGCCACCTTGCAGTTAGTGATTGCAGAATTCAGACTCAATCTACTCCACAACCTACATAGAAAGTATGTTATTCAGTTTTCTTCCACTATAACAAATATCCAACACCATCACCTTATAAGGAGAAAAGGGTTCTTTTTACTCACAGTTTTAGAGATTTCAGTTCAGAGATTGTTGTCTCTATTGTTTTTTGTCTGTAGTAACACATCAAAGTGTAAGCACATGGCAGACTTCAACAGTTCATCTCATGGCTGGAAAGTAAAAGAAAGAGTGACAAGGCCAAGTTTCTCACAGTCCCTTAAAGTACTCCAACACCATAGAGGGCTTTCCAATAAGCCCCACCTTTTAAGGTTCTCACTGCCTTCTAGTGCAGCGACCCTGAAGACCAAGCCTAAATTAACCCCAAACTGTGAGCTTCCATTTAAAATAAAACCATTGGAAATGCCTTCCCAATTATGAGGAAGAAAAAGAGCAGTTATGAGAATTTGTTTTGAATAAAGTCTGAAAGCAGAACTTTGTTTCTCTCTAAGTCTTTAACCAGAACTTAGTAACAGTCAACTGAAAGGGAATGCTGAAAAATTTATTTTCAGTACATTTCCAGGGGAAAAAAAAAGGCAAAATGGTTTGAGTAACAAGTAGCCAGGCTCTGCCATACTCTATGAGCCAAGAAATACTTTGTCTCTGCCATATTTTCTTGTTGCATAAAGTTTAAAACACTTGTTCCTACTGGATAGTTTGGGAACATTTACCTGCTTGCTGATCAATAGCACTGCTAATTATTGCAACCAACAATATTTCAATGACATTTCCTCCATGGTAAGAAAGGTTTTTATTAACTACCACCCTTTACTCTTATTCAGCCAGATATTCTTATTCTCAATTCAAAGTGTGGACTTGTAATGGATGACTCTTCTACCACAACCCTAGCTGGATTTAAAAACTCAAGGAATCTGAAGATGGTAACATAACAAAGGACATAGAAATCACAAACATTTAAATAAAATGTAGCAGAAAAGAGCGGCAACAAGTATCGTGTTAAGGATGAAGGCAGCACAAATAATTTTGTGGGAATTTTCTATTATCTGCTTACAATGTGTGCTGTGAAAATGTTGCTTAGAGAAAATTACAGTTTTCTCCAGATTTTCTTCTTTCTTTTTTCAAATAATTATTTAAATTGTAATACTTATTGTTCAAGAATTTCACATATCTATTCCAACTCCAAAGCTCCACATTCAGATGATGCCCCACATGTTCCCACATATCCCCCTACATCTGAGTATGTAGGTACTGTGCAAGTAGCCACAATCTCTGAGAGTCCATATGCACATCATTACAGTTCTGCTGTGTCTTAAAGATACTGTTTCCTTCTCATCCTTCATCACCTCTGACTCTTGTAATCTTTCTGTATCCTCTCCTGCATAGCTCCCTGAGCTCTGAGGGGAGCAATTTCACGAAGACATCCCAGTCCTAAATGGTCCTTCTGATTTTATTTATCTGATTTGTATCTCTATTTTCTTATCCTAGCTAGGAGTTTTTCTATTTTTGTGTATCTTGTCAAAAGAACTGCCTTTATTGTGTTACTAAATTCCATTGTAGGTTTTTGAGTCCCATTTCATTTATTTCTATAGTGATTTTTATTATTTCTTTCTACTAATTTGGAGTTTGGTTTGTTCTTTTTGTGTTTCCATGAGGTACAATGAGAGACTGAGAGCTTTGGGTGGAGGAGCTTTTGCTATGAGCAAGCATCATTTGTGATTAACATTCTTCCAGCAGAGCTTTTGATGTCTACCCCACTAGCTTGGGTGTGGTGTGCCTAAATATTCATTTGTTTGAAGAATGTTTAAAATTTTCCATCATGACTATCAATTTGATTCAATCATTGTCCAAGGCAAATAATCTACTATACATAGGTTGATATACTTTCTTTTTTGATATTTATTGAAAATAGATTCTTCTCTCGTACAGTCACATTTCACCTCCTATTTTTTCATTATTCATTTCTAGGTGTTTCACATATTTATCAGTAAAGACAGTTTAAACTATTTCAGTTTTTAAAAGGTTGTGACTTTATCAATTGATATAATCTGTCTTAGGGTTTACATTCCTGCACAAAACATCATGAACAAGAAGTAAGTTGGGGAGGAAAGGGTTTATTCAACTTGCACTTCCACATTGCTATTCATCACCAAAGGAAGTCAGGACAGGAACTCACACAGGGCATGAAGTTGAAGGCAGGAGCTAATGCAGAGACCATCAAGGAATGCTGCTTACTGGGTTACTTCTCCTGACTCGCTCAGCTTGCTTTCTTATAGAACCCAGGACCACCAGCCTAGGGATGGCAACATCCACAATAGGCCCTCCTATCCTTAATCACTAAATCGAGAAAATGTTTTATAGCTGGATATCATGGAGGCATTTCCTCAAGGGAGGCTCCTTTGTCTGTGATAACTCCAGTTTGTGTTATGTCGACACACAAAAGCAGCCAGTATATAACCTGGGAGTATTCCATGTGCTGATGAGAAATATAGTCATTTGGTGACTGTGAGATAGAATGTTCTGTAAAGCCTGCTAGGTCAACAGGGTCAAGGGTACAACTCAACTATTCTACTTATGATTTCTGTCTGATTGTCCAAATAATCAGTTTCTTGGTGTAAGTCAAGCTAAAGTTCAAAACTGTTACTATTGGAAGCAATTTCTCCCTTCAGGTCTGTTAACATTTGCTATACATATTTTAGTGTTCATTGTTGAATGGAGGAATATTTATTATATTTTTTCCTCTTAAGTCACTAACCTACTGTCATTCTGTAATTATTTTCCCTGTCATTATTACTGTTTTTATATAAAAATAATACTTAATTTTATTTGCATGAAATTTTCTGCTTTCTCTTATATTCCACTTTCAGGAAACATCTTATCCTATGCTCTTTTTCATTTTGAGACCTTAGAAGGGAAGTAAGGGTTTTTTTGTAAGTGAAAGATAATATATTAGTGCAGTTGATATGAGTGGCTTATATCTTACATTTAAAATATTTGGACAATTGGACATTATTTGTGCATATAACTATTCATGCCAAATTTTAAACCCTCCTATGTCTTCTTTATGTCTGAATGTCTCTTTAGCAATTTTTGTAGATTAGGTCTGGTGAAAGTTGTTTGTATAGCTTTTGTCTATAGATATCTTTGTTATCTTAATGATGGGTTTTCTGAATCTTGTGCTTACTATTTTGTACATTCCCAGGAAATATAGTGTGTTGTGTTGACTGAAGTTTGTAGTAGTTTTAGAAAAAGCAGCACCATGTCCATTTACACTGTTTAGGGGTTCACATTTACAAGAACCTGCACAGTCTTATGGATGCAGTGAAGGCACTGTTTCCTCTGGCAGTGATATAGGTCAAAAAACTGTTCTGAGGCACAGGTTTCTGCTTGGGCTCAATTATTCTAGAGGTTTATGTCAGAGAAATAGCTTCCCTGCCATAATTTAAGGATAATTTGTGGAGATTGTTCCCTGATTACTAAGGATGTCTCTGAGTTGAAGAATCTCATCTTATAGCCCCAGAGACCTGCATAATCTCAGAAGAATGACAGGTACCCACTTCTCAGGCTACAGATAATGGAATTTAAAACTCAAGTCTGTTCTACCAACCTAGAGGTACCCATATGACGCAAGGTTTGTCTTAGTTTTACATATGAGCTCTAGTTTGCAAATGGACCTTCAGTTTCCAAAGTGTGCAGGATCATGGCATGATGATTTGAAGATTAGACTCAAAGACAAAGACTTTCCAGACTTTTATGTTGTCCTTCTTAACAGTTAGAGTTCTCTTCCAGTTCTGTCTCCAGAGACTTAGGGAAGTGTGTTTTTGCAGAGAGCAGTCTGAACCAAGGCAGCTCCAGCAACCCAGACTCAGATGGTACTGCCAAGTCCCAGTGATCTTACTTGGTTTCTAGTCTAAGACATATCCTCAATTCCCTCCCTCCCTAAAATGGAAACTGATAAGTATCTGCCCATATAGTATTGCTTTGGGTCAGGGAAGACTGACAAGGGTGTCTTTCAGGGGTATCTTTCAGCCTCCCCTCTCTTTCAATGTATCTTCTTCATTTGTTACACTAATACCAACAACTATAATGATAGCCAATTTTCTTAGCTCCTATGCTGGCTGTTTGGTTAGTAAACAGTTGTTCAACTTGGAATAATTGTTTCAAAACTGCATCAGGAGATTCATTCTCACCTGTCATGGTGTTCTCCTTCCCCTGGCAGAGGTTTCTGGTTACTTTTTTCACTTGAGATGCTTGAGATGGAAGCCAGAACATAAATCATGGTAGACATCACTGTTGATGAGCTAAAGTCAAGTTCTTTACTTCTCATCTGATTCCTATTTTTACCATTTCTGCCCTTTGGATAAAATATATATTTGTTTCATGGTTACTGACCCCATGGAAACTAAAACATTAGACATATTTACTTTTCAAAATGACAATTAAGTCAAACTTAGTTTAGTTGAGCTCTCAGAATTTTACCTACATAAAAATGTTGGAATTTTACTTAGCTAAAACCAATATGGGGCCTGAGAAATGGCTCAGCAGTTAAGAGCACACAGTGCTCTTGGTTCCTAACACTCACATTAGAAAGCTTACTATTGCATGTTGACAGAAGCCTGACATAACTGTCTTCTGAGAGGCTTTTCATGAGTCTGACAAATACAGAGGCAGATGCTCGCAGCCAATCTTTGGACTGAGCACTGGGTCCCCAATGGAGGAGTTAGAGAAAGGACTGAAGGAGCTGAAGGGTTTGCAACTCGATAGAAAGAACAACAATATCAACCAACCAGACCCCCCACCCTAGAGCTCCCAGGGACTAAACCACCAACCAAAGAGTACACATGGAGGGACTCATTGCTCCAGCCACATATGTAGCAGAAGATGGCCGTGTAGGGCATCAATGGGAGAGAGGCCCTTGGTCCTGTGAAGACTCGATGCTCAAGTGTAGGGGAATGCCAGGACAGGGAGGCAGGAGTGGGTGTGTGGGTGGGAAATACCCTCATAGAAGCAGGGGGAAGAGGGATGTAATAGGGGGGTTCCAGGGGAGAGCAGAAGCTGGGAAAGGGGATAACATCTGAAATGTAAATAAAGAAAATATCTAATAAAAAAAAGAGAAAACCTATTATTGCTTTTCACTCCATCTCAAAGGAATCTGATGCCCTCTTCTGGCTTCCCAGGTACCTAAGTATACCACATGCCGCATATACAGACATATATACAGATACCTACATATAAATAAAAATATAAATAAATCTTAAAAATATGACCTAATGTATTTTTAATTCAAACCAGTGTTTTCACTGATGTTACAACAGATTGTAAAAAGTGAAACAAAAAAAAGTTCTGGGGTTTCTAGAACTGTATTGGTGAATAGAGACTCGGATGTGCAGAAGCATGTTAGAAGCACCCCTGAGAGTTTAAATGGGATGCATATGTGTGGGACAAACTGGGCGACCGCAGCGGCAGCCCCAGGCCCACGCAGCAGGCCCCAGGCCTACGAGGCAGCAGCCCGGGACCTGCAGGGTGGAGGCTGCCATGGAGGCTTCAGGCAGCCTGTGTCACGTACCGGAGGAAGGTCCCTGGTTCCAGTGCTGGAGGCTTTGGCGGCGGCGGCAGGCCGGCAGGCCCAATGACACGAGGAAGTCCTTGGTTCCATAAGGCTTTATGTCATGGCAGATGGTAGATGGGTCTGGATGTACCCCCCCCCCCAAATCAGGGCAGACCTGAGTTAAGTAGGGAGGGAGAAAGTGGGAGGTTCTGGGGAGGAATGGTTAATTGGCTCCACCCTCTGACCTTCATTAGTATGTAATATCTCTAGGGCTGAGGCCTGTAGTTACACCCTTACCTATGCACTTTGGGAGGGCTGTAATGGCCTACATGATGAACAATGTAGGTCTATGGAGATTAGACTGCTTGTTAGGACCCTGAGTTCTGGGGACGTAGCCGAACTCCTGCCGTTTCTCCTTGGAGTCTCGGGTTTAGGCCATGCCCAGCCCAAAAACCAGGATGCCCTTACGCAGTCCCACACATATGGGCCTGTACAATATGACTGCTATTCTTCACCCACACCTCTTTCTTTTCCCTACAGTGAACTGTAACTTCCTGCCACTTAGATGGATGGATGCACAGCTTTCGGCTACTTTTATTTTATTTTATCTAAGAAGGTCCACATCACCTCCTTTCTCCATTGAACAACTTCTGTTCATGCCTATGGTATTGAAGTAAATGTCTTGAAATTTCCTAGGCCTTAACAGTTAATGCATGTCTTCCTCCCACCCCCTGCAAGGGGGGGTCATATTTTATCCAGTGAAAAGAAGTTTCCTTTTATAATTTATTATATTTTATATTCCATGAATTTGGAGAAATAAGCTTGTCATTGTGTTCTTCCAGTATTCCTTAAAAGACTATACATACAATAAACATTTGATAGTTTTCAGTATTTGAACAACAAAAGAATATTATTTTATGTACTTTAGTACATAATCTTAGTAGGGAATATCTGATTTGTTTTCTCACTAAAAGTAAGGTATGCATCAGAATTATTGTTCATTTAGTTTGGCTCCTTTCAAATCAACCTTGAACTCTTTGGAGATCTGTGTAAAGGTGACAGATATATTAGTCTAAAACACCAAGGATTATCTAAAATGGTCTGATGATTATCTGACTTAAAGAAATGGTAATGTCTGTCCTGTCCTTTGCAACACACACACACACACACACACACACACACACACACATATATATAATCATTCCATATGAGATGTCTCATTTCTCAAAAGCTATTTCTTATCCTGGTCATGCAGAGTCTAAATAAATTGTGTTTATAAAAATATACTCTAATCTACAGAGAAGTGCTGCTGTGAAGATGGGAAAACCTAAACTGTTATCTTCAGTCTCTATGGGAAGTTATGCATCTGAGAACCATCAGTTTTCAAATAGAATTATGCTCCACTTTGTATTTCTAGCTAATGATTAAAACAGCAAGTGGACCAGCAAGTTTCCACCAGCAGAGCACTTGCATATGAGACGCTGCCTTGCCCTTCTCACTACAGAGTCCTTCGTAGAGATGAAAGTTCAGTCACTACAGCTTTAATGATTTGCTGTTATTGATTAAAATACTCCGTTTGTTTCCATCACATTTGTATGATTTTAGGCTACAAAAGTTCCCACTGACCCTCCAAAGAAAGGGCAGTCACCCTACTAAATAATGTGTTCAAAAGTTTTAGGCAAAAGAGAAAGGACAAGACAAAAATGAAGAAAACTCCAATAGGAAGTTACCATGGTGTCTGAGAGATCAGCTTCTACATGAGGGAAAAAGAACCAGGCTGTAGATACATTGTAACCACCGGCTTCTATTTTCAAAACAAGACCAACTACATTATAATACCTACTTTAGAGCTGTGAAATATAGGAAAATGGAATTTCCCTTTATAATCTGAGTATATATAGCCAAGGAAACCCGTTGGTAGTACAACCATTGGAGTACCTTAGTGTTTGTCATGTATCTCTTCCCATTTACAACACACACACACACACACACACACACAAAGACACAAACATACACATGCATGCACTCACAGGCATACATGCACCCATGCAACCAAACACGCACACACAGAAACCACTATAAACATTTGGAGAATTAAATAGATGTTAGAATTACTTTACATAATAACTATTTTTTTTAAACTTAGTTTTAAAGTAGATAAAACTTGGGGGTCATGATTTGAGAACTGTGTATAAGTATGGGTGGGTGTAAATGTAGGTCTGTGGATGCCACTGTGCACAGGTGAAGGCTAAAGGACAAACTCAGATGTCAGTTAGTTTTCAAGCTTGTTTGAGACAGTCTCTCATTCACAGCTTATAAGCCAGACTTCCTGGTTTGCAAGCATCCTGTCTCTGCCTCCCATCTTCCTGTAGGAACATCCAACTTATAGAAACACAGTCCTGCCTGGCTTTACATAGGCTTTGGCAATCTGAACTCAAGTCTTCACATTGAGACAAATTCTTTTACCCATAGCACAATCTCCACACAGCCCTTTTAGTTTTAATTGGAAAGAAATCAGCTATAAAGGACTCCATTAAAGAGTAGATCCCTTTAGAAATGAAAACCTTCATTGAAACTTACCTTGTTTTCAGTATTTGGAGGTGAGAGTTAAGTATTTGAGCCATTTTCCTTTTCTTTTGATGATATTGACACCAAAGTTTCCCATGTATCTGCTGACTTTTGTCTGCTAACATCGAGAAACAAATACCAATTCAGTTAGTCCACATTGATGCCCCTCTTTTCTAGAACATAAGAGTCACCCATCCTCCAGTCACTCATCTGTATAGAGGGCTCCCAGCTTTCAGTTATGTTTCACTTCCCTGTAGGGCCCTTTTCACTTCCTTATAGGTTTACCATCTAATTTTTATTTCTCCACATCTTAAACTCTTACCTTTCAGTATTTCCAGGAAACTCTAGTATGAAAACACTAAACCAGTACAAACATTTAGCATAAAATTATTCAATTTCCAGGAACGGAGACTTGTTCAAACTACATAGCAAACTAGATAGCAATTCCAAGGAATTGACATATATATGAAGATGCTCATGCTGCCCCATCTGAAGAAAGGCCAAACACACACCAGCCAGGCTTCAGGGCATCAGGCACTCACCCTCATCTGCCTGTCTAAGGGTACCATATCTTCCTTCCTTTCTGCTTGCTTCCTCTGCTTTTTCATTCCTATTCTTTCTCTTACAATTCACCATCTTTTATCTCCCTAACTCAAGAAAAGAAAAAAGATAGCCAGAATTCTGAATATCAATTCAAGAGCCCCAAGGGAAAATAAGAATTAACCTACTTAAATTATGGTAAATCTTTCTATGTGAGGGGATTACATAACACAAATATACACCAGCGCCTTCTTTCTTCTTCCCTCTGCCTGCAAGGATATAGAGCACAGTTTTCTTGGAGTATCTGCATTTTAATTCACTTCTTCATTTTGAAAAGATCATTTTAAATCCATATTTTTCCCTAAAAAGATTTTTTTTCCCATTTTTATTACCTCAGGGAGAATGCAGAAAAGATGACTCTTGCCAAGCATTGCCAAGCCTATTCATATTTCAAAAGCAAATGAAGACACCATAGCTAAGCCCTTGGAGGCATTCTGTACAGGTAGGTAGATGATACTTAAGAAATAAATCAGTTTCATTACAACAGTTCCACCCGGCCTCATAGGTATGCCGATAAGGTCCTACTTTACTCTTGATTGTTCAAACATGCAGGCTGTTACCATGGGCATGTCAAGGACATATTTCATCAATGTCAGTCCCCATCCCCATAAACAGACATTGGCACATTGCAGATTTATTTCTGAAGACATCAGATGTTGTTTTTGAAAGTAGTCAGCATGCTATTGATAATGATTAAGTGGAACCACATTTTATACTGTATTCTATAGTTTTATGTTAATAATTTCCAAAGTTATGCTAATTCTAGATACTGTACTATGCCTGATAGTACAGGAGTGGGAAAAGTTGACCTATATGCTTAGAGAGAACAAGTTCCATAAAAGGGAACATTAATTAACCCGGTTACAAAGATGCAGAAGATGAGCTTTCAGGTCTAGCAGGATGATTGGAGAGAACATTTTCTAGGAGAATTTTGAAGTGTGTTTGTCAGGTTGAAGTAGAAAAAGTAATGGAGGTAAAGACAACTGATTGAAGAAATGTATCCATTAAACTTCCATGCCATGACTTGTACTGTACATGGCAAACAATGGCTATGTATCCATTGAGTCTGTGGTGTTTAGTCTAATGAGGAAGCCCAAGAAAAATAAACATGCCCACTAGACTTGTCAGGAAAGAAGAGAATAAGGAAAAGAACTTTGTTAAAGGAGATGAATACCTTATTTTGTTTGTTTTGTCAAGGAATGGTATGGTTAGACATATTTAGTCAGGAAAGGTTAAGGCAGAAAAGACACACAGGACTCTACTGTGGGTGGAGAGAGATCTTTAAGAGTATAATGCATGGAGGCAATGAATACCACTTGGTAATTCAAAGCACCACAGGCCAGACTAAAAGCTTTGGTCTGGACCTAAGTGCAGTTGGACTTCACTGAAGGTGACAAGGAAGTTAGATGCTTGACTTGACTTTGAAACTTGTATATCTAGTATACAGGGCAGATTGGTTTGGTGCAGGGAAGGCAAATAAATGCTCAAATTGGAGAAGCTGGACATGATTCCTTCTGATCGGAGGTTTAGAAATTGGGGCCAGAAGGGATGAGGTGGAGATACATCACATAGTGAAACAAGTATGCATGACCCACACTCAACAGTAATGCACAGGGCACTTGTTCTCTGTATGTCTCCAAAATATCAGTCATTTACAAGACCAGACAACATAAATCAATCCTGTCTGTCTATCAAATCAACTCTTCTAATACATGGACTGTTAGAGAAAAGCTGGAGCCTAGAAAGATTACTTTTGTTGACACATCTCAGAAAATAGCTCATAATAAGTCATTCAGTTAGATATTATTTGTGGGTGAAGAATTTGTAAAGAAACTTTTTACATTTTCCTTTTCATGCCAAGTCTTTGCACTGTGATTATGATTCATTTTATAAGATAAATGTTTCTGGGAAACAATATCATATTGTACTCACATTATTCTGAGTACATGCTATCTTGAATACCCTTCACCACAACATTCCAACTTTATATCTTCTTTTTAGCTTTCTTGTGAGGAAGCCAGAGATGTTGCCAAGTGAGCAACGCTCCCTAAATACATTTAGCATACATTCTTTATAATTCTTAATGGCAATGATGGAGTTCCGTGCAAGGATTTTCAAAAGAAGTAGATTCTCACATTTATAAACATATTTAAACAGAATCTAGATTATTGAAGGCAAGAAGATTGAGCACAAGATGATGCACAAGACAAATGTAACCTTAAAATCATCTCATCAACCATTCCTCCATGACCTGGTGTCAGGCTACTAGACACAAAGATCTGTCTCTATTTTGGGTCTCAGGAAACTGTCAAATTATTTGTTCATTTACATACTTATTTATCTCTACTTACAGAATATCCTTCATTATGATGCTCATTATATTTATCTTGTTTAAATCAAAGTGATATCATCTATTGAGAATTAAAAGCAATGCCTTTGGCAATATCCTAAGGTATGCTTTGCCAAAGCAGATTTCATAAGGTATTAAGCTTCTGTTTGTCTAAAGATGCTTCTGGATGAGGCTTTAGCTCTTTATTTTACAGAGGAGGAAACTAAACATTCTTGAGTTTTTAATTCAGGGTGTAGATGGAACAAATACTCTCAGTCTTTTTTTCTAATTTTTTTAATAGCAAGTAGCACACTATGTAGCCAAAGAGTAGATTTTGCAAATGGATAAGTGTTTTCTCTAAACTGACAATGTTGAGACTTGAGTAAATTATTGAGCTGTCAGACTATCTATGTTCCATTCCTTAACATGAAGGTATAGTATCCAATGTACATGTTAGTAACAATTTTTGAACAATCTTGGCACACTGTAGACATTTACAATGGGAGATATGAGGATTACTAATAATAGTTGCTTACCTCTAACACACCAATCCCTCTTACATTCCCATTTCTTCTGTTTCTTCTCTCTTAGAATCACTCATCTTGCCCAGGCTGTTTATCGGTGCTTACAGCCTCCTTCTGATTCTGGCCAGGAAGACTGTCAGGATTCAGACTAGAGGTAGTAACAGCGTGAGAAAAGTGGCTATAGACTGGCTTCCTTCTGAAGTCAGAAAGACACAGGTCATGCTGCTCTCACTTTGGCTCCTCTTCCTTATAACTTAGCTCTGAAATTCCGCCCCGAAGTCTGAGAATGATCTCCCATTGGATGTGGCTGTACACTCATCTGGTCTTTGTCTATAAGGGCTTGCTGTTCAGTGCTGATTGTTTGGGAGGTTGAAACTTGTGTAAACGAAATGAAATGAATAGAAAGACAGTGTCGTGGTAAAGTCAACTGATAAGTATCCTGCTGCACCCCACAACATATTCTCCACCACTAGCATGCCACAATCCCAACACACATTCTCTTTGCATTAGAATTTTCATAAAGGAGCAACTAACATAGGAGCAGGCTGGGCTTGAACTAAGTGCTAGAGACTGTCTATGACTCTTGTGACAGCGTTTTCAGTTTCTAAATGATATTCTTATGCAGAATTTAAATCAACTCTTCTATTTTTTTTCTGACTTAAACACAGTTAATACCCAATTTCCCGCACTAGTGAAGAGAATAATTTACAGCTGACGCTGGAATTCATTGTATACTGGGTATTAGTTTTCTGGAGTTCTTCATTTCTAATTATGTTTGTTTGAGGCAGCATTGCAGAATGCAGTGTGCAGTAGCCAGGTGTTAGGTTGATTTATTATTTTGCACACAGTGTCTATGGCATCTAACATTTGACCTTGAAAAGACAATTTGTTCTTCTAGGATGCTTAGTTTTCTCCCCACTTTGGGAATAGTCATAAATATTTAAGGAAGTCTACCCTGTAGGATATAATGCATATTAATTTGAATGTTCATAGCATGGACCATAGGGCCTGGGATACTAGAAGTGTTTTTTCCTTCTTATTAGAAGATTTGCTTTTTCCTCTGATATGGGGTTCTCATCCAACATGAAGTAAGAAGACTCATTTCATTTTCTTCCTCTGTCAAACAAGAAGCTTCCTTTAATGATTATATTTAGCAAATAACAACAGCTAAACAGTTATGTTACCTCAGGTGTGGAAGTAGGAACTTCTCTTATTTCTTCTGTTTTTTTTCCCCAGAACATATTTGTACAGTAGATTTTACATTGGATCCATTTTAGGTAGAAAAACAGACAGGCATTAGTGGAGTTTAATTGGTTGACCTGGATAATGTCCATGCAAGAGAAAAAAATCCAAACAAACAAACAAATAAACAAACAAAAATCTCTTACTTGGGAACACAAATTCATGTTACCTCAGCTTCCAGCTTCCATCGTGGCAATAATTTTGTGAAGTTTTATACTAACAGAACAAAGAAAGTCGTAAACCAAGTCACCTTTCAAACATGTTTGTGGAAATATCATGCAGATAGGTTAAAGCAAAGGGAACACACCACTATTATAGGCCTCACACACCATATGACCGTGTTCTTACCTTTTGGATTGGTAGAAATTGAGTAATAGGTTTGTGCAATCTCAATAGACTTACAAAATAGTCACAGAGATGCTAGGTTTCACTCAGAAAAAGGACATAGCTCTTCAAGAAGTCAAGGCAGCTCCAGATTACTTGCAATTAGGTCTGGAACCAACACTTAAATCTCTCTACAAACCCTGAAGTTCCAATCACCTTTTATAGTAAGCTTAGCAAGCTCCTTCATCCAGGAGACTTTAGGTCACAGTACTCATTTTTGTGGAACCATACTGACATTGTGCTCAGCTTTTCAAATCTCACCTGGCTATTGGGTCCCAGTCACATGATCATAAATACAAATTGAAAGATAACACTAAAGCAGTTTAATGCTCACCTCTTTGCTCCCTGACTCTGCTCCAGGCTCTGTGAACCAACAGTATCTTTAAGAGAGAGTAGTTCAGATGTGGATAAGGACTGCACTATTTTCAGCCTCAGCCATTTGAGAAGGTATGAGGTATCTAAAAACTAGACTCACTTGAGATAAGTGACTTTCACTTGAAAGAAGGAAAGGATGGGAGACAAGCAGCCAGGAGGAAATGATAGAAAGCCCCTATTCTGACAATGGACTTGTCATAGATTCACTGAACCTCTGAACCTGTAAGCCAGTGCCAATTAAATGTTGTCCTTATAAGATTTGTCCTGATCATGATGTCTCTTCACAGCAGTAACACAGTATGTAGTCACTTATAAGTGGATATTAGCCATAATGTTCAGCATAACCGTGCTATAATCAGCAGACCCAAAGAAGCCACATTAGAAGGAGGGTTCAAGGAAGTATGATTGAATCATTGCCACAAGTGGAAATGAAATAGATATTGGAAGTCAATTGGAGGAGGAAACTGGGTGGAAGAGGAGATGAGGAGAACAATGATGGATATTAGATGTATGGAGAGCTGGAGAAAGAGAAGGGAGATCAGTGGGGGTTGGTGAGCAATCTCCAAGACATACCTATGACTTGGGCTGAGGGAAGGCCATTTCATTAGGGAGTCATAGCAGGAGCTTGAGGGGGCTGGTCACATGGTGTCCACAGTTAGGAAACAGTTATCAGAGAAGGATTGGCCTTAGCTCACAATCTCATTTTCTTTTGATCTGTTTTCTTTGTATGAATCCTCTTCATACAATGTTTAGTGGAGACAATGAAGGAATAGTCCAAATGTACAAAAGGAATTTCAATAGCTCTGTGGTGGTGATGATTTTGAAGATGTTTAACGTGTGATGTTACATGTTACATGGAATTAGTATTTGGTTTGTCAGAAGACAGTGGGGAAAAAAAGACTAAAGGCATCTTTATGAAAGCAATTCCACTGAAGAGTAAGTTGCTGAAAGTAACCAATGGGAAGAGTGTAAAGCTGAATGTGTACCTGCTTAGATACGTTAATTAATGTCAGGAATCAAGATAGAAAAAAAAAAAAAAAAAAACCAACCATATGCCTCTAGGCAGTAAAGTAGCTTCTTCTGACAGTTAACACTCTAGTGTTCCATAGGCTATTCTGCTACCAGTAAACACTGCTGCCAGTTTTGTTCTATCAGAAGACCAAGAGAGAAGGAAGATGCTCTGGACCCTGACTTAATACATTGGTAACACTCCACTAGATGCCAGCATTATCCTAAATTCTTTCATCTATTATCTCTAATGTCAATGGTGAAAACATGCATATGTTTTTGAAACAAGCATGGAGACTCAGATCCGTTCATACAGTGATTGGTGGAGCTGGGAACAAAGGGTTGTGTTGAAGCAATTCCTTCACATTTTGAAAGATGACAAAGCAGGAATCCCATTACGTAGCTGGAGTTAGTCACACAGCTTATCTCTGCTTTACAGACTACACTGCAGAAAGCCATAGGAATGAGGGCAGAAGAGGACCTCAGTCAAGTTCTGTTTCTGACAAATGATTTATGGTTAAGACTCATGTTGTATTTTCTGGGCCTCCTTCTCTTAACTATAACATGAGTTTATTTTTGAAATTATATGGGATTAAGTTTCTCAGTGTCTATGGAAGCTCTTGACCATATATTTGAAGAGTGTGACCCTTTTTTGGTCATGACATGTTCTTGTCCTTTATTTGTGCTCTACCTTTCAGGAATAATAGGAAATTCCCAAGAAATAGAAGTTGGCTTAAGCTAAATATTAATATTGCCAATGTGACAAGCTCTAACATCACCTTGGAGGCAAAACTATGGGCATGTCCAAGAGAATTTTTTAGATTGCATTGAGGAGAGATGATCAATGCTTAAAGTGGCAACACTGTCCCATGGCCTAAAGCCCCCGGACCAAATGAAAAGTAGAAAGTAAGCTGATCAGAATCTTTAATTTTTCCCTGCCTCCTGACTTCTGATGTACTGGACCAGCTGCCTCAAGCTCCTGTGGTCTGTCTTCCCACGCATGGTGTACTGTACCCTCAAACTGTAAGTGAAATAAACCTTATCTTTCTTAAGTTGTTTTGTTAGATGTTTCATCATAGCCACAAGGAAAGTAATTAATATGCTAACTTACTAAAGCAAATCTATGGTGAAGTCTAGAAATCTTGTAAAACTTACAAAGTACCACCCGTATGTTATAAAGACAACTGCCAAGTTCCAGATGTTTGGTTTCCATTTCTCCTTTTTCATAAATATCTGTCTCTTTTTATACATCTAGGTAATTCATTTTTCAGCATTTCTGCACATTCCTATAGAATACACAAGGGTGGTATTGTAGCAGCTGAAATCTCCAAAATTATATGACCAAACACTCTGGGTCCTTTGTCTCCTGTGACAACATCTATTTCTGTATAAATTCTCAGTCGTCAAGATGGCATACTAAAGGGGGTTGTTCACCCAACCAGTGTTCTGGCAGCCTTGGGAAGTATTTTGGAACAGGAATAGGTGAAGTTATCTTTTTTTATACTGTGATAGAGTACTTTTTATAAATTAGAAGTACAGATAAGGAAGAGGGACGTTGACAACTTCAGATAGGCACAATATGTGTCAAGAGAAACCCAAAATCACTTAGGTGTAATGTTGCTCATGAAAATGTTCCTTTGACATGCTAGGTGTAAGGAATATGGAATGGTAAGGGGCTTTTTCTAATGTTATCCAGGAAAAATTGGATATAATTATGCCACTGAGAAGAGAGCTAATGTCATTAGAGGTCTCAATAAGAAATTTAAGATGACAGATGTTATCTTTTTACAACTCAGTTCCCTTCCTGTATTATAAATATATCCCTGTGATAATTTCCATAGGCCTAATCCTCACTGCTTCTTAATATATACCTTTTGGGATGCTCAACCACACAGATCATGAACTCAAAGGCAGAAATGTAGCTTTGCCACTTCTTCTAACACTTGTAGAGAAAAAACATACTGCCAAGCTTTGATTTAATCACCTCAGAGTGTTAAACCCTAACACTTAAAATAGATAAGTAAATGATTCTTGAAGGAGCATAAAATTCCTTTGTCTCACTGGCAAGTCCATTACTTAAAATAGGACATTCTCTACAGTGTTTAAAAGTTGAGTTCTGCTCCAGGCCATGGGCCTCTTGCCAGGAACTACGAAGTGCAATAACTTAGAAAAGGCTAATAACTGTGAAATGTTATTACATTATTTAGACATCGCTTGGAGAGAGACTAATAGCAGTAACATTATGTGTGAACTGCCAGGCACAAAAGCCACAGAACTGGATCTTTGTTCATCAACAACTCCACAGGGTAGCAGACCTTGTTCAGTTGGCCTATGTGTAAATCTCATTACGATCTCTAGACTCTCCATTGCTGCAAACCTGCTACATTCTTACCGAGCTCACAGCTTCTTTTGACAGAATTGTTGGCTCTATTTGTCCTTAAAAGGGTTGAGACTGATGGAATTGATGTTTAGAGGGGAAAAGGGAAAAGTATGGGCAACTGCTGTAAAAAGAAAAGGAAAAGGTAAGAAATTCTCATGAAATATCATAATTAGACACTTTGGGGTCTGGGAAATCACCCAAGCCCATTTTCTTCTGTTAGTTCTGGAAGTGACTCTCAGATAAAGGCTAGAGAGGAGCAGAGATAATGTAGGGACTGATAGCCTCTCTCCAGAGCAAGCTTAGAGCACTTTGTTTCTCATGCATTTTAACTAAGGAGCATTTAAATTTGTGACTTGGTGTGTGTGTGTGTGTGTGTGTGTTGTGTGTGTGTGTGTGTATGTGTGTGTGTGTGAGAGAGAGGGGGGGGAATAGGATGGGTAATTTTGTTTAGTTATATTCAAAGAGCAGAAAAAGCAGGAAAGGGAGTTTGAAGGGCACGTTCAATGAGAAAGAATGTGGCAATAAAGAGTTTGACTGAAGAGATCTTTAGTGAGGTGTCAAGATTTCAATTCATTTTTCCATGTTTTTTGTTTTAAAAGACAAAATTCAAACATTTCTCTTTCAGAAAACACGAAGTCTGATGAAACTATTCTTTGAGTTTTCTTTACTAGCATGATCCAATGGAGATATTGGTTAAGGTAATAAATCATTAAGCTGCCATGAGTTTAAAAATTACAAAGTGTGTATCTCCCTTGACAACTTATAAAACCAGAGTGTCATGAACTGTTCTCTCATCACAGAAGCCAAATTCATAATCATGGCAGCACAGTCCTGGAAGAGTTTGTACTCTACATAGTATGGTGACTTTGGGTAATTATAAGTCTGATTGTTTATTTTCTGTCATAGGCACTACTATGCCACCCCCAAAATTTACTGAATAAGAATAAAGGACAACAATAAGCAAAAGAGTATATATATCAAAGAGTCCACATTGAAGATGCAATCATGTCTTCGAAGACAAAATTAGAAGAACTATTGATGACTAGTCGATTTTTCATTTGTGATCAATTTTGAGGTGAGCTGATTTGGCCAAACAGCTTCTCTCCAGTGAGTTGGAGAAGAGATACCATTAGGAAATGCTATTGGCTTTGCTTTTTTGTTAGTTGTTGGTTCTACTTTTGAGAAAATCGCTCAAAATAATTTCTAAGTTGTAAAAGCAATTCTGTCGTATCATCAGTTTCTGCTAGCTCCAAGGAGAAGCAGTATTTGTGAGCAGTGGTTAGTGGAGGGCCCCAACGATGCTAAAGCTATGTCCCAGAAGTCCTGGGAACTACATTTTCCATTGAAAATGGTACCTGGAAACTATCAACTAGTGTCAAAGAGTAGAGAACATCATGAAAATCTTGATAAAGCTTGAAGCTCTGTGAGACTTTAAATTGAACCGAGAACCACTAATTTAAAGTCTCACAGAGGAATAAAGTAAAGTATCCAGCTGTGTGTCTTCATCAGTGTTCTATTGTCATGAAGACACACCATGAGCACTGCAACTCTTACAAAAGAAGCATTTAGCTGTGGCTTGCTTAGCATTTCAGATATTTAGTCCATTAGCATGGTGGGGAGCATGTTGGTATGGTATGCAGATAGACATGGCGCTGGACCAGTTCGCTGAGGATTCTATATTCAGATCTTCAGATGGCAGGATGAGCAAAAAAGTCTCTGGGTCTGGCTTGGGGTTTTAAAACCTCAAAGCCCAACCCCAGTGACACACTTCCTCTAACAAGCCCACGCTTAAGAAGTAGTATCACTCCTTGATGACTAGGCATTCAAATATATGAGCCTATGGGGGCCATTCGTTATTCAAATAATCACACAAGATTTCCTGTTTCAGGAAGCAGTACAAGTGGGATGCTACAGAGTGAAAAAGAGGATGGTCAGGGAGAGAGTCTGTCACTGTCAACATGTAGGTTTGTCAAAGCTACCCTGCAACTGGTCAGCTTTGTTATTATTGTTGTGTTTGGGGAGATGGTACAAGAGAAAAGATGATAATGCTGAACAGGCAAAATAAAATACAGAAAGATATATTTTATAAATTCTCTTTCATTTAAACCATAATTGTTTACTGTTAATGTCTATGAAAATTATCCTTTGATATCAGCAGACTTGATGCAGTTGATTAAGTGATTAGGAGTTTGGCCCCATGTTCTCCTCCCAAGATGTCCAGCCCCTAGAAGATAGCTTCTGAGGTGAATTGTAATTTACTGTGTAAGATAAGACTCCTGCAGTTTGGGAAGAATAGAGAAAATTCTAAATGCTGGAAAAAATCAACTAAATTAAGGATTAGCAAAATTTTTAATATGATTATGCAAAGAGAAAGGCTTTTATTATTAAAATTGGGAACACAATAGGGTCTATTATTAAAATCCTTAAAAAGAATCATAGAGGAGTACAACAATTACATGCCAATAGCCTCATGCTAACCATCAAGTGGAAATGTTTCAGTAAACACTAAAACAAGACAAATTGCAGAACAAGTAGATTTTTTGAGTAAACCTATAAAAAGTAAAGAGATTAAATTACTAACCAAATTCTGTCTGTATAAGGAAGGCCAAAGGCCAGTGGCTTCACTCGTGCATTTTGCCTCCTGTTTGAAGAAATACAGAAGAGATAGCTCAGCTGTTAAGAGCACTGTCTGCTCTTTGAAAAGACTTAAGTTTGATTCCTAGCACCTACATGGAGCATACAACCCTCTGTAAACCAGTTTCAGAAGATGCTGCCGTCTTCTGGTCTTTGTGGTATTTGTATCTAGAATATCAAAGAATTTTTATAATTTAAAAATTTTAAGATAATTAACCCAATTAGAAAACAGGTGAGAAATTTGAGAACATATTTCTCAAAAATTGAAACAATTGACAAATAATCAAACAACTAGATTTAAGGAAATGTAGTTTAAAATCACAGTGTAAAAGCAGTTCTCATTTGCTAAATGGCTATGCTACTAATAGTAATCAAGGTCAGGATAGAGGTGTATATAAAGAAATTGGAACCTTTGTGTAAATGAGATTTGTAAGTACTGAAGAGTCATGTGCTCAGTCTTCAGAACATCAATAGACCCTCATAGGTATATACTTTGAAAAAACTAACATATTCCCATAAAATGTAAATGGTATTAATAACACTATTATTCATAATATCCCCACAGTGCAAACTCAAATGTCCATCAACTCTTCAATAGGTGAACAAAATATTCATACAATAAAAACTATTGAGCAATAGTCATAAAACCTCACATTATGAATTTATATGAAACACCCAAGATAAATAAGTCCATAGCAAAAACCAAACAAACAAGCAGAACTAATGATTCTTAGGAGTACACAGGCATTAGATATTAGCAATGAAGCATGATTGTCAATGGATGTACTTTTACATCTGGAAAGAAGAGAATTGGGATGAATGTTTTAAAATTTAAACTGAGGATGGTGACGATTGTACAAGTGTGAATATGCAAAAAACTATTGAGTTTTTACTACAAATGGGTGACTTTTGTGGCAAATAAACTGTATCTCAATAACACTCTTTAAAAGATATTCAGTGCTCTCAATAGCATAGTTACGACATCATTACTGACATAATTAAAATATATTAGAATGTTAACATAATATCAATTACTTTAGGCGATTGACAAGTGTTATTTGTTACCAATTTATACTTAATGTGACTTGGCACTTGTCCCAGACTTCTCAAAGCTCTTGAGACAGTGTTAAGCGGCCTAAGGGAGAAGTCAGATCAGCTGTTTCATTCATGAAATAGCTGAATGGCATCTACAGACTTGGTGGAGTAGATTGGGCAGCGTTCATTATCAGGGGGTTATGGCTCTGTCGATCACGTAGCATGAGGCAAGGGAAACCTTATTCCTATCTGTTTCCATTTAAATATAATTCTGAGGGACTGAGGACAGCCATCAGTGTGTGCTGTGGTTTAAATGTAAAATGTCCTTTGTAGGTGTATATGTTAGGGTAGGTTAATTGAAGGTGGGGCTTAAAATGTATTGCCCGGCGCTACTTCCTGGCCATTCTCTGCTTCCTAAGCATAAATACTGTAAAACCGGCCCTTTTCCTGTTCACAGATGCCAGTTTTTCCTTACTATAGTAGACTGTATCCCTCTAGAACTGGAAGCCAAACTAAATCCTTTCTCTCTTAAGCTACTTTCAGAAAAGTATTTTATCATAGTAACAAGAAAATAGCTACAATAATACGTAACAGTCCTGTGTTTCACAACTGACTTGTTTGACATTCTTGAGGAAGTCTTCTGATGAGGCACACATACCCTGCAACAGTTGAGCTGCATTCTGGAAGATTCCACCGTAAGTTTGACCTAGAATGAATCTTGGAGGACTCTTTTGGGAAATCTAGACCTAAATATCTCATTTATCGCCCTAAAAAATTCACAGAAGAGATAACAACATCCAGAATATTTAATTTCTGAAAAATTTGTACATACAGCAGAAAACACCTCCAGAAATTAAATATCAAGAGAAATTTCAAGTGTAAGAAAATTTGAGGTAATTTTAATAATTAATGATCAATTTGATTTGATAACGAACTTTTTTTTATATTTTTCAAAGTAAGTTATCATTCAGATTCTTCAATTGCATTTTAAAATAATCAAATATTTTAATCATAGAGACTGAGTGGACTCTATGTCTAAAGAATTAGTGGGTGGCTCAATTTTTCGGAACCCAATTAACAAATGAATGAATTCAGTATGAATGAATCTTTGAGAATACAAAATAAATGGGACTTAGAGTGTGAGATAAATGATGGAACACAAAGAGTTTTCCTTCCCACATCATATGGTGAAATGTCATTGTTAAGCAACATTGCTGTTAGCACATATTATTTTCTGTTGATATTGTAAACAAAGAAAAATTTACAGTCATGAAGCCAGCTTCATCACATCAAGAATCCCTTCATTCAGAAAGTTTCTGACTTGTTCTACTTTATTTACACCTAAATGCTTGCTTCAAATCTAAAAGCCCTGGTTTCCTTCCTATAATGTTTACATTAACCTTTCCTTTCAACATATATAAAAAGAAAATATGAACATTTAGCAATTTTAAGTCCATAATATATTATTAGTAACAAAATATTTCCAAGTTTCATTTTATCACCTGAACTTAATTGCCCTGGCAACTGGAATGGTCTGACTAACTAACTTGTCACTTTTTCTAACTGCTTTGTGTCTGTGAGTTCAACAATTTAGATATCAAGTAGGTTAGACTATTTACTATTTATCTTTCTGTGCCTGGATTATTTCAGATGCTACAATACCCTCCAGATGCATCAAGGTTTGAACAAACAGCACTGTTTCATTTTGTTCTGTGGTAGTCTAATAATAATACTCTATAACACTATACACTATACCACTATACTACCACTAATATACTATACACTATACACTATACACTATCACCACTATATACTATATACTATACACTATACATATACAATATGTAATATACAATATACAATATGTAACATGTAATATATAATATACTACATGTAATATACAATATATAATATATACACATACAAATATATATGTTCATATATAATATACAAACATACATACACATTATACATAAACACCTTTTCTTTGTTCACTTAGCCATTGTACATACTTGTGTTGATTACAGATAATAGCTAGTATTAACAGTGCTACAGTGGACCTAGGAAAGTAGATATCTGTTTAACACACCTGTTTCATTGCTACTGAAAAAAATATTTCTTAAAGCTTCTTTTTTTCATCTTATGTATTCACTGTGTTGGTTGCATTCTCTCTACCCCCAATCTTTCCCTTCACATAAGTATCTTCCAAACTGCGACCCTTTTAGTCTCAAAGTCTGACTTCTGTGATTTTCACCCTTAGATAACTAGTTTTGGTACTAGACTTCTTTAATTACTTATCAAGCATTTTCCTGATGCTGGCACAAGTAAATGATTGTTCTGATGCTGATTAATGGTAAGACTGGTTCTTCTCTATGCCTAGATATGGAGAAGCTGACACTATCCAGAAGTAGGTAAGAACACTAGGGAAAAGATGATATTTAGTTTCTGATATTAGCTTCTGATAGTTTTAGGCAAATGAAATATTGTGCTAGAAATGAAATGGCCATGTTTTTGGAAGAAAGTAACTTGTTCATGACACCAAGTAAGAATAGCCTATGGGCCACACTTTGCACCATAGGAGCAAGTTTATAAGCCTATTCATAAAGAACTCTCACAGCTCACAATAATCAACCATATGTAACATATACTATATGCCAGGATATTTTTCTGAAAAGCATCTATAATTTCTCCTGGTTACTAAAATTAAAATTGATGCCCAGAAGACTTGCATAGTTTATTGCATTTTCTCATCTCATAAGCAGACCATTTGGAGTCTGTCTGAATTTTAAAATCTCCCCACTTTACTATACATTTTACAAACTAGCAATTGCCATAATAGAGAATGAAATGGTAAAAATGTTAAACTTTGCCCAGAGAACCATCTAGTTCGTTTACATTGGCAAAGTAACCAGGAGGGAATGGAACGTCACTTCTATGGTCTATAGTACACCTGGAAGAGTTTTCCCCGATGTTGTATTTGGATGAGATGTCTTTTGCCTCACACATTGTGTTCTTGTGTGAGTCTTTTTCCTCAACAACATTTGCATATCTTTAAATGGAGCGTTGTTTCTTATACTCTGCAGTTACTGTCTGTTCTCCTGCTCCACTATATTTAACTACAAAACTCTAGGCATGATGGAAGAGTATTCATTTTCATTTCTGTGGTCTATGGTATGTGTTCTCAATTCCGAAGTCCCTGTTACTCCTTAGTGTTTGTAGAGAAAGGCAGGTAGGCTATGTTTTACATTCTAAGCTGTTTAGAAGCAGTAGAAGATTTTACTTAAAATTTAGGGACTCTGAGGTCACCTTAATCCATCACTTAAAATAATGAATACACCTGCTAATGAAACTAAAAGGTGTGTGTGGGGGGCCAGGCTGTTAGGAATCTATCCCAATAGAACCACTATTTTTAATTTCTTTTAAAAGTTTATAGTTTTCATTACTAATTTACATTTTTTGATGATGTTAAAAGATGCTACCCTGCTGTTTTCCTGAAAGGGTTCTGGAGATGAGTGATAGATGAGCTCTATTGACCCATAGATCCATGCTTTTTTTTTTCTGTATAGGTTCTACAACAATGAAAATAAATACTGGGACTTTTACACTTTGGTTTGTGGATCACATTCATATACTTTTACAGTAACTTTAAAAGTCTTAAGGATTGTGTCAGGGGATAGAGAGGTGGATCAAGGGTTAAGAGTACTGGATGCTCTTCCAGAGAACCTGGGTTCAATTCCCAGCACACACATGCAGCTCACAATTGTCTGTAACTCCAGGTCTAGAATATCCAATACCCTCATACAGACATACATGCAGGCAACACATAATGCACATAAAATAAAAATAAATAAATCATAAAAATAATTGTGTCTTTTTATTCTAGACTCTTCAGTTTTTGTTTCCACATCTCATAAAATGGAAGTTTTTTTACTCAATTATGCAAGACCCATAATTCTACTTCTAAATTTAAAAATGAGGTAGACCAGAGTAATACAGAGGAAATGAGTGGCAACAAACAAGAATCTGTAAAGCTAGTTCAGCGAATGAAGTTTCTGTGAATTTCAGGAAAGCGGTGGTCAGAAAGAAAACCATAATCTACATCCAGCTCTGGCTGACTTAAACGTTTATCTTCCTTTTCCTTGCCCTTGTGCTTTACATCTTCATATCCCCTGGGACTCCCGGCTAGGTCTTAGAGACTCAGTTAGCTGCTTATGACTGAAGAAACTTCAACACTGAAGAAGATAAAGGCATGAGAAACAAAGCCACCTGAATGCCTTCCAGAGCCTGGCAGTCAAGGAGAGACAGCACAGTCTGCCAGTGGAGGAGGTCCAAATGCAGGGTGAATCATCCTTTGCCTTTGGAGTAAGATGGATTCCGTTCACATTGCGAGCTGCTTTCTAGCAAATCTATGACTCTCTTTCCATGGCTGGAAAGGTCAGGTACCTCTCACTGGGATGCAGGCAATAGCTCTGCCTTCTATAACCCCTTGATCTCAAACTGTTGCTTGCAAACTTTCCCTCCATCATCTTTTCTGATGGATTCTCTCTGCTGCTGAGGCCAGCTGCTCACACAATATGCTGGTGGCACATTCCTGGCAGGCGCTTTCTCACAGCCAGTCTTGTTTATGGCCTTTCTGGCTGACTGCATGTTCTAAAGTTCACCCGAGCCTCGGAATCAAAAAGAACACAGATGCTCGTAGGTATGAATCTTCCTAGGTCAAATCAAAATTTGTGGGTTAAATGCATAGTTATGATATTCATCATTTCATGTTAACTAAGC
This sequence comes from Mastomys natalensis, assembly GCA_021653895.1. Lineage (NCBI taxonomy): Eukaryota > Metazoa > Chordata > Mammalia > Rodentia > Muridae > Mastomys > Mastomys natalensis. Next base: position 300,465 of record JAJTUV010001918.1, read on the forward strand.
AACATGGGACAAAACAACAGCAGTCCTTTGTATATTCTTGAGATGCATAAACATATCAAACGATTGCCTTACTGAAGACCACTGCACCAACTGACAGAATTATAGGATGTGGGAAGACAAAGTTGGTTCTATTTTTTCTTGATTACTCAGATCAATAAAATTAGACTGCTAATGGGTCCAGTTAAATTAGCTCAAGCACAGAGAAGGAATTTATTGACCCACAAAAGTGCAAAGAGCTTAACTTTTGTAATAGTTGCATGTGGGCACTAAATAACATCAGAAATCTCTTCCTTTCTCACTTCCTCTCATCCTCTCTCTCTCTCTCTCCCTCTCTCCTCCCAATCTTTCCTTCTCTCTCTCTCTCCCTCCATCCCGCCCTCCTTCCTCTTCCCCCTTTCTGCCCTCTCTCAAATTCTATATCCCTACCAATCTTAGCATAGAAAATCCCCAGTATCTGATGAATGATAGGTCAAGTATTACATCACTGAGGCTAGAAAGATTGTGAATTGCTCCATAAAAGCACACATTAAAAGTGGTGATTACAGGGAATCTTGATTGACAGTCAAACCTGAACTTATATAGAAAGACTCCTAATTTAGTTGCTTATCCAAGAAGTACAGCAGTTGAACTGGGTTTCATAGCTCCATGCAAAAAAAGATGTACGATATGCTATATGATTCTCCCTTGCAGAATTAATCCTTTCCCAACATTTTCTTCCAATGTTGTCACCAAGACCTGAGTCTTTGTTTCTATAACCATTGCCTGCATAGCTGGGGTATCTCTACCTTTGATCCCAGTCAGCACTTGGGAGACAAAGACAACAGAATCTCTGTGAGTTTGAGGCCAGCCTGGTCTATGGAGTGAGTTCCAGAACAGCCAAAACTACACAGAGAGACCCTGCCTTGAAAAGCCAAATTAATTATTAAATTTAAAAATAAAAAACCTCATTATTTCCTATGGTGGTTCCATCAGACAGAGCTTATTCAGTTCCTCACTTGGATCTTCTTCCTAGACATATTGATAAGGATTAGTGGTTTCCTTCTCATTGGATCAACTGATCTATCTTTTCCAGTACAAGAAGATTTTAGTAACAAAATGACTATTTTGAGAGTTAGGAGATCATTACATTGTGTTTATTTTCATGCTATCTGAGATTTAAAAAAAGAAACCTGAAAATTTTCAGCACAATAAGAGCATAACAAACTCGTCAAATAGTCTTATATTAATAAGTAATAATCATTAGTTTTAAATGCCTTAAGTGTCATTATTATATTTCCTTAGAAACTGAACATGGACAAGCAAGGTCTTAGAACTGCTGAGGAAATGAGCTGGGCGTTATAACAGATCTGTCTTGATGTCTGCTTAGCTAGGCCATCTTTCAGAAAACCACATTAATATGCTTTTATCATTTCTGCATCTATGGCTTTCACTTGAATAGGTCTTATCAAATAGTTAATTGAAAGGCTTCTTAAATAAGGAATGTTGTATGTTTTTTTGACAAAACTGAAAAATAGTGTTCATTTAAATTTTTTGGTCTGAAACCTGAATTTCTCACACCATGGCATTGCTCTTTAATTCTAGTTAAATTAGTAGGTGGATTAACATAATCAGTGCAATAATATCACAGCAAAGTCCATAAGGGGCCGAAATCAAAATGGAGTCACATTAATCCACTTTCTCCTTTTCAAAAAAAATCAGACAATAAAGAAATAGTTCATAGAATAGTATACAACAGAGTATATTCTTTTTTTTATTTTATTTTTTTAAATTTTTTTATTGGAACTTTTATTTACATTTCAGATGTTTTCCCCTTACCCCTTTTCCCCCCTCCCTCCCAGGAACTCCCTATCCCTTCCCCCTCCTCCTGCCTCTATGATGGTGTACCCACACCCACCCTCCCCAGTACCTCACCTCCCCACCCTCGAATACCACCCCCCATGATGTCCAGCCTTCATGGGACCAAGAATCTCTTCTCCCACTTATATATAGTCCCTTGCATATATAGCTGGAGCCATGGTCCCTCCCTAAGCGCTCCCAGGCTGGTGGTTTAGACCCTGGGGGCTCTGGTTGGTTGGTATTGTTGCTCTCCTCATGGGGTCCCATACCCTTACGACTCCTTCAGTCTTCACTCTATCTTCTCTGTTGGGAACCCCATGATCAGTTTAATGGTTAGCTGTGAGCATCTGCCTCTGAATATGTCAGACTCTTGCAGACCTCTAAGGAGACAGTTATGTTAGGCTCCTGTCAGCATGCACCTCCTGACACCCACGTCAGCATCTACCTTTGGTGACTGCACATGGGATGGATACCCAGGTGGAATGGTCTGCAGATGGCCCCTCCTTCAGTTTCTGTCCTGCACTTTGCATCCATATTTGCTCCCTTGAGTATTTTGTTACTTCTTTGAAGAGGGACTGTACCCCTCCCTCCCACTTGGTCTTCATTCTTCATGAGCTTTATGTGGTCTGTGAGTTGAATCTTGGGTGTTTCAAGCTTCTGGGCTAAAGTCCAATAATCAGTGAGTGAATACCATGTATGTTCTTTTGTGATTGGGTTACCTCACTCAGGATGATATTTTCTAGTTCCATCCATTTATTAAGAATTTATCAAATTCATTGTTTTTAATAGCTGAGTAATATTCCATTGTGTAAATGTACCACACTTTTTGTATCCATTCCTCTGTTGAAGGGCATCTGGGTTCTTTCCAGTTTCTGGCTATTATAAATAAAGCTGCTATGAACATAGTGGAGCATATGTCCTTGTTATGTGTTAGAGCATCTTCTGGATATATGCCCAGGAGTGGTATAGCTGGGTCCTCAGATAGTGATATGTCCAATTTTCTGAGGAACCGCCAGACTGTTTTCATATTGGTTGCACCGTCTTGCAATCCCACCAACAATGGAGGAGTGTTCCTCTTTCTCCACATCCTCGCCAGCATCTACCTTCACCTGAGTTTTTGATCTTGGCCATTCTGACTGGTGTGAGGTGGAATCTCAGGGTTGTTTTGATTTGCATTTCCCTGATGACTAGGATGCTGAACATTTCTGTAGGTGCTTCTCAGCCATTCGTATTTCCTCAGTTGAGAATTCTTTGTTTAGCTCCATACCCCATTTTTTAATAGGGTTATTTGGTTGTCTAGAGCCTAATGTCTTGAGTTCTTTGTATATATTGATATTAGTCCTCTATCAGATGTGGGATTGGTAAAGATCTTTTCCTAATCTGTTGGTTGCCATTTTGTCCTATTGACAGTGTCCTTTCCCTTACAGAAACTTTGCAATTTTATGAGTCCCATTTGTCAATTCTTGATCTTAGAGCACAAGCCATTGGTGTTCTGTTCAGGAACTTTTCCCCTGTGTCTAGGTGTTCGAGGTCTTCCCCACCTTCTCTTCTATTAGTTTCAGTGTGTCTGGTTTTATGTGAAGGTCCTTTATCCACTTGGACTTGAGCTTTGTAAAGGAGATAAGAATGGATTGATTGGCATTCTTCTGCATGTTGTCCTCCAGTTGATCCAGCACCATTTGTGGAAAATGCTGTTCTTGTTCCACTGGATGGTTTTAGCTCCTTTGTCAAAGATCAAATGACCATAGGTGTGTGGGTTCATTTCTGGGTCTTCAACTCTATTCACTGATCTTCCTGCCTGTCTCTGTACCAATACCAGGCAGTTTTTATCACTATTGCTCTGTAGTACAGCTTGAGGTCAGGGATGGTGATTCCTCCAGAAGTTCTTTTATTGTTGAGAATGGTTTTTGCTATCCTGTTTTTTTTTTTTTATTTCAAATAAATTTGAGAATTTCTCTTTCTAGCTCTGTAAAGAATTGAGTTGATATTTGAATGGGGATTGCATTGAATCTGTAGATTGCTTTTGGTAAAATGGCCATTTTTTACTATATTAATCCTGCCAATCCATGAGCATGAGAGATCTTTCCATTTCCTGAGATCTTCTTCAATTTCTTTCTTCAGAGACTTGAAGTTCTTGTCATACAGATCTTTCACCTGCTTGGTTAGGTTCACCCCGAGGTATTTTATATTATTTGTGACTATTGTGAAGGGTGTCATTTCCCTAATTTCTTTTTCAGCCTGTTTATCTTTCATGTAGAGGAAGGCTACTGATTTGTTTGAGTTGATTTTATAACCTGCACCTTGCTGAAGTTGTCTATCAGTTTAGGAGTTCTCTGGTGGAGGTTCTGGGTCACTTAAGTATACTATCATATCATCTGCGAATAGTGATATTTTGACTTCTTCCTTTCCTATTTGCATTCCTTTGACTTCCTTTTGTTGTCTAATTGCTCTGACTAGGACTTCCAGTACTATATTGAATAGGTAGGGAGAGAGTGGGCAGCCTTGTCTAGTCCCTGATCTTAGCGGGAATGCTTCAAGTTTCTCTCCATTTAGTTTGATGTTGGCTACTGGTTTGCTGTATATTGCTTTTACTATGTTTAGGTATGGGCTTGAATTCCTGTTCTTTCCAAGACTTTTACCATGAAGGGATGTTGAATTTTGTCAAATGCTTTCTCAGCATCTAATGAGATGATCATGTGGTTTTTGTCTTTGAGTTTGTTTATATAGTGGATTACATTGATGGATTTCTGAATATCGAACCATCCCTGCATTCCTGGGATAATGCCCACTTGATCATGATGGATGATTGTTTTGATGTGTTCTTGGATTCAGTTTGCTAGAATTTTATTGAGTATTTTTGCATCAAATTCATAAGAGAGATTGGTCTGAAGTTCTCTTTCTTCGTTGGGTCTTTGTGAGGTTTAGGTATGAGTGTGATTGTAGCTTCATAGAACGAATTGGTAGTGTTCCTTCTGTTTCTATTTGTGGAATAGTTTGAAGAGAATCGGTATTAGGTCTTCCTTGAAGGTCTGATAGAATTCTGCACTAAAACCATCTGGTCCTGGGCTTTTTTTGGTGGGGAGACTTTTAATGACTGCTGCTATTTCTTTAGGGGTTATGAGACTGTTTAGATGGTTTATTTGCTCCTCATTTAACTTTGGTACCTGGTTTCTGTCTAGAAAATTGTCCATTTCATCCAGATTTTCCAGTTTTGTTGAGTATAGACCTTTGTAGTAGGATCTGATGATTTTTTCAATTTCCTCGTTTCTGTTGTTATGTCTCCCTTTTCAGATCTGATTTTATTAATTTGGTACTGTTTCTGTGCCCTCTGTTAATCTGGCTAAGGGTTTATCTATCTTGTTGATTTTCTCAAAGAACCAACTCCTGGTTTTGTTGATATTTTGTATAGTTCTTTCTGTTTCTACTCGGTTGATTTCAGCCCTGAGTTTGATTATTTCCTGACGCCTACTCCTCTTGGGTGTATTTGCTTCTTTTTGTTCTAGAGCTTTCAGGTGTGCTGTCAAGTTATTAATGTATGCTCTCTCCAATTTCTTTTTGTGGGCACTTAGAGCTATGAGTTTTCCTCTTAGCACTGCTTTCATGGAGTCCCACAAGTTCTGGTATGATGTTTCCTCATTTTTGTTAAATTCTAAAAAGTCTTTAATTTCTTTCTTTATTTCTTCCTTGACAAAGTCATCATTGAGTAGAGCATTGTTCAGTTTCCACATGCATGTGGGTTTTCCCTTGGTTCTGTCCTTATCAAAGACCAGCCTTAATCCCTGGTGATCTGATAGGATGCAAGGGATTATTTCAATCTTTTTGTATCTGTTGAGGACTGTTTTGTAACCAATTATATGGTCTATTTTGGAGAAGGTACCATGAGGTGCTGAGAAAAAGAAATATTCTTTTACTTTAGGATGAAATGTTCTATAGATATCTGTTAAATCCATTTGGTTCATAACCTCTGTTAATTTCAATGTGTCTTTGTTTAGTTTCTGTTTCCACGATCTGTCCATTGGAGAGAGTGGGGTGTTAAAATCCCCCACTATTATTGTGTGCGGTGCGATGATGTATGCTTTGTGCTTTAGTAAAGTTTCTTTTATCGTATGTGGGTGCCCTTGCATATGGAGTGTAGATGTTCAGAATTGAGAGTTCATCTTGGTAGATTTTGCCTTTGATGAGTATGAAGTGTCCTTCCTTATCTTTTAGTTGAAAGTTCGATTTTATTTGATATTAGAATGGCTACTCCAGTTTGTTTCTTGGGACCATTTGCTTGGAAAATTGTTTTCCAGCCTTTTACTCTGAGGTAGTGTCTGTCTTTGTCACTGAGGTGCGTTTCTTCTATGCAGCAAAATTCTGGATCCTGTTTATGTATCCAGTCTGATAGTCTACATCTTATTATTGGAGAGTTGAGTCCATTGATGTTAAGAGATATTAAGGAAAAATGATTGTTGTTTCCTATTATTTTTGTTATTAGAGGTGGAATTATGTTTGTGTAGCTACCTAATTTTGGGGTTGTTGGAAGATTACTTCCGTGCTTTTTCTAGGTTGTAGTTTCCTTCCTTATGTTGGGTTTTCCATCAGTTATCCTTTGAAGTGCTGGGTTTGTGGGAAGATATTGTGCAAATTTGGTTTTGTCATGGAATATCTTGGTATATTCTTTGTATATTTCTTTGTGCTTATTTAAAAAAATAAACTAATCTTTAAGTTATAATTCCTGGGACTATCATCTTGTAGGTGACAAATAGGACAAATGAGGTGACAAAGTATAAGGAATCCACCAGGAAATATTAGTTTGAAATAATCCTACCAAGGAATCAGAGATTACCTTGATTCTTATTATATGTGTTTTCTGTGGGCAAACTAAAGATAAGAAATACTGCTCATATTTGCTAGACTATGTTGGAAATAAATATAGACTGGTAGTTGACTCGAATCCAGAGTCAAGGATATATACACTCCTCAAGTTTGTATTATTGTGGATTTTCTTTTGATGGAATTTTAATAATAACCTCAGTCTATTTTCTCCAGTTCTTTCATTATTTTGAAAACTAAGATGTGGATTTTATGTTTGTTTTTTAAATATAAGCCTATAAGATGGGCATAATCACTGATACCAAGGTGACATATATTCAGGGGAATTATACATTGGATTATAATTTTGACCTATTGCTGGGATAGCCATGTGTTACGGTATTATATGCCCTTGTGATGCTTGACAGTAACCTTGAGCCCTGGCTTCCAGTGAGCTGCATTCTACAGTGCCTTGCGTTGCTTGATTTTGGTGCTCAATGGATTGGCTATAGGCTATGTACTTCTTTCTGTCTTAAACTACTTTGAGTTAGATTTTCTGTTACTTATACTTTAAAAATCCTTAACTGATATAGAGTTTATAAAGAGCTTTAGGATGAGTGGCTGAGAAAACAAGGTCTAAGATGAATAAATTTTAGAATTAGTTTTCATAAAGAGAGGGTTAAGAAGAAGAATAAGTGAGGAATGGGAACAGTGTTAATCTCATAGGGCTAAAAGATATTTACATTCTCAGTTCAAGAGGTTGGAATATTTTTAGTTACATTGGTAGTAGGTTCAGTTCATAATGGGGCTATCTTCTTGCTTCACAGATTTTCTCTAACTGAGCCTCATATCATCTTCATGATACTGTCCAGACAGAAAAAAATTCTGTCCGTACTAGTCTTATAAAGTAACAAACCAATTTTGAGAGGCCCATCTTAGAACAAATTGAGATCTAATTCATCTCCAGTAATGCATATGCAAATGCTATCAGATGGGACAGTACTCATGTGCAACTTCTAGCAATCACTCTAAAACACGATCTGCCCCATGATGAGTCATGAGCAGTCCAGCAATGATGTGAACAATAGCAATATTTTTGTGTATATATTTAGTATCTACTTTATATGCTGAGTAATCGCATCTAATTGTATCACATGATCTTCATAAATGAATGAATGAAGCTACTGATAATAATTAATGTTCACCCATCATATACCGATGAGACAAAGAAAGCCAAGCGTTCAGGCAATCTGCCCATTGGTTCACATTATGAAAGCTTACACTTTAATTCTGGGGTTTATAGCACTAAAGTCCATGCTCCTAACCATAGGACTTTTTAATTTGTTGAAAACCTTTTAATTTTTGCCCATATTTGCCCTTGAAGTTGTGACAATGGCATAGATCTCACCTCCTTCATTCTATTCGAATAGCTACCCTGAAAAGATCTTTCAAGTATATTTATAAAGGGTCACTTGAGTTATTGTTATGATTTCTCCTGAACAAAATCACACTGATCATTTAATCACTTCCATTTATTAAATACTGGTTGTGTTTCTCCCGCAACAAGCCATATAATGCAAGGCACTGAGGATTCATTTTAATTCAGCCAAAGTTCAAATGCTTTTGAAGAAACGCGTTTCCATGAAAGAAAGTCATGAATCTTATGGCAAAATATCTCCAAAGGCAAGTTGTCATACAGACTGAGGAAAGCTTTTTTTCTTTCCATTGTAGTGTTAGAAGCATGAGGCCATATGCTATTTACATACCTGTGAGGTTGCTGTGTCACTAGGTAAGGAAAAGTTGGCTCGAGTAGAGCAGCTTTTGAGGGGAGAAGGTTAAGATAAAATCTGGCAGTGGATGATTCAGGTTTGGAAAAGAAGATAAAATCAAGGACTGAAATAGCTATTTTATAATGTGACAGTGATATCCTTTAAATAACTCCCAATCCTTATGGTTTTAAAGAGCAAACATGGCTTCTTGGTTCAGCTCATTATCAGGGGGATTCATGGCAGGACCTGAATGAACTACCTTGAAGAGTTAAATTCTTCCTTGTTTCTTCTAGTGGTTGTTGAAATGTTTTGACATTTTTGTAGTTCATAGCCCCAATATGAATTCATTTTATAGACAATTTCCCTGTGGATGTATGATCAAATATCCCCTTCTTCCTAGGATGCTATCTGGAATTGAGTCTATCCTATAACCTTACTTTAACATGGTGATATTTACAAATGTAGGATCTCTCCACTCTTTGGGACAGATTTCAGTTGTATAGTCTCTTTCTCTTCATGAAATATATTTTTAGCTTGTCACTAGCTACTGACCCTTAAAGCCCAAAGTCATCTCATGTGTTTTCATCCTTCATTAAATTGCAGGTTTTGGAAGCTTGTTCACTTGTAAACTACCTTCACTGCTTGATATTTTGTAGTTAGTAATAAATACACAATAAAAATAAATAAATAAATAAATATTTTAATCAAGAACAATGGCTGCTCAGGTTTAATATTAGCTGTGCTAAATCCTAGTCACAAACTCTGACTCTGCTGTAAGGTGTGGGGAACCAAGCACTTCTTTTGGAAAGCACATTAAAGAGAGGTAGAATTGGAATGAAGAGTTCCTACTTAGTATTCTAATAAATGACGCTATTAGGCATGATTTTTGAGACTTCTCTAATTGGAGTCATGGCTTATTCACAAGTCATTAAAATTGTCATTTAGGTTTTTAAAAAATCAAACTTCTCTTTTTGATTACATCTGTAATTATAATACATTAGCAGAACAACTATAAATACAGGAGACCCATTTGCTTCTGATGCCAAAATGTAGTTGTAAAATCAATAAAAATCACCTTGCCATTGTGGCAGCCAAAGCTATGTTAATTGCCTTAAGAGTCTCAGTCCTGTGTCACAAGGTGTTACAAAATAGTGTTTTATAGGTCCAATTTGTGCTTTCACATGTGATCAAAGATTCCTGTTCATTCAATCCTGGGCCAGGTTCCAGTGTTTCCATTCTGTACCAAAACGTGCTTGAAATACACTTGGAAACTTTTAGAGTTGGAAGAAGAGTTTGAAAGATCCATTGGTCATTGATTGGCCTTCCATTCTTACTTTGTAGTTGGTGAAACAGATGTAGCAGTGAGCTGACAGTTGAATCTGAGCCTCTGTCATTGGCAGAAGTACACTGTATATTTTATTTCTTGCTAGCATGCCTCCCAGTCTAAATCTGACCAACCTTTCCATAAAGTTGTGTTTTAAGAACCTTCAGAATGAATGTGGCAAAAAAAAAAATATATTCAAGCCAGCTTGGGATTTTCACATTCCAGAAATCTATTCTGGCATCTGTACACTCTACAATGATGCCATATAGGCAGTCTCTCCTTTCTCATCTCCCCTCTCTGCTTTCCCTTGCTTTTCTTCAACATCCAGATTGTATCACTGTCAGAGTTATTCCTTGTCTCTCCTCAAATCGAAGTGCAATATAGATATATCCCATGCAATACATACAAAAACCCTGCATTATATGCCACTGCTTGGTCTGACTTTTTATGCTGTAACTCACTTAACCTTGCTTGCATGACCACTCTGCAGTTCATGGGATATATATATATATATATATATATATATATATATATATATATACATGGAAGGTGGTAATCCATTACAGTGGAGGTAAGAGAAAAAAAAAAAAGGTGTGTGGCTCAATGTCTGATACTGTTTAGCATGAAGGACATATGGTGAGGTAAGAACCAAACAGAACAACTCTGAACTTTTGATAAACAGTTTCAAACAATGCTCCTCTTATTGTCCCTACCCAGAGAAAATGGTTCGCACATCTAGGCCTCCCATGTTTAGTAATCAGCTGCCTTCCTAAGAATATAAACAAATATAGAAAATTCCCATTATGAAAGTTGAACCAGACATTGAGGGTGACTAATAATATTAATAGTATCTTATGTCAAATAACACCAGAATTTGTCATGATGATTATAAAGAACTACCCCTTTTGCTCACTGAAGAGCAATTTTATTTCCTAGTGTCAAAATGAAGTTCTTGAGGTCATAGAACAAATGAAATCCTAAAGCTAATTTTCCCTGGTTTGGAGCTTTTATTATTCATAAGCCAAACAGAACATTAATTAGAGTTTGGTTTTCATAATCAGTACTTTTTCTTTCTAATAGATTTTGTAGAAAAGTGAAGGGAACATCATGAGTTAAAATAAGTATGATGCACAGAGGTGTGTAGCGATGGGCTGACGTATGTCAGGATAATGGATTTCATTTTGCAGAGGTATTAGTTACATCTTTACTCTGATAAAAGCATATCTATTTTTTTTCCATTCTGCTCTGTACCTTCCCAGGCATAGATTTTTATTATTATTATCTAAAATGAGAACAGGTCAACAACTTTTTTTCCCTCTATCTAGGGCAGCACTGAGGTTTAGCTGATGTTTTAAAGATAGAATAAAATCTCTAACCAGAGCCCTAATGTAGCAACTCGGAAATTTTTAAAAGACACAGATACCAGCAGGCAAGGTTAGGAACCTGAGAAATTTTCAGCCATGTTTGTTAACTTTGATGCTCATAACATTACTGAGATTGTTTATGAACAAACAAGTTGCTTATTTTGTCCAAATTTGCTAAATTGATTTTTAAAGTCATTCATTAAATAAATATTTATAAAATATTTGAAAAATAACACATATTTTCATATCAGAAAATATCAGTTAATAAAGCAGACAGAACCTGTCCATTTATGAATATGAATTTGAGGGAAGGAAAGAGACTAAAATGAGTTTAATAAATGTGTTTAGCAAAACAGGAGAGAATGCAGAGAAAAGGATGGGGTTGAAAGGACAGTAGATGGGGACAGACTTTAGAGAGTTAAAGGAAGGTGATGATATCGCATAATGTGGAAAGGACAGGGCTCATTGGAAACCTTAAAGGAACCAAGAGAAATAAACAGGTTCTGGAGGGACAGTTCCAGACAGAAGAGAGGCAAGAGAGAAGAAACACCAGAAAGAAGCATGTCTTGATCATACAGGTTGAACAATGAAATCAATATAGCTGGATCTTAGAGAAATAGATCACTTGGCTCCAGATAGGTATGCAATAATATTATGGTAGGTACAGGCTTCTGGATCACATTTTAAAAGTCCTCTTTTGTCTCTTAGAAAGGAGCCTCTGATGTATTTTGAGCAAAGCAATGCCGTGATCTGACTTGCCTTTTAAAATGCACACTCCTGATACCATAAAGGGAGTGTGAGGGTTAGCTACTTGTCTTAGTGTTGTGACAGAAAACCTGGTAAACAGCAAAAAGGAGGGAGGTTTCATTTTCATTAATGGTTTAAGAGTGAATACAGTTCACCATGTTGGGGAAGGCATGGCAGTAGGAACAATAGGCAGCTGCTCACATCACATCAGTAGTCATGAAGCAGAGAGAAATGAGTGCTGGTGCGCAGTTTGCTTTTATCCTTTTCCATTTTTATTCAGTCGGATACAGCTCTGCAGATATTCTCCTAGTTCATTCCAAATCCAGCTAAGTTGAGGAAGAAGGTCAATCTTTACCATTTGGAAACAAACATGAAGAGCAAAAGACAGCCGGTCTACAATCTATTGAAACCATTCAGGTAAAACATTCTTGTAATTCAGTTAAGTGGCTATAGACAGAAATGAGTGGTGGTTATGTATTATACATATTTATAATGGTAGACTCAGGTTTAGATGTTAAGCAAGAAAAGAAAAAAATATGACTATATATTAATAGCTTATTCAGCTGTGAGTCCTGTGAACTATCCTACTGACTGGAGTGGAAAGGTTTGTGCATGGATGACTAGTGGTATGAATATTCTGTGGGTAACCAACCACCTTCTGATTGAGTTTAATGACCATTGCAAAGGAGGAAACACATGTGTGACACTGCAAGTCTAGCTGAGAACACATGATTAAGGAGCTCACAGGCTCCAGCAGTGAGGACCTGTGACATAGTCTCAAACTGCAATCTAAATTTTTATCTCTTGTCAACATTCATCAATCTGTGCAAATCTGTCTATGAGACCTGGGATTTGAGGACCTTAAAGAGTGGGGTGGACTACAGTCTAATCCTGTAGACAATTTTACTTCAGTTTTAGTGTGCTCTTATACATGAATGTAACAAAGAAAATAATGATCCAAGAAAGGTTGCTTGAATTCAGAAGAGCATGTCAGAAAAAGATGTAAATAAACACTAGTAAGAACATACTAAATATTAATGGAGGAGCCCTTTCCCAAGATTTTCTTAGGGCAGACCAATTTAAATACAATTGCCTGGCATATATGATCATATTAAATGTTTAAATCCCAGCCAGGGGTTTCTAACCTACCTTTGGTTATTGTATTTCAGGTGAAAGACACACTTGCTGCCTTTATATTTACAATAAGCCCTAAAGAGCACAGTAGCTGGGTTGCTGCCTACTCTCCATGCTGTTAGAATCTACTTTCCTGCAATAGCCCAAGATATTATTTACTATTTACTCTGTTCCATCTGGGCAGATCTTAACTCCAATTGGGCAGCCCTCAGGGCCAAGCTCTCTTGACCCTTAACCTATGGCAGCTTCTCCTTCCTCCTCTCCGAGTTCTTCTCCTCCTCTTCCACTGACCTCAAACTCCGGGAAAGCTAAAACCCATGATACTATTACAGAGTTCCTGACATCAGTATATGAAATGCTCTTAAATTGGAGAGAAAATCAGTTTTGGATACTTTATATTTTTAATGCACATTCAACATATATAGAATGTGAAAAGTTAGTTGGATTCTAGAAGAGTGTTATACATTTAAGACATAAAAATGCACTCTAACATAAAGAGTTTAGAACAGAGTATAAACTAACAAAGGACTCTGAAACAAAAAGAATTAGAAAAGTCATAGGAAAAGTCAGAGCTGAAAAATTTGATCCTATGATCAAAGTGTCCTCTGGTAAACACTCAGACCATCCTGAGTTCCATAGAACATCTGAAATTTCACCAGTTACTTATGAAAGGGTTATGACACATTTGCTCTGTGTTAAAGAGGGTGTTGGGAATAAATCACTATTTAGAATCAGGAAAGTTTTACCAAATGAAATTATCTCCAGTTTTTTTTTTTTTTAATCAGAAAAAAATACATAGAGAAATTCCTATTTCTCACATAACAGAAGTGAGATTGAGTGTGTTTCACTCTTGTACTGATGTTCCTGGAGCCAGGTTTTTCCTACCAGAGATCTGAGATCAGATTTGAAAACAGGTGCTAGCCTGGTTATACAAAAACTTACTGCTTTCCAGGGAGTCTTTGGATTCCATGGTTCTGGTTGTTCAGGTGACCATATTTGTTAAGGAAGAACAAATGATACAAAGGACTAGAGACCTGAATATGTGTAGTGCCTATGGGAAACTGACTGCAATTCAACTAGTAGGGACCCTGTTTTCAAAGGCAAAAGGAAAGAGGCAGCTATCAAAATGATTAAAGAACAATCTCAAAGCACCACACCGTATCTAGTCAGCAGACTAGGGAGTCCATTGTGAGATTTAGCCTCCTAGAAATATCAGAGAATCTGCACACATGAAATCTCTCTAACATGGCTGCCTGAACATGACCTTAAGGATGATAACAGTAGAATAATCTATGCTGTGGAAAGGGGAAAGTTTAGGAGGCCACAACCCTAGACAAAGAACTACAAGGAAGTAAGAAATGCTGAAAGTACAAGAAATAGTCTTCCCCAGGGGAAGATAAAAGTGTCACTGAAGCACTACTGAGGTTATCATTTAAAGCCAGTGATTTCTGCGGGCCATTGGTTTTCCTGCTGGACAGGACTGTTAATAATTTTTCTCCATCAACATGTCGCATAGGATCTAAGAAAGGAAAGTTATCTTAGCAACCAACAGCTATTTGGACCTATGGCCCTTTTAATAGGCGGGAATTCGTTCCTGATCCTGTGAACCAACCACCCATGGCTGGAGGGGTCAGACATTCTACATGAGAATCTCCCACTACTTCCCTTTTCCTAAATCAAAATAATGCCTATCTGTATCTTAAATGCTGACCTTTATATAAGCAGAAAGCAAGTGTAGCTCTCATACCTCATGATAAATCGTATTTTTGCAGTAGAGATGAAGACTATTACAGAGAATCACAACTGCTCACAATCCAGACAGTAAGTGACTGTGGGGAGTCCAGTCCCAACTGATACATCTTCAATGGAACCTTAGTACATAAGACGCAGGGGAACTTTCAGAAAAAGGAGTGGAAAGACTGTAGATTACCAGGACACCTGTCACTACATAGCATCCGTAGTCACAAAGAGAAACTGCACTCATGAAATCTCAATAATATGGTAGATTCTATAAGTCCTAAGTAATGACAGTACCAGTTAACATCTTGGTTAAGGTTAATTTTACAAGGTTCCTATTCCCAGATGAAGAGCTACAGTAATCAGTTACTGCTGGGAGGAGAGAGAGAAGAGAGAGAGAGAGAGAGAGAGAGAGAGAGAGAGAGAGAGAGAGAATTGTTTTCTAGATAGGTTATCTAATCCCAAATAATCAACTCCAAATGTATTTACATGTAAGCAATACAAAACAGATTCCATAGGAATATACACACACACACACACACACACACACACACACACACACACATAAAATTAAAGAAGTCACAAGTTTTAAATGGAGTCAAGGGCAGATACTGAAGGAATTGGGAGAAAGAGAAGAGCAGAGATGATATCAATACAGTAATCATGTTTAAAATTCTCAAAAAATCTAAGATATATATACATGTGTGTGTGTGTGTGTGTGTGTGTGTGTGTACACATACAATATTATTTCCATATCGTTGCTGTTACCATCAATCAAGAAGACCCCAAGACTGGCCACCCTCTGAGAAGGATGGAACTCTACCAGTACATGGTTTTTGAACCTGAACCAAAACATTGGATGTTCCTCTGAGCCCCAGCCTACTGGTTTACACTAAAGGTTGAATATGGGTTTTTTTTGTAATCATGTGAAGAAATTTCTTATATCCAGTGTCTCCAAGTACAAACACATGCCCCACTGGTTGTGTTCTCTTGAGAAGACTAATAAACTGGGAAAGGAAAAAGAAAGCCCCAGGCTCTTCATTCATTATTAGAATGCCCTATAAGCATTTGCTTTTCCTTGCCATTGTAAATGCTGGGTCTCAAATGGGCCATCCTGGGTGTCCCACACTGTTCCTGAAAGAGTTGGCAAAGACACATGCCAGTTCCTACTATGTGCTAGCCCTGGATGCAGAAACACTCACTTCACCTGCACAGAATCCCATTGTTTAATTTTAGCAGGAACCTCCTAAACATTTTAAAAGTTTTTACTTATTAATCATTTTGTACTTTGTATACATCAATAGTTTCATTTTATATATTTTGTAAGGTTCTTGAAGTGTTCAAATGAATTCCTGGCAAGTGGAATGAGGAATCAAAAATGAATAATAAAGGTTTGGCAAACCACTTTTAAAAGGTTGCCAGCTTTGAGCAGAATTCTGCTTCCTTCAAGATTGTTTTTTAACTCTTTCCCCTAGGCTTCCTTTCCCCCTCCCCCCTTTGCCTTTCCCTGCTACATTTCTCCTTCCTATCTCCTTTCCTCCTTTCCCTTTTCCCAATCACACACGCTTATATTCTCTCCCTGCTTATTCTGCCATTCCCTTCCACTCCTGAAAACTGAAACGGTTTGAGGTCCGTGATGGCTGGGAGTCAAGGAAGCAGGAGCTACAAGCAGCTATTTACATCTCACTGGCTGTCAGAAAGGAAAAGCCACTGCGTGCACTCCGGTCCTCACCCACCTTTTCCATTTACACAGCACAGGCAACGGTCCAAGCCCAAGCCACAATTAAGTCTTTTTTTTTTTCACATCAGTTAGGATAACGAAGATAATATCCTACAGGTATGCATTGAGGCCAGTTTCCCAGGTGGCTCTCGGTTCTACCAAGTAGACAACAGTAATTATTATAGCCTCTCTTCCATTTTCTTCCCTTATGATCCACTCTGGTGCTGATGTTCTTAGAGCTGGGTATTTCCCAACAATGGATCGCATGGGAGGCGTGTTCAACTTTATGGAAAAAATGGGTTCAGCTTCTTCAGGTCCATTTGGCCATATGACAAAAGAGACCTACCTTCTTAGTCCTGCCCTTCAACTTTGAGATGAGATGAGATATGAAAGAAGGAGAGAGGGGGGAAGAAAGAAAAAAAAGAAACAAAGAAAAAAAAGGAAGAAAGCCAACAAAACCTTTACATTGTAAAACTCAAAACTGTTTTTAATGAGGACAGAGAAATAAGTCACCCTATATAGAGTCAGAAAACTTGACTTTCAAATTTGTCAGATGATACATTTAATGTACTTACTTAATTTATTTCATTGCTCCTTCCCTTCTTTTTTTTTTTTATTGGAAATTTTATTTACATTTCAGATGTTTTCCCCTTACCCCCCTTTCCCCCCTCCCTCTCAGGAACTCCCTATCCCTTCTTAAATAAATTGGAGATGACAATCAATGTATCCAGAATTTAGAAGTTATTGGCTTTTCAAAATATAGAGAAAATACCACAAAACTAGACAGGAGAAGTAGCTCAGGTGGTAACAGAGCTTGCTGCATAAGTCTGGTAACCTGAGTTTAAGCCCAAGAAACTCCTTAAAGATGGAAAGAGAGGACCAGCTCTACAATGTCATCCTCTAAGTTCTACACATGTGCACTGTGTGCTCTCTCACTATAGATGTAAAGGAAGCTTGGGAATGAAAATTTCATTTCACTTTTTTCTTAAAAGCTTGGCCTCATTCCCAACTTCCCTCTTAAGGAACGTGAGGCTCTCAAAGATGCACTGAAGCTACAAAGCTATAAAGGGACTGAGTACACGAGGTTGGTTGTCAGCAAGCTGGGCATGCAGTGCACGCTGTGGTTCTTTTATGTTCTATGCAGGAGACTAGTCCCCTGCACACTCTGTCATGCCATTGTAATTACAGTACATGAGACATGGTTGGATGTGTCAGGACCTAAAGCCATTTCCAAATTTTATCTTTCTTTTCCCCATTTACATTTCCTTTCTCATTTTCTGGGGGCAAGATTTCAATCTATTTTATCAACTGCAGTATTATTTCAGTTATGATCAAATTTCTCACTTTTCATTCCAGAAATTAAGTGTGGATTAAGTGTGTGTGTGTGTGTGTGTGTGTGTGTGTGTGTGTGTGTGTGAAGAGAGAGAGAGAGAGAGAGAGAGAGAGAGAGAGAAGGGTGTATATGTGTGCAGTTATGCATACTCATGTGTGCTCATTTGGAGGCCAAAAGATGAATGCTTCTGTACTGTCTTCTATTACAGTTTCTGCTTAGAGTTTCTACTAAACTTTCTGTATTATGGTCTGCAAGACATAGTGGTACAGGCTATACTAATTCTCTATTCAAAGTTTCTATGCTTTCTGCATGTCTCTTTCAGGGAATATTAAATTATCATAACAAATCCACCTTCTTGCTTTTCAGATCACTTCCAGCTCTACATTGATTACAGACTAACCAGGTCCTGACTAGGAACACAGCAGTAAGTCTTACTTCTTAAATGAAGCTACACTGACCATGGCAAATGTCTGTTGAAATAGCTCATTCTGATTACTTCTTTGACTGTGGTCACAGGCCCCTCTTGCTTTAGCAGCATGCCCATGGCAAGGCTTTGAACATGGCCTAAGTTCTTCTGTATCATCTTCTCTATGTTGTGCCATTTCTCCAGGCCATGACCAGTGAATAAAGTTTACGTTTTTGGTTGACAGGTATCTTATTGTCCTTCTTATTAATCTCTTTGAAAAACTGTCCCATTTTACTTCAAAAGATACCTTTATTTGCCTTAATATTGTGTTTTTCTTAGCAGCTTTACCCATTCTCATTAAAACCTCTGACATAACACACACACACACACACACACACACACACACACACACATACATGTGCTATCTAGTGTAATTGTGTTTTATGTGCCTAGAATTTAGTTTTTAATATAGACACAAAGACAGAACCATAATGCATTCTACAAATGTTTCCCCTTTTCCATAGAATCTACTCTTTGAGATCCACAACTTCATTAAACCTGTGACTTTACTGGACAATTGTGTACAGGAAAGTCACCTCCCTCAGGGTTACATCTTCCATGAAAATAATATTTGGAATTCCAAAATGAGTAAGGGTGAAAGATATTTGATTTGTCACTAGAGTATCCTTTGGACCTAAGAATCTCAGCTGTGTGTGATGGTCAGGATCATAAATGTTCATGAATGTTTTCCCTATTTCAGAAAACTTGTGGCTAGGTCTGACACAAATGTGTCTTGAAAAGTAGCTAAGTGAGTGAACACCAGACAAGCCTAGTCACCCCATTGTAGTGATGAAGTAGAAATCTATTTGTGAGAATTTGAGGGTGAGCCCACATTAGACTTCTAAACATAAGCAAGATACTCATTTTTGTTGAACACGAGTTCTGTTTTCTATTGGGAATATCGTAAGGATTCAGGGATCCTAACTCCTATCTAGTTATTCATCTTCAGATACTTGTTGAAGGTTAAATACATGAAGACTTATGCTTATTGTGTCTTCATAAAAAAAGCCCATCCAGATCCTAATTGGTTATCTCTAGCCTATAATACTGATAACTAAACTAATAAAGCACAGTAATTTCTGAGATATTTTAGAGATGAGAAGTGCATCTGTAAAGTATATGCTGAATGTTCAAGGTTGATAATAAATGAAAAACAGTAGCATATATTATTTACAGACAACTTACTCTATCTTGTACTGTGTTAGGACCTCCGTCATTTCATCTTTACCACTACCTTAAAAGTAAGGTAGATTTGTGCCTCTAGTTTACAAACAAGAAAGCTGAGAGTAAGTGCATTAGGTGTGCATATAATTGTCACTTGTAGGCATCACATAAAAGCTCAAGTTGAAATCTGCAAGATAGTGAGTTTTAAGCTTATAAAATCCCATGTTTCTCAGAAATTGTTACAATATAAGCCACACGTGCCGACATTCATGTACAATAAAACCACACATAGAACTTTTAATTTTTATTTATATTTCTTAGCTCAAGAATTACACACTAGCCAACATTATTATATATTTACATGCTGAAACTGGCTGCAATTAGTTGAAATTCATGAAAATAATTCTTATGTGCTATTCATTGATAATCCTCTTTTGAGTTTTACTACCGCGTGTATCCCAGAGATTTTTAGAAGTCCTGATGTTAGAAAGACATGAAAACAGATGCAATGAATCCCGCTAGTGCTTTGCATTTTCTAGCCAATAGGGAATGAGCATGATGTGTGTGTGTAATTAGAAAGGCTACAAGGTTGTTGTAAGGCTCATAATCACTACATTGTGAAGACACTGGAACATCACTTCTTATAAAAGGACAGTTTGGAACTATGCAGGAACGATTCTATAACAGAACTATTTAAACACCCATGCAAAGAAAAATTGTAAGTGGCATGGAATTTAAATTATGGGCAACTTTGTTTGAGTGAATTATGTTTAAAATGGATGTGTATGGACTCTTAATCACTGAAGCAAAACATAAAATGGGAAAGAATTGAAGCTGATGGAAATGTTGGCTTGACTCAAATGGTGAGTGACAGGGGTGTGGCCTCAGATGTAGGTGATCTGACAAAAAGCGGCATTTCACTTTAGGACTCAAAATAAACTTTTGGTTTTCATCATTTTGGATGTTTATCACAAAAGTACTTCTTAAATCAAATTAAAAATTGATGTCAAAATCTTGCACATATCTAGAAAAATGTTCTCAATGAATTTCCCAAAACTAATGCTATTTAAAATAAAACTAAAGGTTTATTTTTTCCAACTTAAAAACACAAACACACAAACAAACAATAATTTGCTCAGGGCAGCTTCGGAATTTGCTCTCTATTGATTCCTTTCTATTTTTGTTTAAAACCATCTCGCTACTGCATTTGGAAAAATTATTTAAACTTTGGTGTGAAGCAGTGACTTTTTTTTTCCATTTCCTTTCTTTCTTTTTTTTTTCTTTACTTTTGCAAAATAATTCTGGAGTCTTTGGTTGAAAGGAATAATACTATCTAAAGACAAACGCTATTATATATTTTTTTTTTTTAAAAAAAAAACAAACCTCTTCCAGCATACATCGTATGTAACAAATTTGTGGAGCTGGTATGAATAATTTTTGTTGTTATTATCTGCAGTGCTGCTATAAATGTCTAGTTTTGGGGATTAGCTATAGTTTGCAAACTTTGGCTTCTTTTCTCTAGCATAGAAAAACTATTAAGTTAACCCTAACCACTTCTTTTTTCCATTTACCATCTTAAAAGCATCTCTTGATTCTTAATATGATGCCAAAACAATGCTACATTTCCCACTGAGAGGGAGAAAAATGGGAGTGAAAAAGCAGGGAGTAGAAGATGGTGTGTGTGTGTGTGTGCGTTGTGTGTGTGTGTGTGTGTGTGTGTGTGTGTGGTGTGTGTATTCATACCTGTATGTGAGTAACAGCAGTGGAAACCCTTCTGTCTGGGATTCCCAAATCATTTATGCAAAAGGGTGTTTAAATTACTCTGCTGGGGCACTGCAGTAAACATACTTAGTAAAAAATAAATAGATAAAATTAAGACAAAAAACCCTAAGCAATTATTTGTGTCTATTGACTATTAATTTACAGCATCTTTAATTATGTACATAATGTAGCACGTCAATGTAAGCCATAAACAGAATTAGTACATTGCCTTACCGTAAAATACAAATTAGAAGTTAAAAATATTTAAGAAATCTGTTTAAATATTTACACACGCTCAGTGAAAGTTATGGTTGCTTACATAACAGATTCTGTACACTTAGCAAAATGGCATGATTGCTACAGTTGTAAATTTCCCTGACCATCATGGTGAGGGTAGTTTTTTTCTCCTCTCAAGAGGATTTTTTCCCATTTTTTAAATTTTATTTTTTTAAACTTTAAATCAACAATGGACAGTGTTATCTGTGTCCTTTAAAAGAGAGCAAATGGACATTTGACAAGCAATGCAGAAACTAGTTAACATCTCATATTCTGAGGTACAGTACTATTGTAGTGTCCAACTGTGCAATGTTCTTAGGAACTGTAGGCATTGATTTGCTGAGAGAGATGTTCAGTACCCTGTATTACTTATTTCAGAATGATGACCGTTGGTGGCCAAATTTAAAAAAAAAAAAAAGTCATATACAGGTTCAATGAAGGAAATAACTCATTAGCTTATTCCTTTTGTTTCTGACGTATGAATGCATTCATATGCATGTGTGTTTACATGTATCTCTATATACACATATACACATGTAGATATGCTATAAGACCTGTCTGTGTTGATGTTTTCAGTTTTTGTTTTTGACCATGAAGTTACCTATAAGACTGAAACACAGTGACCTACAGAAAACGAAATTGGTCATAGTTGCCGATTTAAAGCAGGTCTTGCTTAAAATACCTGTGATTTATTTCTCCATTAGAAATTCCACTGCATTTTTGTGATGTCTTGTGCTTTTGTAAGCTGACAGATCACTTCTGTGTGGTCCTAATTCTAGAATGTAGTGTCTTTTGGTTTTTTTAAAAAATCATTATTATTATTATTATTGTTATTATTTTACTTAGCACTGCTCTTGTTGAAATGAAGAGGCAGAAGGACTAGATGACACTGCTTGAGTCCTATTCTCTGTTATTAAATTGCAGTAGAAATAATTGTAACATTCCTATGCAAACACATGGGTATGCTGCATGAGATTTCAATTCGGAGGTGCATTTCATACCTACAAGCAGTCATGTACAATATATATATATACAAATTGAGATCAGAGATTTTGTTTAGACTGTGCATTTGAGAGTCAGAATTTGCCTACTAATTTCTCAAAGATGAAAAACACCTTAATTGCTGGCTATCTGGCTATTATATAATCAAAAGGAAAAAAAAACTATACATATGTATAAACGGATAGTAATACCATTTCAAGATTGCCAAAACACACCTTGGTGGTCCATTAGTTTAATTACTGGGTAACAAACTAATTGGTTTTCCCAGATTCATCAGACCTAGCACCCTTTCCTGCATTCTAAATCAACTAAATATGTACCTTAAAAATAAATTCTACACGGACTGCTATTCTGGGACGGGAGGAGTCAGTGCTCTTTACCTATATGGATATTGAATGTCAAAATATGGTTTCACTCTAGGGCATTGGTTGCAAGGTCCCGTCTTTTCTCTGCATTAGTTAGACCAGAAATCTGTTTGCTGGTCATAAGCATGTGAAACCCACCCTGTGAGGCTGCTTCTCTCCGTGTTGATCTAAATTATGTGATTGACTTTCCTGGGCATCTAAGATTTTGTTATAATCACAAATGACAATATCAAGAATTTCGTTATGGCTTTTATGGAAATTACAAATGGGAGCCTGGACTTAGGCTCTGAATTGTCTTTAGAAAAATCTTTTCAGAATGGCATGTCACAGGTGTGCCCCTGAGATTAAGGTTATACTTCTTCCTTAGTTTTCTACTCAGACTTCACCCCTGGTGACAAGGGATAGGCACTTTTATTACTGTGGTCCCCCCCCAAAAAAATATTTTTATAGGAGAAAGCCCTGGAGAAACTCGAAAACTCTTGACTCTGAGCACATGTGAACATTATCAGTCAGATCTGTAATCTTATAGCTCAACCTCAAAAGTGTTAAGCACATAATCAAACACAGAAGCCAGACATTCCAATACTGATTGGGAAAAAAAAAAAAACAAATTAACAATAACAACAAAACCCCCACAAAAACCTACCATCCCATCTTTGTTAAATTTAGAAAATGAATGATGAATTTTTATTTATTTTTCTTGTTTCTCTTTAATTGTTGGAATAGAAGCAC
Source organism: Mastomys natalensis (assembly GCA_021653895.1). NCBI lineage: Eukaryota > Metazoa > Chordata > Mammalia > Rodentia > Muridae > Mastomys > Mastomys natalensis. Next base: position 323,989 of record JAJTUV010001918.1, read on the forward strand.
ACAATAATGCTTGCTATCCTAAGTTTTTTGAATCATGAGGGGAAAGACTCATCTGCAGAACGATACTAGCCATGACCCCTATACACTTAACTGGGACCCTACTGTGAAGACAGAGTAATTCTTTGATTGTTTTAAAAATAGATTTAGTAAAGTCATCCTCTGAGGTAAAGGTCAATCAGAATCAATTTGATAGAAAACATAGTAATTTAGTATTTTTTATAGGTAAAAACCAAATAGAACAACCCCTCCCCATTGACAAAAAAATAAGATATGTTACCCTATTCCCTTTTCTGTAAAGAATGTGTGTGCCCAATATAGAAAGATGAATAATGACAAAATTTGAAAAGCAGAACAAAGACAAGCCATCACAGCAGCCTGATTGTCAGTCATCTCCACTTTTGTACCATGAGCTGAGAACGCAACACCCACACACCACAGCCTTGTTCTAATCCCAGTGTCCATGACTTTTCGTGTTTTGCTTGATTAAGTAGATTGCAATATATACAGTGTAAGCACCCTTTAAATTATCAAACCCCACTGACCCACAGATTCCATTTGTGCATACACAAGCCTTGGAGAATACAAAAGAAAACCCAGTTCACACGGTCTCAGCAAAGCCTCACTGGGGCTATCTCCTGAGTGTAAAATGAGAAATTTTAAAAGCAAGAAAAGTTGATGACTAAACCTTCAGGGTAAAGAGCAAATTATCTTTTTAAAAATACTGTATTCCGATCAGATATAAACCTAGAAGAGGACAATGTAAGGGCAGCTGACACTGAGAAACGTGACCTGCTCGTCTGTACTCTATACTTGACTGTTAGAATGATTCTCAATATAAGCTATCAAGGTTCTTCTAATTCCCTCCACTTCTCTATTTAATAGCTACTTTTTGATGAAATAAATGATTTATAAAAATCCTCCTAAAGTATGCTAAGCTCATGACAAGGGCAAATCAATCTGTCTTATTTTAGTCTTTCTGCTCAGCGCTGTGTTCAGACCACATTCTGTGTAGCAATGATAAGGGTCACACTTGGTTGGTTTACTCTTTCTTAACCACAGTCATTTCTGGAGTTTTGACCCTGCTGTGTGCTGTTAACTTTTATTTTAACCACCTGGGAAACAGGATTTTGGCAAAACGTTAACTTTGGCTGCTGCACATGGTCTGCTCAGAAATCTTCCTCTCCCTAAGGCCCACTTGAAAGATATGCCAGCCGGTTCTTTACAGGCAATCAAACAGACCAGATAAACTGGATTCCTGAGTTTCTTCTTTGAATCGTTGTCCAACCTCCCTACATCGATTGTGCTCAAAATGCATACGACTCTATTAGACCCTTGAGAATCACCACTCCATGACATCCTCATCATCTGGCTCAGACCTCAAAGCCCATATTGAAGTAACATGTTTGCATTATTGCAGAGAATGTTTCATATGCACAGTGGTGTCCCAGCTGCATGTCAATCTTAGGAACAATGATGGAGGACATTTGGAAATGACCGTGTTTCAGAGACTTGACTGCCCGTGTAATTGAGCTTTCTAGCATCTTCTAGAGTCTAGATAATAACCCACTGAGTAGGCTGTGTACTAAAACTGATAAAGTGGAATAATTCACACTTGATCTTGCCAGCATGTGTACAAATCACTTGCATTGTCACTGGAAAACCACGAGGACCTTAGTGTATTCATTACTTAGTAGAAGCAACCCAAATGGTATGAAATGGACCACAGGATAGGCCAGCAACTAAGGTATTTTAACATCACGTTTTGTCCTGGATTGATGTGTTTTCCAAGTCCTACATCAGGCTGTACAACTGTTTGAAGAGGAATCTAGTCCTTGCTTCTCATGGGAGGCTGTAGTTTAGTTCACATAATAAAGCCAATAGACAATGTTGAAGAAGGAAAACACCACAGGGAAGAAAATGCGGGACCACCGATCAATGGCATTCACATCAGTCAAGTCGGGGATGGTGATTTTCAGTTGAGAGGCACGTCTCCTCAGGCGACTTTTCTTTTGTGCCACATGTCGCTCCAGAGCGTTGCGGCCAAAACTATGCCTAGGCAACCCAGCTTTCCGATACTGGATGCTGGAGGCATCGTAGGCAAGCATTGTGCTCCTGGGGTCTCCAAGTCCCATTACTGCTTCTGATGTGGCCATCTCGTTTTTTATCTCAAGAGTGCTGAGTAAGATGTTCTCATGGGGGTCCATCTGTAAAGAAGAAGAATCAGAAAGAGGTACATTTGAAACCATAAAGCTTTGTTAATGCTTGTACTACAAGGAACTATTACAGGCACCTGGAGGACTGTCTATCACAGTGACAAAGAGCTTTCTTATTGAGAATGCTTGACTTTTAATTGAAACTCTGCCACTATGAGCTATTTGACTTTCAGGTTTCTCATTTACTAGATGGTATAGATTCAATCCCAGCGGATTTCTATAATGTAATTGTAATAGATTAACTAGCACCAGCTTCATAATTTCTACTTACCCCATGCAGAGAAATAGAAGTCAAGAAAACATCCCTCTACATAATTTATAACATTGACATAAACAGATGCACAATTCAACTTTATTATGTATGGTGTAATGGTAGGGAATTAGTCACCAAATTATATTCACACATTTATGTAACATATATTTACTGAGTGTATTTATTTTGAGAATCAAGGTATAGCCACTATCATTTTTTTTCTTCCTTTCTGGTCATGTTGGGGACTGTACCTGGAGCCTTTATCACTATTAAGTGTCCTACCACTGAGCTACATGCCCACATGCCCGTTATCCTTTTATTTTAATTATAAAATAAGAAAAAGTAAATTCAACTTTCTGTGCATTGATTGAGAAGTAGAGTAATTTTTGTATGTTCCTCAAGAATCCGACATGTATGAAACTAACACGTAGGGTCACCAAATACATTTGTCGCATTGATCCACACAAAATTATTTTTTTAAATTCCTGTGTGAGGCAAGATTTAATAATCTGAAATTTTCCCCTGGCCTTGGTTCCCAGCATGCACATTGTAGCTTTCAAGCATCTGTAATCTAGTTCTAGAAAATTCAATGCCTTATCCTAGTCTCCATGAGTACCTCACACATGTGTTACACATATACAATATTAAGGAAGAACACTTATACACATACAATAAAAACAAAAAAGGTCTTTAAAAACACAAAGCTATTCTATTATAATATGACTAACATGTAAATTGAAATGCTATATATAAAGTAAGAGTTAATAAAAGTAATAAATAAATTAAATAAGGAAAACCTGGCTAATGATAGGCACAAATGATAGAGACAGGAGATATGAACGAATTGTTACATGCTATAATAGTGTGAGCATGGAATATTCAGAAAGCAAAATGTAATAAGGACTACATATTAGTAATTAGCTTTTATATGTATTTTGATGGTCTTATACTATAATTTCAAAACTAAGACCTTTTGAAAAAGAGATGCTATAAAATATAAAAATTATGGAGCATAATAGTTGACCAATTAATCTCTACCCCTTATCGAGTATTCTGTATTTGTTTAAGGTACAATTTTACTTACTGGGTAGACTAAACAACAGTGGTATTACAATTATTTTGGGAAGTTTATAAAATTTGGAAATTCAAATACATATATGATATGAGTACTGACTCCTACAGCAGTGATTGTGATGACTGTTTAGTTCTCTGCCTAAGGAAGAAAAGGGGCACTGAAATGCTTCATCTGTGTTCAATTCTCTGCAGCAACTGTTGCACTAAGTACTCACAAGCTTCCTTATAACAAGGCATTCATCTTCTGTTTACAGGTAAAGGTGTTCACCTGAACGTCCCTCCCAGACACTTGGTCCCCAAGGAATACTATAAACTCAAAGCTTCATCTTTTAAGAATTTAAATTTACAAGGAAGACGACATGACTTTTCACCACTCCCTGCAGCTCCAACACTGCATCTGCTCTCTGTTATTTGTGTTTACTGTGCTTTTACCTATACAGGAAACACTTTTTAGCATTCAATTTTTTTCTTTAATGATTTTCAGAGCTTCTCTCATTCCAACACCAGGATGTTTGCCTTATTCCAGACTGTGAGTGTAGTAAGAAAGGTTACAAGTCGATCGTAGCCTTGGCTGTTAATTGTGTGAAACAATAGTAGTAACCATAAGAGTATTGGCACCCATCAAAAAGTAATCTTTTCTAAGTTTGACACAAATTGTCCTTGGATGATTTATTTAACTTCAATGAGTTTCTAACTTATTATGTATGGAATTCAAGAGTTGAATTCAATGATCCCTGGAGCCTTATCATGTATTTCTTTTTCATTTCCAAATGCAAGAGATCTGTTCAGTGTGATTAGCAGAGTGAGTGGTACAGATAGATCGGGTACTGAGGAAGACCACTCTGCTGCAGAGTCCGCATGGCAAGGGCAGCCTCCAGACACAACAGTGGGTACAAGTCAAACTATAATTTTCCATTGGTTTTTTTTTTTTTTTGATGTTAGAAAGCTAAACATTCCTTTTTCTCTATTGAAAGTTAAGATAGAAAGTGAGGAAATTAACTGAAAGGAAACATGTAAGAAGCACTAAAGCACAATTCCAGCTGATTGTCATGAAGTGTGACAGTTATAGCGAGATGTATATGTACCAGGAACATGGAAATAATAATAACAACAACAATGAATAATCATGCCCAAGGGAAAGGCTACTGTGTTGACTTACACATACTGCCTTACGTGACACACAGGAAGCACTCCAAAATGCAGAGTTGATCTTATAAAAGTAAAACCACTGTTCTCTGAATAATTAAATCTGATCTTCTAGAATAGATCAGGAGATGATCTTTCCCTAGGTAAACCCAATTATCTCTGTCTTATTGGCGGTCTTTCTAGGCTGAAGAAGGAGGTAGTGGTGGAGAGGGGTGAGGCATATGGAATACCTGTGTGGACAACTGAGGAACTGCTACTCTTTGGCAGAGACCCCTTCACTAGAAGACTGTTTTTGACTTTTATTTTTCAGAGTCAGGGTTTATCTGTGTCACCCTGCCTGTCCTGGAACTCACTCTATAGGCCAGACTGGCCTCAAACTCAGAGATCCTCCTACTTCTGCCTCTTGAGTTTGGGGAACAAAGACATGCGCCAATACAACTGGCTCAAAATACTTAAACCACAAAATATGACTTCGTCTAGATTTAATTGCCTATCCAATAACAGAAAAGATTTAATTTATCTAAAACATCTTTTTCCAGAAAATCCTTACCCATGGCTATGGAGATATGAAGGACTAAGAAATAATCACCTTCATTTGTAATTCACTTCTCAATTAACAGGCAGGAAAGAGACTCAAGCCAGTTGTAATTCACTATGATATGCTTAAAGTCCAGTGACATAGCTCTTATTTTCCCAGCCAATTCTAGGAGGACCATTTTCCTCCTTCATCTGTTCCTGTTTTCTAAAGGTATATGTTATAGCACTTATCTTCACTTTCCTCCAAAAAGTTGTTGAATTCCTCACCAAAGAGCACGCCTCAGTGCTAATTTGTCCCATGTTGGAGATCAAATATGGAGAATGCTCATCAAATCTGCATGGGGGCTCAAAGAGCACTTGGATCACTTTCTCTTTTCTGACATAAGGCAGGCTGTTGTACACTGCCCTGTTTATGACTCTGTATTGTGACAATTCTTGCTTATCCAGGTGCTACCTTTGGGATTAAGTCTCAACCTCTGATTTCAGTTCTACCAAATGCCAATTGGGCAAAGTATCAATACCAGATTTCTGGGATTGTGTAGGAGAATTGAACAGCTATCTATACTAAATACTTAGGCTCTCTTTGTTCATAGTAAGCATCCAACAAACCATAGCTAAGATTATTATTAAAAGTTCAATACAGCTGAGTACTCCACAGTCTCTTATTATCTGCATGCCATCAGTGTAAATGAAACATCTACAGCACACTGACCTCTCTCTCTCTCTCTCTCTCTCTCTCTCTCTCTCTCTCTCTCTCTCTCTCTTTCTCTCTCTCTCTGTCACACACAAACATACACACAGACAGACAGACAGTAAGGCTGTGTAAGAATGAACAGAAAGATTATAGAAGCCAGGGCAGAGAATTCCTGCAGTGGAAGAGTATTTACCAGACATGACTTGGCTGTTACATGAACTCATAGCAGCTATGACAGCATGTACAAGAGCTCTCCAGATCACCACAGTCAAAATCTAGCATAGATATGAGGCTCATGAAACTCCACCCTCAGTTGAGGAGAGTTATTGGCAATTAATGGCTTCAGGCAGACAGAGAAAGTTTTCTTCAGGCATATGGCTCATAAGGGACTACGTAGTCTAAAATTGATGATTCTATAATCATCCACATACAGGTAGCACTAACAGGAATTAGTATTTTTTTAAATGAAGTATGTTTTCTTAAAAATGAAATTGAAATCAAACATGGTAGGAAATAGAAGATAAACTGGGTATGGAGGGAATGTGAGTAGATTTGATGACATCACATATAAATTTATCAAACAAAACAGTCTCCTGCATGGATAGTCAGTGCATGGATAGATTTCATCTGATGCTGCCATAGAAAAATGCCACAGGCAGTTATATAAACTAAACCTTCAAAATCATTACTTTAAAATTCTGGTTTGGTTAGTAGTTTCTTTAAAATACTGGAGTGACTAGTGGTTAGTGGTTCCCGAGAGCAATCCTTAGTACCTACTAAATGCTATATGTTTATTTATAAAAATCTGATTTCATTAACTATAATAAGTCTACACTGAATTATTTCCAAATGTTGAGATAAACAGAAGTTGTATTTCATTTTTGGGTGTGAGGAATAGAGAAAGAACAAAAGGCTAATGGACATTACTACATACATCCTGAATGTCAGTTCATTTTAATATACCTAACATCCTCTGGGAGGGCAGTCTTATGAAGGAATTTTTCTCATACAAATTTGTCTACAGGAACGACTATGGGTAATTGTCTTGATTGTTAATTGATATAGGAAGATCAAGATCATTCTCCAGACAAACTAGCCTGAACAATGTAAAGAGAGGAGAAAGCAAGTTGAGAATACGTGAGCCAGCAAGGAACCATGCCAATCATTCTCTGCCCTTGAATGTGGATATGATGTCACAGCTGCTCACCTTCCTGTCTTGACTTCCCTCAAATGATGAACTCAAATTTGGAATTGTATGCTGAGATAACTCCTCTCTTCTATAAGTTACTTTTGGTCAGGATATTTTATCACAGCAACAGAAATGAAAGTAGGGCACCACATTTACAGAAACAGTCATATCCTCCCAGTGACAAGAAAAATAGGGCCCAGAGGCCAAGGCCAAAGAACAACATTGTCAGTACTACAGTGGCATAGAGCAGGGACAGTTGACCTGGCTTGTCTTTCCTCCTGATATGTTAGTTTCGTTAAAATTCTGATGACAGTAAATTATACTAATTTTCTTGCTATTTGTCGTTTATCAGACAACACTTCTTGAGGAAACATAAAAGGAGGTCTGAGTAGTTCACTGTTATATCTTCAAGGATTCTGCATTGTTCTCAGCACAATGCAGATGCTCAATAGAGAGTGGTTTAATGAAATAAATTTTATGATAATAAAAATCGAATCCACCTCTTTGTGGGGCATCAGTAAGTTGGAGTCAATTCTTTCATAGCACTCTAAAGAGCAGAATACAACAGGAACACCTCTGGAACTCTATCTCTGCCCCCAAGATTTCTTTCTCTACTTGCATAAGTATTTTTGTTGTTGTTGTTGGTGGTTTGTTTGCTTGTGTTTCTAAAATAGAAACACTATACTCCCATGGTGCCCAGTGTCACTTCCAGGACAGATCCTTTATTCCTTCACAAAGAAGAGCACTTAGTGACTAACAGCTTGAAGTTGAAATTAAGCATTTTATTTACAGAACACTTTCAGTTGTCCCAGAAGCCACTTAGATCTGGCTCTGATCCCACACTTGGAAAAGAGTGAAGTGGAGGCAGAGCAGGAGTTAGTTTTAGGCTTGTTCCACTTTCCTTTACTGGAGCGTGGAAACAGTCTACGTCAGTGAGACAGTCATCTGGAGCCTTGCACAGTTATCCAGAGGAAGGACTGATAAGAGTGTTTGGAGCTAAATGTGTCTTACTAAAGGTAAGAACTGGAGTAAATTTGTGTTAAGTCCAACATCTTCAGGTGAGAGGAGAAGACATCTATGTTCTGTCTGCTTATCATGTCTGGTCTACTTATTCTAATTTCTGTCTGAGAATGCACCATCCAAGTCTCTCTTCTCATTTTCTGTGTGCCTGGTGCAAGTTTACTTGAATAAATATCTTCCTGATGCTGTGATTGGCTGAGTAATGTATATATGACCTTTTCATAGCCAGTGGCATGTTGTGAGTCTTCAGATGGACACAACAGAGAAAATATACTCAACCAATACCAGTGGATTTACATCTAGAAGCAGAGGACCCTGAGTCCGTAGATTCTGTTGAGATATTTGAAGTTTAAGAGACATTCATGGCTTACAAAGTAGTCAGCACAGACAAGGATGCTAAGAAAGGCTATATACACCCTTCTTCTACTATCCCCTTTCTTCCTCTATCTTCTCTATATCTTTTATTTCCTCTCAATTCTTCTACCCCTTTGTCTCATTGTTTCCTTAAGTGAGCATGAGCTGGGTTAAGTAAGTTATCCAAGACTCAAAGAATACTAAGATGTGACTCATCTCATTTAAAGGTCTCAAAGATTCCATAATACAGGCAGAGCAGAAAAGGAATGACACACATTTTTCTGTCATATAAGTTTCTCATTTCTCATAATTCAAATTGCAAACGAAGTAATCTAGTACAGGAGTATAATCATGGCATGCAAAGCAGTGCTGAATTTTAGTATTTGAAGTGGAATCAAGGAGCTCAGAATCTGCTAGATTTGAGAGCCTGTTTGTTAAATTGGTGGCAGTGTGTTTCCTTGAATTGACTGTTTCTTTCTCAAAGGGTGTAAACCACGTAAGGACCCAACTTACTGGACCATGGCACAAACCAACTAAGGAGACTGGCAGGTTCTTTACATATGTTTTGAAGGATAAAGTTCGAAAATTTGAGACACATTACCTCTAAGATTCTTTTAATTCTCAACAGTTGATATAAAAGCAAAATTAATAACAAATAACAAAATTAATAACATATTTTCTTAAGAAAAACAAATATCATTTTTATATATGGATTTTAAATTCAGCAATGATCATCTTGCATTTCCTTTGGAAAGATCTGTTGTTATATGATGAATTTTTTAGAGATTCCCAAAGTACTTCAGACTAGGCATTGTTGAGAGCATAGGAAACAGATGATTAGGAAAAAGGAAATGAGGTACCTAAAATGTTACTATTCATAAGTCATAGAAGAGTGTAGTGTTGCTGGGCTGTGGGTCTCAATGCAGTATTTCAATGTTACCTTGAACCTGTCTTAAATCTACCAGAGAAACATGACCCACCTGGTAGGGTGGAGGATGAGAAGCTGTGTTTCTTGTTCCTAAGCTCAGGTGTACATCACAAACCCTCTGGAGGCCTTGTTAAAACAGATTTCTGACTTCCACCATTAGGATGCCTGAGCCAGCAACGTTGGAACGCATTTCAATAATCTGCATTTCTAATATGTTCCCAGGTGACATTGGATTTCTGGTCTAGGGTCTGCGATTAGAAAATGCATCCCCTGGACAGCAGCTGAAGGGCACAATGTGTCTTCAAATGAGGAAGCAGCAGAGTTTAGAAAAATGGTGAAAGAAGTGGCTGGTCAGAGTCTACAACCAATCTAAAGAGCAGCTTTCGTAGGAAATACATGCAGCTACTCTTTGTGCAGTGTTTTCAGGAAATAAGCAAAACATGCCATGTTCTATGCAATTATCACTTCTCTGCAACTTGACAGAAATTCTATGAAATATGGATCACTAATATCTCCATTGTAAATCTGAGAAGATAAGGAATATTCCTAGAGATATATCTAGCTTTGTCCTTAGTAAGTTTCCCATAATCCTGTCCAAGAGCCCCTCCTAGTTACTTAATTATAAATCCTCCAGGCTGAGTTTTGTCACTCAATTCCTTCTCTGCCTACTACCTTTAGGTGATAAGTTTTAGAAAATTAGAAGACACTGACATTGACCCATGGACTTCTAGCTAATTAAAAAATAAGTTACTTCCTCTTCCCCTTCCTCCCCCTTCTCTTCCTGTTCCTCCTCCCCCTCCCCCCACTTCTTGTTCTTCTTTTTCTTCTTGTTCTTGTTCTTGTTGTTCTTGTTGTTCTTGTTGTTCTTGTTCTTGTTGTTCTTGTTCTTCTTGTTCTTGTTCTTCTTGTTCTTGTTCTTCTTCTTGTTCTTCTTCTTCTTGTTCTTGTTCTTCTTCTTGTTCTTCTTCTTCTTGTTCTTCTTGTTCTTGTTCTTCTTCTTGTTCTTGTTCTTCTTGTTCTTCTTCTTGTTCTTCTTCTTCTTGTTCTTCTTCTTGTTCTTCTTGTTCTTGTTCTTCTTCTTCTTCTTCTTCTTCTTCTTCTTCTTCTTCCTCTTCCTCCTCCTTGTCCTCCTCATTCTCCTCTTCCTCCTCCTCCTCCTCCTCCTCCTCCTCCTCCTCCTCCTCCTCTTGTTCTTCTTGTTCTTGTTCTTGTTCTTCTTGTTCTTGTTCTTGTTCTTCTTCTTGTTCTTCTTGTTCTTGTTCTTCTTCTTGTTCTTCTTGTTCTTCTTGTTCTTGTTCTTCTTCTTCTTCTTCTTCTTCTTCTTCTTCCTCCTCCTCCTCCTCCTCCTCCTCCTCCTCCTCCTCCTCCTCCTCCTCTTCTTCTTCTTCTCCTTCTTCTTGTCTAATCTTTCCTGATTTTTTTTCTCCTCACCAGAGCAGAAATGACATGTCAAACCCTACCCAGGTAATCTGGTTTCTGCTGAGGACATGAATGACAACTCATTTCCCTCTTATGTATTGCTGTGAACTCCATGCCTTGGAAAACATACCAATAGTATGAAACTATTCTCCCCTGTTATTTCTACCTATTCAAATAGCCATGGCCATTTTGTTAATAGCAGCTGAAATAAGGGAGAAAATAAAAAACAAACAAAGGAAAGAGAAGACGGAGAGATGGGCAAGCAAACCCACACATTTGCAGCTGAGTTGTCTTTGCAGGAAGCCTTGCTGGTAATGGCTTTGCATTGTGCTCTATTTAAGGCTCTGCTTCTTATTCAACCTATGCATTTCTAAAAACACACTTGTTTGGGGAGGTTTTATAGAATCACCATTTTCAATCAAATCTGTTGTTTCCCATCTAATGCCACTGTTTGGAAGTTAAGATGCACCTGGAGTTGCATTTTTCAATCAAGAACCAAGTGCTGGATTTTGAGAGGCAGACAAGATTCTCCTGCAAGGATCCTCTGAGATGAAGACAGCTTGCATATCATCCATTTGACAGGCCTACACCTCTGCTGACATGGCTTATAGACTGACCCAGGGAATGCTGAGACTGACACTGGTAAATTAACTCAGGGTATTTGGAATACAGCCTTGTTTCCTTACTGTTGTCTGCTTATCAGCATTTTTTTTTTCAGAGAAAGAAAACTGGGCTGGTTAAAGGAGTCCATTTTGCTGTTTTTGTTTTGTTTGTTTTTTAAAAATAATTATACGTTAAACTCTGAAGAGTGTGACTTACTTTTTATAAAATGTTTGCTTAATTCCAAATTTGGTTTCAGACTCACTGCTTCTTTGCCTGAATCCCATTTTGTAATTGATATATGATCTACAGGGACACCCTTATGTCTAAGGTCATATACAGAAAAACAAATCACATCTCTCACTGGCAGACTAGAAATGCCAGCTTTCCTGAGAAAAGAGAATAGAGCCATTTTAAAATTCAGTTTACTCCTGGCATTATCCACTGCATGAGAGATTGCAAATAAAAACAACTTCTAACTATATAGTTTCCCTTTACTGTGCCTACTGAGGGTAGGAGATCTTGTTTTATCTTCCATGAAATGGCACTGTGGCTCATGAGACTTGAAATGCTAAGGCAATGAACCATTAAGCACCTGGGGATAGCCAATGTACTCTTTCTGGAGGTGGAAATCCTCTGAAAATACCTAGCACACTCTCAGTATTCTGTGAAGTGAAAGAAAGTTCAACCAAGCAGAATGTGTAATGGAGATTTTAGCAGTGCAAGTGAAGGCCACTGCTGTTGATTTTTCAGGTCCTTGAGCCAAAGAGTGGAGAAACAGCAATCAAAGTTGGCATTTGGAATTTGAGACTGGGTGTAGGAAGAACACTTCATAATATCTAGGTAGCTTTCATCTCACTATGTATGTATGTATGTATGTATGTATGTATGTATGTACATCCTCCCTTCATTCCTTCCTCTTTCCTTCTTTGCCTTCTCCTCTCTTTCTCTATATTTTCCTTCATTTTAAAACATATTTAATTGCTACACAGTTACTCTACAGTCTGCACATGCTTTCCTGTGTTGGCCAGAAAGTGTAGGTGGGCTAGGGGAAATCAACTCTGTACCCCAGGTTCACTGATTTTTTTTTCCTTCTCTAAACTTGCCAAACCAGTGTGCCTTCAAGACAAGAAAAGGGACACTGTCTGTATGTTTGTAGTCATAGATCCCTAAGGCTGTCTGAAAAATTGCCACAATTACTTCAACAAACAAACAAACAAAACCCAAACCAAAACATGTTATGTTGCATCTCTAACAGTTAGATAAGTCTGGAAGTTCTTCTAAGCCAGACTCTGGAGGCCTATTACATGGAACCAACCAGGTGCTGAGAGATAATTGCTGTACAACCATACTGGTCTGTGGACTCAACAATAACAACATCCCACAGTACACACTACTCGGACAAAACGGTGTCATTTGTAACAAAAGCCAAAACTACACTAAGATACTGCGTTCTTTAATTAAGTTAGTTAGACCACCATCATACTAGAAAGTACCCTTTTTTGTTGCCTCCCTAAGGATGAGTCCCAAGAATCACATAATAGAGCATCGTTGCGGGAGCGTGGAGGAGGGGGAAAGGAGCGAGAGGAGGGGGGGGGGCGGGGGGGGTGGGGGACGGGGATGGAGGACTGGTGGGGGTGGGTGTTATGTTTAGCTAGGGTTTGTCTTGATTTCAAAATAATTAGTAAGAATAATACAGTGTTAATTTTTTTGTCGCGGATAGCAGAGTACAAAAAAAGTATATAATGTGGAGTTGAGAATTACAGACAAGACAATCTTTGAAAAATAGAAAAAATAATAATTTACAAAGCTACAACTCGCATTAAGTGAAACAGGTGAGCAGAACTATCTGACAGATCTCAATGTGTCATCGAACTCATATTGCGTTACTTTAAATTTCTGATATGCTCTATGTTCTTCGACATTTAAGTGTAACTTTACTACATAGTTTCCTTATATGTTCTAGGCTACACTAACTGCTTTATGGATATTAATTAGAATTTGAATTGTTTTGGTCTATTTGCATTGCACAGCTTGAGTGCCAATAACGGCAGTACTATGCGAGTACGCATGTGCAGTCGATGGCAGATCGTGGCATGTGTGCTTCATATTGTTGGCTTCGAGGCGTGGAAGATCTTTCTATTATGTACTTGTTCTTATGCAGTTTCATTGCGTTCCGTGGCGTAGAATGACACGTTGCGCGCGTGGGGTTATCTTGCAGCATATCTAAAAAGATGGGCCGGAAGGAGTGGGGGGGCAACTAGGCGATGGGGAGGGATATATGAGTGAGATTGTGTAGTGCACAAAGAGGTGTGTTGAATCTTTTCTTGAGATGGAGAGCAACGGAGAACTCGTCAGCTAGAACGGGGTGAGGATAACAGATGGAATGCACAATCAGTTCTCTACTTAACCGAGGGCGGACGGGACTAGTTACAGTTTTACAACGGGACATCGTTTGAAGGGTCACAAGGATCTCGTTTATTATGAACTGCGTCTAGCGTAGACTTACAGAGGTCGACGTGAATTTCGGACTGCATATGTTATGGGGGGGGGGGGGGGGGGAGAGAACGGCCGGCGTGGGCCGGACGGAGGTCGATAGGAGGATAAGGTCTGTAGAGTGACATACTTACCGTTTTATTCTATAAGTGCGAGCATTATGAGTCTGTCTACTAGACACATAAACTTTGGCGGCTTCTGGGGTATCGAGGGCGAGATTAAACAATAGGACAACGAGAGTTCACAAGACAACGTATTCTTGATGACTTTGAACGGTCACTACAGTGGTTTTGGCAATGATCTTTAGCAGAGAATGTAAACAGAAAATAATCGTTGAACCTGGAGTAGCAGGCTAGCCGCATCTTGATCTCTCTCTCCTTTCCCCCTACCTACTCCTTTCTGGACCAACACAGGGTAACTATGCTCTCCAGACTGTCGTATAGAACTGTGTCTCAGCACTCCTCCTTAGAAGTACTGTTCCTCACTAATATCGCCAAGGACATACACTAATAGAGAAAGCCTAGAGCACGACACAGTCAAGTGACTAGCTACAAGCTAGGTCATACCGCATATGTATAGGGTATGGATGCTACTTATCTCCATATCATAACTATACATATTATATTCATACCCTAGAACCTATACATATCTCTATTCCTAGTTGAGTCTGAAACCTTACCCCTCTAGGCATATTACCGTGAACGTGTTCTCCTCACTGACATTGCTCCATGCTACACAAATTCCAAATGCCACCTTCAGATTGCTTGTCCTTTCATCTTACACATCGTCTTTGCAGCATAATACAGGATCTATTTTTTCTGAATACTAGTCATGCAGACAGCCGGACTCTTCAATACTTGTCACTGACTACACAATCAACACCATCTTAACTATACATACTGCTGGTGTTTTGAACTTCTCTTTCAACGTATCACTAGTCAATCTCGCCGAGACAATACAAGATGCTAGGATATTGTCATCAGAAGCGAAACACTACACTCACACTATACCAGTTTTAAAGTGCACTGTAGATATGGCTATCCCCAGGTGCTTAATGGTTCATTGCCTTTCCGACGAAGTAATACTAGATGTCTGACATGAGCGACAGCAGTGCCTATTTCATGAAGGAGAAGTACACAAGCAAGAGAGCATAGTTCGACGTCACTCCCCATGTAGGATCAGCAGTAACACAGAACATTGTCCTGATATAGTTCAGATTTCAGTGGATGTTTAATGCTTACTTGATGTAGAGCAACCTCTCATGCAGTGCGGATAAGATCATACGCCAGAGGATGGTCAATCACTGCGAAGTGTATTGAATATGTCTTGCCTACTGATATGTCATCTCTTTCTCATGGAAGCATTGTCATCAGGCATTCTCCATCTGCCGAGTGCATGATGCTAGTTTAGAATTGTGTATAGTGATTTACACGGGAAAAGTAGACCCTTAGCACATACAAGGTGTGTCCCTGATCCACTTGTGTATACTCTTATTCTAATTCACTGGGTAGAAAAGGGTAGATGCGGTATTCTAGGAGTGGCAAAGAGTTTAGCAGTGTAGCTCGTGAACCCAAATTACAACGACGAATAGTAGTTGAAACAACTACATCTTCTGAGATACAATAGAGTCTATCGCTGTCACTACTCAGATGATATCGCGAGGTGGTAATGAGTCTAAGCTAATATTATTTCACTACGACATAAATCGGGTATTAAAAGTAACTAAATTCTTATAAAAGTTATTCAGGCATATTATCATGGATACTACTCTTATAATAACCATAATTCCTGGACATGACAATACGACATAGGGGTTTGGAATCTGCGCGGCGCGCGGGGGGTGTACATATATCATATATCTCATAGTATACAGAAAATCTTCTGGGACAGTTGTTGCTATTTACTCATAGTAAATTAAGAAATTCTATGCTAGATAACTAAGACAACAGTAAGGTTCACTTTCCTACATAGGCTGAGTAATGCGTCACAATACTCACTGACTTTAAGTTAGAAAAGTAGGGTACTAGAGTGTAGCACTATTGTGCACTCACTAGGAGTGTTACAGTCTGCAGCTATACTCCCGGCGTAGAGGGGTGCAGTCAAGCTACAATAGACTTGGGACACATCAGTCAGTCAGAGGTTAGCTCTTGTCATAAAGTGGATAGCTCCATGACATAGCTCGTTAGGTCTGATAGCTATCTGCAAGTCATCTTTGATCTCAGCGGACTTCTTGCGCGGGCATGAACTGGGTATGTACTTGCGCTCTACACAGGAATCACAGACTACATAGTGGTTTCTTGATATTGACAGAGACATGAATACACACTCTCTCGGTGCATTCATGATGTACACTTCAGCGAACAGAAATGGACAGTAGATGGAAACTCAGACCAGATTTCTTGATTATGAACATAGGGATGACTAGTCAACTATACCAAACATCAATGCCTGTCCCAAAGCAAGATGTAGTGTTTTAGATACGAGGAGTTATAGGAGACTTATAGTAACGGATAGTGATCGCATCACAGCCAGGCTAGCGGGAACATATAAATAAGATATGACATCGCTCTGAGCAAGCAGCCCGTTTACTTGCCACTGTAACAAGTTTAATGTAATGTGATCATACTCTCATCAGAAACAATATGACATGCTTTGAGCTCTCTACAGATCGTGACAACTGTTGTGGTAGGATGCTTAGACACATAACACATCAACATGTTATCAGCGTCTATGTCCTCTAATTGTTCTATCTCTATGATCCATTTGTAGTTGATTCGTATTCTTAGAATACTGTTAACTCAACTCTATTTTTATCTAGTCATCATCTGCTACGATACTAACTAAGTGAGTCTCCGTTTTTGATGAGAATCTATTTTATCTCTGAGTCTTAAGGAATTGAATCAGGTGGATAGCTTCTAGTAACAATCTCTAACTCATACTGACTTATGATCATGAATTTACTTCTGAGTGAGCCTGGAGTTCTACGGGGCGAGATACATGGCAGGGATCTGAACGGAGAAACTGCAGTTTAGTGCTCATGTACAGTGCAATCGGCTCCATGAGCCGAAATCAGCTCCATAGCATTACCTGGAGGGTTTGAGCAAAACTGCCCACAATTTCACCCGCTAGACAGCTGATGCTGAGCAGAAACATCCAACACAACTGCAGGATAATCATTAAGAGCAAAGCGCCCAAGATAAGCTAGGATAGAATGAAAACAAGTAGCAGGAGAGGTGGGGACGGAATGTGAGTAGCAGCACGAGGGGTCGGGGGGGGGGGGGTGGAGGGAGAGGGATGGGGGGGGGCTTGGGGGGGGGCGGGGGGGGGGGGGGGGGGGGGGGGGGAGTGCGGTCTGAAGGAATGGAGAGACTACGAGGGGCGGGGGGGGGGAGAAGCACCGAGACAACGAGGATCATCAGTGAATCTCAGCGCAGGCGGCCTTGACTGTTTCTATTCATGGGATTTCTTTCTATGAGATGCAAGTCCACACTATACATCCAGGAGGAAGCACCGAGGATCTTGCAAGAGTGCAGAACAGGAGTACATTAGAAGACAGGCAAAAAAAACAAGACAGAGACAAAGCGAAAAGGTAGGACACACAGACAAGACGGAGGAGGTACGGCAGGAGGACTCGACTCTGAAGTGAGGTAGTAATGCGGTTATGCACAACGGACGCAGAGGATCAGCAGAGGAACGAAGCAGCATGATAGACAGTCAGAGACCAGTGAAGGTGCAAGCAAGTCTAGACACACATAGAAATAACAAGATAGGAATACGCGAGAAGATTGAACAAAAGGAAGAAACAATCTAAGAAGCAGAACAAGAAAAGAACAAGAACTGAAACCAAAGTTAGACAGAAAAGATAGAGACATACGATCAAGAAGCATCACAGACTAACCAGACAGCAACACAGACAAAGCGCACAGGTCATACGATAAGACAACGCATCAACACATAGAAACAGCAAGATTAGTCTGAGATCAATCAAAGACTTCTAATTACCAGTAAGTAAGATACGACCACTATAAACGAAGAAGAACACAAGCGAACATCCACAGAGATCATAGCAGAGTTCACAGGAAAACAAGCACAACACACGACAGAAAGAAGGAATCACAACCACAGATCATAGGGCTAGGACTAACGTAACAAGACAAGAATGGAAAGCTAGAACCAAAGAAGTGCGAGGCGGAGACGAGACAGCAGACGGAACAGGAACAACGTCACTGCGTGTGAAGCTAGGAAAGAGGGGGGGTCTATCTATATAGGGGTAACGATTGGTATAGAGAGTGCTGTATACTAGCGTGTGGGGTCCTTGGGTTACATGTAATGGCTCGGGGGGGGGGGGGGGTGGGGTGGGGGCTTGGGGGGGTGGGGGGGGGGGCATTTAAAGGACAAGTAGATACATCACACATGACTATCAAGCATAGATAGGCAGAGACGAATTGCAGTCGACAAAACTAGAATCAGAGCCAGATAGGGAGAATAATCTACAATGTGACAGCAAGACATATACGAGATGGGCGCGGCATCATGGCACTGGTAGACATCTTGAGCTTTTACGACGAATGTTGAGATCTAGACAACAATGTGACTTCCTAGGAACACAATATCTCTCTATCTATACACGATTGGTATTATCCCAGCTTCGCAATGAGGACAGATAGGACAAGCACTCTCATAAGTATGGTGTGTTGAGGTGAGAATTAGTGAGCTATATGATGTGCATAGAATGGGAGAGTTGCCGCAACACACACAAGGGGTGGCTGTAAGGATCTTTGCGTGATTTCAGTCAAGAAAACATTGTGAGAGGGTGAAATCTAGATACTCGCTAACATAGCTATTAAAGAGAATAACTGTGCTGATCGCATGTGTCAGTCATGCCTCAGATGTCGGATACGACAGAGTGATGAGTCTGGCTGGAGATCTCTATACAGACCGACATCGTCTTACACAAGTATGTCAATGAAATCTCTGCCTCTGTGTCCTCATCATAGTGAGTAGCACAAACTAGTGCTAACCAGTGCTTACTTAAAACAAAGAGACGTAATTTTAAGATACTGAGGGAGGAAGGGGGGAAAAGGTCGAGTCGAACATACAAAGGGTAAACCTATCTGAGATGCTCGACAACTGGACTGATGTAGCACAGTGGGACTAAATACAGGCTCGAAACATAAGAATCCTATGAAGTCACTGAGGTCAGTACATAGGCACTACACACACTGTTATAATGTTGATATTGTGTGATTTGAGGGATGATTAGGTGATGAATGGAAGGGAGGTGGAATTTTTTTTTCTTTTTTTTTTTTTTTTTTTTTTTTTTTTTTTTTCTTTTTTTTTTTTTGTTTTTTTTTTTTTTTTCTTTATTATTTATGTCAACATGTCGCAGGTATGGTGATGGAATGTGTTTGATGGGTGGTTGGCTGATTGTTAAGAAATGGGGTCGCGCTGAGGGTGTAATGCAAAAAAGGTAGCTCATTTCACTTTAGTGTGGTTAAGACAAAGATGCACAAATGTGATACAATACGGTACATAACATAAAAAGTTTTCGACAGCGAAGGTAGATCATTGGCGAGTGGGCCTCTGGAGATTGTCACATAGGCTGCGCTTTATTGAGGGGTTATAATTCTTGGATCTATTGAGAGGTTAACAATATAACTCACTAAGGATAGTGATGATAACATAAATTCGTGCAGGAGGGTTTGAGTATATAAGTTAAGGAGAGGGTTAACAGGTATGGAAACACACGAGTTATAATAAGTTTCAAAATAAAGTGGGAAGTGGACGACACGTGGGTCAGGGGATCAGAGATATATTAACAGTCGTTACTCGGAAAGCAATTTAGACAGGGGAGGGGTTGCAGACGCTATTTATTATGGATGTTGACAGGTGTCATTTATCTGTATGTGAGAATTTTTTATATCTTAAGGGACATTTTGACTACGAGGTATGTGTGAGATAGAGTCTCTTGAACTATTGTTTATTATGGTCTGGGTTAGGGAGGTTCGGTCACTTGATTTAGGGGCGAGATAGGTGTAGCGGGGGGATTGGAGGTTTTTCAGGACTTGTACTGCGATAGAGGGTCGTCTATTTGTCGATTAGGGGTTTGGTTAGATCGGGTTTGGACTAGTATGAGAGTGGAGTAGGTGAGACTTTGTGGAGAGATGGTATATAGGTTGGTAGGTGGATGTCTGGATTTCTCATATTGGGGGTAGGAGCATTTATCTTATATATCTCTATATCATCATACTAGTTATAGGTATATGAGATGATTAATAACTCTAGGGGATCTATATCTCTGATATAATAACAACTCTAGTCATAGTAAGGGGGATATACTCACATAGGGTATCTATCTCTCTACTCTATAGAGATTATAACAACTACTTCATACAGGAAATACAATCTGGGTACTATTATATATACAGAATGATTTGACTGTACCATGGTGCGGATGGGGGGATGACAATAAGTGAGAAAGAAGTCGTGAGCTATTAAAATTACTGGAAACTGTTAGTTATGTGTATATGTGATTGACGTGAACATTGGGGAAAGTGTGTGCTCGGCTAAATGGTGTTTTGTATAACCTATGAACCGGGGAGAAATGAGAGATGGGATAAATTTATTTAGGAAGGGAATAAGATTTTGGTTAGTATATTACTGTGTGGTGGAATGGGGTGTGGAAGGTAGGCGGGGGGTATATGGGTTACAGGTGGTAGTTTGTGTTTATGGCTTGTGGTATATTATATTTGATGAGGGGGGTGTGGTAATTAGTTTTTACTGTAGGGGACCCTGGGGGAATGATCTGTGACTAGGGATGAGTGAAGTATCGAGTATGTGGAGGAGGGCTCTACAGGGGTTTCTATGTAGGGTGGGGGTGATTATGAGAGGGAGGGGAGGAGTGAGGGAGTGAAGGTGTTAATGTAGCTGGGTAGCAAAGTACTTCTAGATGCCACTAGAAGGCGTAAAACATCGGGGCTGAGGACATTTGACTTGCTATCGTTCCTGAGAGGGATGTAATTAGACAATATCCCTGAGAGCGAAATACCCAACTGTTAGACTTAGTCTATAAGAGAAGATAGCCGAGCAACGAACTGGACAGGAGCCTGTTATACAAGTATAACAATGTATGCCGACGCTGGGAGTGGTGTCACAGTCTAGGTTCTTCTTTCACGTCTACGCATCGTCTTGTCATGGCGCTCCGTCTGCACTACTTTTGTACAAGCCTCATGACCTGTCTGGCTGCCAAAAGCTTACTTATAGTAATATCATCTCAGAGCGAGTAATCAAATCACTGAGAGTGATAAAGGCTGGCAGCCAGAAGAGATGGGAGATAGTCGCCGGTGGCAAGGAGGGGAGGGGGGTGATGTGAAGGTGGTGTGGGGGGTGAGGGGGGGAGGGGTGAGGGCACGTGGCGGATCAAGGGGGGGGGGAAGGGGAGAGGTAGGAAAATTACCATTATGCGTGACTACTGACGTCGAGATGGTTATTCCAGTCTGAGTGCAGGTCAAAATGAGCATGTACAAAACAACAGGTGATGGTCTATTATTAAACTGAATTCTCCCAAAAGTTATACTAAATCTTGATCAACTCATTTGAATTTTGGCTATGTGATGTAATAAATTGAACAAATTCGTAGGGCGCTAGAGTTTCTACTGGCGTGCTGGTTCATGGAAGTACCTAGGTGCTGATCAGATCTTCATCAACATGAGCAGCAACTGGCTAGACTAACAAAAGTGTAGCTCTATTCATAGCATACTTATATACTCAGCCAATTGCATCAGCGTAATTCACACTCATAGCTTAAGCTGGTGTGATATAGATGTGACGGGATGTGATTTACTGAGGACTTAGTAGCGATGGGGGGAGTGCGAGAGCGAAGGTGTGCGACTGTCTGACATGGATGATACTGGATATGCCAGGGGTTTGTGAGGCTCAGGGGTCTGGGGGTAGGAGTCGCGCGGGGGTGGACGCGGGTATGGGGCGTATGTGTGCCGTGCATGGTATATTAGGCGTGGATTGGGGGCAGGGGGTAGGGCGCGCACAAAGTTAGGGTGTCTTGGTAGCTGTCATGATGGTAAGGATTAACTATTGGGGGGGAGCGAACGGGGTAGCGTTGTGTATAAAGGGATGAGTATATTGTAGGGGGAGGGGTTTTCTGGAGGAGCAGAGGTACGATACTGGATGGGAGAGGATATTAAGTGGGGGTGTACAGGGCGACGGGGGAGAGGCAGAGGCGGCGGGGGGCAGAGAACAGGACTATGGGGTTATACAGTGCGGCATGGCAGTGGACAGGGGAGGTGAAGACAATTTATAGAGGATCGGCAGCGGGGCCGAGACAGAGTAGAACAGAAGAGGTTTAATGGGGGATATCTCACGTTTGAGGTGTTGGCCTGGGTTACACTGTAAGTTGTAGCCAGCTTGAGATACAGAGGAGAGAAGGATTTGATGTTTAAGGAACAAACTATGAAAGGGAAAGAACAATGGGGAATAGTTTAGAAGTGCACATTCTAGTGTGTAGGAGTGTTGGCCGGTCCGCATGAGATGCACAGGAGGAGTTCGAGTGCGAGGGGTGGTTTGATGCTGCAAGGGTTATTAGTGTAGGAGTGCTGATTGAGAGAGAGTGATTCAGGGCAACCTGTAGGGCGCGGGAGTAGCGTGGTTCAGTCGGGGGACGAAGGTATGGGGGGGTAGGGTATGATGGGGGTAGGGGATGGGGGGCGGGCGTTGTCGGAGACAGCTGGCAAGGGGGGGACAGGGTGGTGCAGGTGGGGGATGGGGGTCATAGGTGGGCAGAGAGATCGTGTTGAGCATGAAGGGGTCATGTACAGGGCGGGGAGGGGGGGCGGGGGAGTTGGATGGGGGTATGTAGGGTGGTTTACCAAGCGGTGCATATTTTTATTAGAGAACAGAGGGGAGGGGAGAAGTACAAGTTAAATAAGAGAGGCAAACACATCCAAAATGCTATAATCTATATAATAAACCAAGACGAATACAGTACACACTGATAAAATTTTTCAAGTGTTTGATCAAATTCTATCATTGGTACCTCTTATTAAATAAGTAGAGTACATAATAAAATTTGACAGGTAAGTAAATTTGTCATTGTATGAGTGACAAAGCAATTAGTGAACAGTTTAAATATATTCCGAGAATAAAGGAAAATTCAAACTATGTTAATGAACAATCAAGCAACTTCATTCACAAGAGCTTTTGATTTTTTAACAGTTCTCTGAAGTATAGGTAATTGTGAGTTGTACTTTATTAAACGAAGTTTTCTGGTTTCAAACCCCCTTTTCCTTGAGAATAGCTATGTTGAGGTTCTGACTGACCTTAAATTCCTATGGCTCAGGGCTCTTTCCTGCCTCCCGAGTAGCTTGGACAACAGCTCACACAGGATTAAAGACTGGATTAGGGCAAGTTTCTGGAAATGGATGTGAGAGTTTACACATCCAATCATAACAACTCAACAGAAGAATGAGACAAATGTTTCTCACTTCAGTTTTCATTTGCTGTACTGACACAGCCCTGAGCTAGAATCAGTGAACTGATCCAATCTTTTCATTAACTGGTTCATCGACCACAAAGCACTGTGGGTGGCAAATTTCTGAAGATTTTTACCAATGTTATATAGCTTGCAATTCACAACGTCCCAATTTAAGTTATCCAAATAAGACCATAGAGAACACTTGCTTTGCTTTGCTTTGCTTTCCCAAGGCTAGAACCATGCTAGTCTGTGGTTTTTAGTGTGCAGAAGTAAGGCTGACAGACATAACAAGCTATACTTTAAGAAGGCCTGTGTTTTTTCTGGGGTATACACATCATGTTAAGTACATTAATAGAGTATATGAGTAAAAGGGATAAACAATATTGTCAGTCATGCTTCCATCTCTGTCATAATCTTCAATCTACAAAGAAGAGTAACAAATTCATTTGGTCAAATCTCAAGTTTGTTTAAAGGTCATAATTAACTTCAAGATTGTGGCTTCAATCAAACCAGATCATTGAGAGATGACCTTAGGATTGTTATATTTTCCTTAGGTTTTAAAACTGATCTTGATAAATATTATCCCATAAGTAAATAAGGTGGGTTTCGGCAAAGAAATCCACCCACTGCCTCTATTCTAATCACAGGGAATTTTCACTCATTTCTAGGCTTTTATCCCGAAAGCAAAGTGTCCACAGTTTGGTTTCTGTCATATTCAGTCATGGCATCAATATACTTTTCTATCTTGTATTTTTAAAAATTTGTTTATTATTGAGTGATTTTGCATGCATGTGTGTATGTGTGTGTGTGTGTGTGTGGTGTGTGTGTGTATGTATCTATGTTACATAAGTATAAGTTTAGGGGACCACTTATAGCTGTTGATGCCTAAGATCGCAGCAGATGTAATTACTCTGGAAAGTTTTGCAAAAGACTGAGCCCCACCAACATTCTATCCTTCACTTTACATTCCACATGCTAGGAAGTGTTTAAAGTCTAAAACCTCAGTTGTCACAGGAAGCAAAAGACTGTCAATCTTCTTGGTGCTTAATTTGGGGACTTTGTTTGCTTCTTTATCCTTACAATGACCAGAGACAAGAATGAACTAGAAATATTCCACTGCATTATCTGCCAAGAGGATTAGTCTAAGTTTTGGAAGTCCCAGTCTGCACCCATCAACAAAATTAAATTTTCAGACTAGCTCTTATTCCATTTATATATGGAAAATAAGTATCTCTTCCTGCAAATGAAATGCGTCAATAAAGACAGCTTCATTATGATGATAATGATAATATGCAATTCACATTCTGTGCGAGCTCTTTGTATAGTCACATTTAAAATTCGAATAGAGACAAGAACATTTATATAGTTAACTAAATTTGCAAATGTGAGCTGTGGAGACAGCTTTGATTTCTTGCTCATCTACCAACTTGCTATGTGATCTTGGCTCAGTTCCCCAGCAACACTGAGCCTCAATCTCCTACTTGTTAAAATACAGGAATGAAAAGGTGGCAGAACACATAGACCACAAAAGCAGAAGTAGGACTGTGGAGTGAAGCAGGAAACCATCAGGAGAATGTAGAGGATGGAAAAGGACATTGGGAAGGAGTTCCAACAAAATCTATGAAACAACATCATGAACCCCACTGCTTTGTGTATGAATTTCAGAAGAACTAATACAATATAAAATGAGGTATTAATACTAATACTTAAGGGCATGACTGGTATTTTGACATTATTTATAGATTGATTTATAGTATTTAAGAAATATTATAATTTGGATCTTTACTGTCCTTCAAAGGCCCACATGTTAAAGGCTTAGAATGAAGCCTGTGATACTATTAGGAAACCGTGGAAGAGTTAGGAGGTGTGGCATTCTAGGAGGTTCTAGGCCATTGTGGGCATGTTCATGAAGGGAATGCTGATGCCTTAGTGAAGTGTTTCTCATCTTATGACTCACTACTCCTCTGAAGGTAGGACAACCTTTTCACAGGGGTGGCCTAAGACCATCTTAAAACTCAGATATTTGCATTACTATACATAATGACATGCAATGCATAAAAGTGTACTTATGAAGTAGCAAAGAAAATATTTTTATGGTTGGGGGTCACCACAGCATTGTTGGGGGGACTGTATTAATGGGTCATGCCATTAGGAAGGTTGAGAACCACTGCCTTTGTGCCCCTTTTTCTATTTATAGCTTTGTAAAAACTCCTGACTATGCCAAGTTGCTTTAACCATGATGCTGAGATGCTCCTCCTGGCGATGGGAACAAGGAGGTGTGGATTAAACCCGTAAACCTGTAAGACAAAAAAACCTGTTTGTTCTTTTACATTGATTTGTTTCAGATTAGATTTTACAACAATGGAAAGCTTACTAACACAGTAGATCCACCAGCCTGTCTGGCATGTGATTAGGCAATAACAAATGGTCATCATTTCTAAGGCACTAATAACTTGCAATGTGTTTATACATTGAACACAGAAAGAAGATTTACAGATTCACTTGGTCAGACAACACTATTTTAAAAAATGTTTTCTCTGTAGTGTTTTGGTAGAGATTCCAGATGAATCTATACTTCCTCTCTAACAGAGTAGCAGTGACTTCCTGTCCCCATTTTGAGACTGATGGCTTTAAACCAAACTTGTTACTCCTCCCCTTCCTCTTGGCAGTAATTGGTGCTGCAATTGAAAAGATAAAGTGGTCTATGACAACGGAGACTCATTGTTAGTATACAAAGGAAATGTCCATCTCTCTTTCTGGGCAAGAAAGAGGAAATAGGAAATCTTTTTGCGAACATGGAAATCTTATATCAGAAGAAGGTATTTCTAAGTAAGATTTGGGATTGTCTGGCTAGACACCTCCCTTTCTCTTGTTTTATTTCCATTAAGCAGTGGTAGAAAACCAGAAGAATCTCATTAAAATAATTAGCAATCTCTTCAGATAAAATTTGACTCATAGTTTGATAAGTGTGTGTATGTATATACACATGTCTCTCTGTCTCTGTCTCTGTCCCTCTCTTCCTCTCTCTCTCTCTCTCTCTCTCTCTCTCTCTCTCTCTCTCTCTCTCTCTCTCTCTCTGTATGTGTGTGTGTGTTTGAGGCAAGTCATTACTCTGTAGTCCAGGCTGGCCTAGAATTCACTATGTAAGCTAGGCTAGTCTCAAACTTCCAACTATCCTTCTGACTTAGCTTCCTGAGTGCTGGTATTGTACCCTAAAGGGTTAAAAGTGGTAATCTTTTGTGGAAAATTCAATGATATCTCACAAGATTTTAAATAAATTTTTCCTGAATTTATTTAATTCACTTAAACAAATACAATGCCTATTCAGATCTTTTAGTTCTACAACATCAGAGTGAACTTGAAAGATTAGGTGTGTGGCATCTGTTAATTTCACAAACAAGACAGTAAAGACAAGTGAGGCTCTTTAGTGAAATTCTCAGCGTTGTTTCAGAGACTCAGCTACACTAAGTCCCCTGGCTTGGAATCCAAATTAGATTCTGTGACAATTACAGAAGTGAGAGGAAAGTTATTTTAAAACAGATTCACATGCAATCTGTGATTAAAATATGCAAGAGAGAAAGAGAAGAGAGAGAGAGAGAGAGGAGAGAGAGAGAGAGAATATCTAGACATGCATTCTAGCGTTATATAGCCCTAGCCCAATAACTTACTGGCTTCTATGGGATCCTGAGTAAATCTCTGGGTTTCAGCTTCTGCATGTTACATGAGAGAATTGTTAGAGGTGATGTTGTCTACTCTTAAGTATATGATAGGCAATGCTAATGGACCAGCTGGTCTTGGACTCAATTGCAGCATCCTCAATGTAGCTCTCAAGACAGTAGCCATGAGTCATGCAGAATTGATATCCAGAGTACTCACTTGCATTCCCTCAACTAGATCCTTGCTATTTCCTATGAACCATAGATCAGTTGTTTTGGCATCACTGGAAAGTGTGTGGAGATTACAGAATATCAAGTCTTAGATATGACAGACTAAGAGTTTGTAATCTACTAGGATGCTTAGGCTACTTGAATGCATATTAAAGATTGAGAGAAACTGGGATAAATCATCTATCCCTAACCATGCTTCTTGACCTTCAATGATATCTCTTTTTTTTTTTTTAAGGTGGCTCTGCAAATATGCATACATATGCTATTCCTGACTCAAGTATGTGGATTACTCATAAGTGAGGCTCTCTGTATAAACCCTCCAGGAAAAAGTGAGCTGCAGAGGGAGCTATAAACTCTACAGCAGCAAAAGATTTCTTTCTCAGCTGTGGTCTAATGGCTTTTGTGCATTTGGCCAATTACATGGTAAATTACCCTAGTGAACACTTGTCAAATGCACCCTCTACTCTGCTTCAGAAGGACTCTCTCCTTAGGAGCACTGCTGTTAATCTGACATGGCCTTGTCAAATACCTCTGTCCTAGTTCTAACACCCAATTTTCCCTAGCTTGGAGGTTTGAAGATGATGGCAGATAGTATATGCTGCTAAACTCTAAAACACAGAGCAAGGAAATGAATGAAAAAAATACATAAATTTAGAATATATGACAGAACTCTGTGCTCAGCTGATGTCCTGATATTTCCCCAAAGGAGAAAATCATATCTGTATTCTGGGTCAAATATCAAAATCTTTCAAAGCAAAAGAACCCAGGTTCAAATTGCATGTTAGTCCCTTATGTTATGAACTATGAAAATGAATTTCTTTACTTTAATCAGATCTGTTTTTTCCAGAACTAAAGGGTTTGTAGAGCAAGTACACAAGCTCATATTTTTTGTGGTCATGTGAATTCTTTAGGGAGTTTACTAAAATTGACTTTCTCAGGCAATCAGAAATTCTGACCTAATAAGCTCAAAATAGAGATAAGAGTTATTTATTAGCATATTGGGAATTGAAATATTGTGGCTTAAAGGTGACCCTCTATGTAGTTGTGTTTTGGGGTAGTGGAGAACAGGAGATGATTCAAGTAGATGAATTCCCTGACTTCTGAGTTTGTATTGCTCTTGGTGAGTAGTAGCTTTTAAGAGACATCAATATTTATAACTTAAATAACTGCCCATTTCTGTAGAGTGGTCCAAACTCAGGGTAGAATGGTTTCAGTTCCCTCAGAATGCTGTCCTGTGTAGTCTCTTCTTTCAGAGGCTTTTTTTTTTTTTTTTTTTTTTTTTTTACTGGAAAGAAGAGATTAAGGTGCCATGCAGATCAAATTATTATGCACTTTTAACTCATGGGATTGAAGACAGTGCTATGAAGGGGGCAATCTAATTGTTGTATAACCTTGGACTGGTCACTTCTATTTATAGATTACTCTTTTTGTTAATAATGAGAAGATCCTCAGTTGTCTCCCTAGAGTAAAATGCTGTTCTTACATGCTTGATTCATTTAGCCAAGCTGGACAAAGGAACAACTTAGTCCTATTTTTGATTTTCTTCTTAGAATTAAAATTTACATTTTACCCTGTAATGTTTTACCTGAGCATATATCTGAATGCAGCATTTCATTCCTGTGAAACTGAATCGCATACATTATCTGTGTACTCAATGAATTAATGTACAGTACATTCTGAGTTCCAAAGCTATTAGAATCATCTTACAGGAGCCATAGGAAGGTCCAGTAGACCCAATGAAATGATAGCACTGAATTCATAAGCAAATGTTTAACACCACAAAACACTCTAAACTCTGTTCTCCACAAAAAAGTCACAGTGACCACTTGGAAACACCAGCTGCTCTTCCAAGAACTTTCTACCTGCCTTTCAGTATAATTCTTAAGATCACAATCTAATGGCAGAGCTACAAGTCTTTCTGTGCAAATCGGATTTTGAAGCTCTCCATGCACACACTGTTAAAATTCAAGTCTTGGGACTTGAGCTATGGGCTGAATCCAATCCAAGGTGAAACTTGATTCATTGAGCTAGAACTTTCTGTACCCTTAAGCCATCAAAATAGAGAATGTTATTCTCTAGGAGTAATCATTTGGTAAATATTTAGTGCACAATCATCACATTCATGATGCTCTGTCCAAGTCTGTATTCTTTGTGAGATATTCCATGCTAGCCTGCCAAAGGCTATTAGAAGAGGAACAAAGTGTAGCTGAGAGCTTGTTAGGGGGAAAAAGCTCATGTGTTTGGTTTCAGTAGGCTGGTATTCTCAGATAATCCCTGAGCCTTAATAATAGTCCATCTAAGTAGAGAACTGTGATGTGTAAAGACTATGAAGGTGTGAGGTGTAGGGAGCAATAGAAGGAAGCTAGATAATGGGCAATATCATATCTGTAGATAGAAGGAGGGAGCTCTAATACTCTATACCACAGGATCTGACCAATTTGTGATCATCTTGTATATTGTAGTAAAAGCAAAAAGAGAAATACCAAAAGGTTTCTAGAATTAAATTATAAAATGCATTAAAACATGAATTAACTAAACACTTCTAACTTAAACAGAACATACTGTATACATGTATTATATTATCATATTATATTTTTCATAAGTATGGACGATAACAATAATCCTGTTCCTGGCCTGAGGAAATGTAAATACTCCATGAACTAATGTTTGTATGTGAGAACCTGATATTACAGGTTGCACTTCAGGAGGCAGCTGAGAAGGGCTGGCTTCCCCTTCCCTGACATAGATTTTCAGCCCCAACTCCTCTTTAAACAGTCAACACAGGTATCTGTTGACTCAGGGGAGGAGGCCTGCTGGAGCTTGTCCAACTTCCAGAAATATTTGCAGTCAGAGCTGGTAGAAATGTTGTGAGGAAAACAGACAGCTTGTTTATTGTCAAGGGAGATTTCAAAAATCATGTCAGGGACCAGTTTTGTTATGTCTCCCTAGATACCCTTTGCCAAAATTAAATAACTATCAAGCTATTTGGCATAACTCTTTGCAGCAGAGGCTGTAACAATCCTGAATTTCCTTAGGAATATGAGAAGGAACTTGCTGGAAATATTGTATTTTTTCTGTGAAATAATTTAATATTAATAGGAAGGTGGTTAGTAAAAATTTGATGCCAGCTCTTGATTCCCAGAACTGCTCATGGAACACACACTTTCTGTCCTTCCTTTTATTTAAGAAATACTTTCCTAATCCTTACAGAGTTTTCTCAGGAAAAATTCCCTTTTTTTTATTTGATATTTTATTTATATACATTTCAGATGTTATTCTCTTTCCTTATTTCCTCCCCCACTATTAGCCCCCATCCCAGCCCTCCTCTTCGTTTTTGCTTTTATGGCATTTAAATTTCATGCAATTGTTAAGGTCAGTTCTAGGCTGAGGAACTAGCAATACAATAGATGCAAATAGTCAAGAAACAAGCAATACAATAAACCCAGATAGTCAAAGAACAGGCAGGACAATAAACAGAGTCCAGTGATCACTCCCATGATCATTATTTCTACGGGCTTATCAGGATGTCCAAAATTATCTGAGCCTACTTCCCAGTCCTAGCCCAAAGTCATTTTCATGCCTGAAGCCTCCTTCTTTGTTCTAGCTTAAGGTTTACATTTCTGCCTGTAATTACTTCTTTCGTCTAGCCTAAGATTTAGAATCTTGCCTGAAATTACTTCTTTGTTACAGCCTAATGTCAGATTCCTGCCTGCAGTCCATTACCTTGTCCTTGGCCAATCTCAGATTCCATCCAAGCAGCCCATTTCCTTGTCCTTGACCAATGTCAGATTCCTGCCAGGCAGCCTCCAAAACTCTCCAAATCTCCCCCCCTTTTTTATTGCATAAACCATACTGAGCCTGTCTTAGGTGGTTCTGACAAAAATGCCTTTCTTACTTGTTGTGGAATATGCATTATCAAAAGCAATGCATTTATGTCTTAGGTTGGTAATGCTCTGTGCAGAATCTTACCTGTCCTTGGCTTGCCAGCCTTTTAAATTAATAACTCTATCTGCAGCTCCATTTTCTGTTTCAAGTCATGTACTTTGGTTGCCAACATGTTGATGTTGTTAGAGACAAGCTTTAACATGATGAGCAGGAATAAAAATATTCCCAGGACAAAAAGGGCTAGCATGATCAAGTTATATATGCCTTTCATGAGACTTGATTAAAATGGAAATACTGACCTCAAGCTTTGGGTAATTTTACCTCATTTTCTAGAATCTGAAATTCTATAAGTATAAAATGAATACTGTAAAAATATGTATCCATTTAATAAATGCATATATAAGTAAGAATGAAAAAGTAATTATTCATATTATGTGTGTTCCATTCTAACTTCAGGAGCTTGACAAGGCTGATCTTTGTTTTTAAATTGAAGATGATTGGACTAATCTTTACTTCTTTTGGAGAGCTAATTGATCTTTGATTTAACAAGTTATTCTTCATTTACAGCTAAGAATAAATGCTTAAGCTTCATGAGCAGTCTTTTTTGATGTCTATGTGGTAGGGGGAGTTTTTGTCTTTCAACTCATGCATATTATTTGCATACTTCAAGGAAACATACATCTTAAAGTTAGCTGTGAGCCTTCTCTGGATATATCTATTCAGTCCTTTTTCCCTGCCATTGATGAATTACTGAAGCAGATCTATGGTTTACTGTATAGAGTTTTGATAGGGGTTTGCTATCACTTATTTGTAGTGAGCATCTAAGTCACTTGAAGGTTTCCTTATTGCTATGTCCAACAAGAATTTTAGTATCACTAAAGGTAACTACATTTCAATGGTTGAAAGGATTTATTGTGGAAAGCTTATTGACTAGATGTTTTTAAAGTCAGGATTACCTTTTTATATCTATCTTATTAGTTTTAGTTAACAGAAATATAGCATTCATTACACACTTATTTGTGGCTTCTAGACAGATCACACTTTGCTTTCAGATTCATATGTGTGTGTGAATTTGTGTATGTGTATGTGTTCAGGTACATATTTGTCTGAAGTGATCCAAGGACAACTTGTAGAAATCATTTTTTTTTTTTTTTGTATTACATGGATCTTGGGATTAAGCTTAAGTAATCAGCCTTGGCTACAGTACTTGAATCCACTAAGCCCAGATTCTCCCTTTAATCTAAACTTGCTCTCTTTTCTAAACTCTATTTCCCTTCCATTTTAATATTCATAGAAGAGCTTATCATAAAAGTGAATCCTAAGATGTAATTTTTCAGTTAGAACTGTTTTTTGTCCAAACTTCTTCCAGGGTTTCTATGCTGTTTCCTTGTTTGTATTCTCCATCTTAATTTGAATGTTGCTATTGGTTTTCCAGTTGGCCTATCTACAGCTTGGGTAGATTTCTCTGAACTCTGCTTACATTAACTCTAGCCTTTGTTTGCACATCTTTGCTATGCAGAGCTTCAGTTTGTAAGTATTACATTTTATTGTTTGTTTTACTTTTCAATTTATGGCTTATTCTTTAGGATGTTTTAGAGAGAGAGAAGATAAAATGAATCTAGAATTATTTTATACATCCATCTCTCTAATACTTAATTGGTCATAGCAGAACATGTATGTTCTGGTTTTTGTTGTTGTTGTTGTTGTTTGTTTGCTTGTTTGTTTCTCATTTTGGAGGTAAAATGCACATATGGTACTCTCCTATATGGTGCCAGTATCTGAACAAACTACATACAGCCCATTATAGAAAGTGACATGTAAATAGATATTAATTAATAAATAATTTCATTCTGAGTGAAAAATAAAATCCATTTTCTGTATTAAGAGATAACAGCGTTCAAGCATTCCAGCAATATAAGGCTTATTTTATAGCTGTTTATAGTAGACACACCTCAGGAACAATTTACACATCTAAGATTGCATGCATGTTGAATACATGTGTAGTAAATTACAGTTTGGCATTCAGTAAAACATTGCCATTAATTTGATTCATATTTGAAAATGTGAAAACTAGCAATCCGTTCAATGGTAGCACATTACAAATCTATATAAAAGAGTATCATTAAACATGAATCCAAGGCAGTGTTAATAATGAATATGCTTGCATATGGGGATCCAGATGTTTACCATTGTTTAAAAACTTTAAAAAGATACATCCTCTCTGCCACAATTCCAATATTCTTAGCCAATTTTAATTGAGTACTCTTTGTATGGTTATGTATGACCTTACTATAACTATCTCACCCATCTTAGCATCTTCACAATGACTTCAGTGCCCATCAAAGACCTTAAATAAAATATCCAATGCCACACATCTTAGAAAGACAAAACCAGAATATGGATCCATTTCAGTCTGATCCTAGAATTTATAGCTCTTTTCCTGCCTCTTGTGATTGCCAGAAACATCTTGATTATTTAGCATACTACATCTCTAATAAAAAATCATTATTTAAATTGTTGAATGTTAATTTATATTTGAAATTCTAAATACAAACTTAAAATGAAGACTCAGAGGAGAGGACAAACACATACCTGGGAAAAGACACACACACACACACACACACAAAACCAGAAAAAAACATTAAACTTCATAGTTCAATGTATATTGCTGAACATTCTCTTTAACAAAGTATATGTAACAGAGGATCTTGAAAAACAAGAGTCTTGATCATTGAGTCACAGAATATTAACTGTTTCAAGCGATCATTTAAACTTGGTACAGAAGAGGCAAAATTTCTTCAAAATATTCTCATCATGAGAGGATGTTCTAAATTTTCTTAGTGCTTTATCTAATCATCAGACTAATCATAATGGTTTGACTTGTTTTTTTTTTTTTAAATGCAACATTTTTCAAACATTTTTATAATAAACACCAACTTCTCTCATGTTTCATTCAAAATGATTAGCATTCTTCCCAAAGTGTTGCTGGATCAAACTAGTCTACTTTCAGCAAGATTCACTGAAGTTTAAAAATCACAGTAGAAACAACATACTCATGATAGCTTCAAAGCATGGACATGATAGGTTCCAGAATTTTGAAGAGATTAAGACTAAAACAATTATTGACAAACTCTCAAATGCCTCTAATCCCAGAACCTATAGCCATTTCTTGGATAAATAATTAAGAAGCTATACAATTTAGAAATCCAATGACCTACCAAACCAAGGCACCATCTAATATGTCACCCAAATCTGTGCCTCTGTACAAAGGCCAAAGAATAAAGTGTCAAGACTTTTGAAGTCACAGTCATCAAATTAAGGGAGAATGAGATAGAAAACATAATATGGAACCCACTGGGCATCAAGTCCTCACACAAAAGGATGAAAAGCACTCAGTATCAATTTATCCCCATTAGGAAATGGACATTAAGACACAAAACCAAAATGTGTCAATGGACTCTTGGTAGATGATCAGGTGGAAGGCTGAGTTAATGTGTTCCTTCTCTTCCTCTCGTTCAGAAGGGAATAAGATGGACTGTTGGCCAGTTAAGGTCACAGGCACATGAGGAGTCAAACCTCGACTCTAAGTATTAATAAACAAATAGAGTAAGATTTGGTTAATCACAAGTTTTCACAAGGAATATTTTCAATTACTGTCTTTATCTCTCATGATGATAGTGCCAAATCTGCCAAAATAATATTTATTTAGAAAAATAAATAACAATAAAGCAAGGACTTGATGCACATATAACAATCCTAGTTACAAATAAACTAATATTGGGCAGAAAGTGAAGGTTCTGAATTCCCATATTCCAAACAACAAAAGATAAAGAAAAGTTTAACTCTCTATTCAATCAGCTGTTCCAACCACCCAACAGCAAAACCAAGAAAACCCAATATTCATCATGATAACGCACAATCTCTATACAGACAATGGGCATATCTAAACACAATCTGCTTGCTTTGCTCTCTAATACTGCAATAATTTCTGTTTCGTTTTGTTTTGTTTTTCGAGACAGGGTTTCTCTGTGTAGCCCTGGCTGTCCTGGAACTCATTATGTAGACCAGGCTGGCCTCGAACTCAGAAATCCGCCTGCCTCTGCCTCCCAAGTGCTGGGATTAAAGGCGTGCGCCACCACTGCCCGGCTACAATAATTTCTTAAGGCTTATGTCCACCACAGCTTTATTATATTGAAGACTCAAGTAAGTCTTCAGAGGACATGCCTCTTAAATTAAGATCCTTGTGAACACATGCCTATGGATTATTTCCATAGATGACAAACATTAGGCTAATGGGAAAAGCTAAACAAATTTGTACCAAACAGAAATAGAAATAAATGGATTAAAAACTGGCTATCTAACCGTATACAGAGAGAAATCGTAATTGGTAGTCCGTCTAGTTGGGGAGAGGTTTCCAGTAGGGTCCCACAAGGATCGATACTGGTTCCCATTTTGATTAATATCTTTATAAAATATCTGGAAGACAAAGTAGAAAATGTGCTATTTAAATTGATGGATGGCACCTATAGTTCAGGTGAACTGGGTGTATTTCAACACTATTGGTCTTCAGGAAACACAAAGAAAAAGACCAATTCTAATGAAGAATGGGAGAATGCTGATTAGTTGATTTTCAAAAGAAATTTAATAGTTAATTCTAAGCTGGAGGAATACATTGAAAAAGTCTTAGGGGCTTTGCATTACAAAAGATTCATCAAAGGCATGAGGACAATACAGAATCACAAAACCCCAGTGCAAATACAGAGCATCAAATGGAGAACCTTTTGGGAAGAGTTTTATTTAGAAAACTGATGGCTGTAGGTTTCTCAATATGAAAAGCACTTCAGAGGGATTTCAAGTATGCAGTAACCAAGACTGAAAAGGCAAGAATGACTAGATTTTCAAATATGCAAATACTTAGCAACTGGCAGAAAAAGAAGTCAGGAAGCCACATAAAGCTTAAAGCTGGGAAAGCAATGAGTTGAAAACTTTAGTCATGAGGAAAACAGGGTGGGAAAATTATCCAAAAGCAAATTCTATCAGGAAACACACACACACACATACACACACAATCTATCTATCTATCCATTGTCTATCATCTATCACCTATCTATCAATCATCTATCTATCATCAATCTATCTATCTATCTATCTATCTATCTATCTATCTATCTACCTACCTATCATCTATCTATCTATCTATCTATCTATCTATCTATCTATCTATCTATCTATGTATCTATCTATGTATCTATCTATGTATCTATGTATCTATCTATCTATGTATCTATCTATCTATCTATCTATCTATCTATCTGTCTGTCTGTCTGTCTGTCTGTCTGTCTGTCTATCTATCTATCTATCTATCTATCTATCTATCTACCTACCTATCTATCTATCATCTATCACACATGAGCAAAGAGGTTTTGTTCACATCAAGATAGATTTTGCATATTTTTCTCATTATTTATTTTTGGAAGCTATTCTATGTTTTAAATTACCACAAAGGACATTTGGGAAAATATCAGCAGGGCTCATGTTGGTTTGAAGTTGATTTTAAATTTAGTGTTCTGCCATTTAGAATGTTACTTCAGGGCAGGTGAAAGAAATACTCGGTTATAGACTTTCATGTGGAGGTTGCTGGGTTTAAATCAAGTAAACCGATGAACTGATTGCTCAGATGGACTAATGTGGAAAGAGAGTTGCAATTTTCCTTTGTTTTGGTCGGCATTGTGGAATGTACACTACATATGGCTGAGAACTCCCAGAGTAGGTCTGGGGGCCTTGGTTAACTTTCCTATACAATTGTTCTAAGTCATGTTTTCCTTATTGACTTTCATTTCTGATTTACTTAAAGGGCAGGATGGCAAGTGTTTTAAAAGCTGCAAAATATTTTCAAAAAATTAGAAGTAACTGATTAAGAGAAAAAAGAAAATATGAAAGTAACTGTATGTTTCTCCTTTTGACCTTTCCAATCTCATCCTACCTTGACCTTGGAACACTGCAGTTTAAAAATCACCACAGCTGATCAGATATAGTTCTTCCCTCTTTAGGAAGTCATCAAAGTAGAAAAAAAGTCTAATCCTTCTCTTAGCAGCTGATTCTTTTTTGTTACGGGAGATAACAATACTTAGCTGATTATGTGTCCAATTTAGGGGGGAAATAACCTTAGAATTACAGTTGAAAAGAAGGGACATTTTTGATAAGAAATAGTGGCATTATGCATGATACTGACACAAAAGAAAGGATTACATAATCAGAACTCAGTGTGGATCTTCTCTGACCTTTTGTGCTGGGTGAAAAGGAAAGTCAGTATCTGAAATGCTGTGTAGGCAACTTTCTTGTCTTAATCTACTCGGGATGATGCCAAATGTTCTGCCCTATAAAGTGTCTGGTGGAACTTGACACAATAGTTTTTATGTAGATTGTATAGCTAATAATCACTGAAAAACTCATCTCATTGTTCTCATAGTAATTCTTGACATACATTCTATTTTAGGTACTATACTTTGGGGATGTTAAACAATATAAAATCAAAGGATAGGTATGCAGTTGGCCTATTTGACTGTGAAAGCAATAATGCTTAACATACATAAGACTATCAATTTTATTAATACATAATTCTTAATGAATGGCTGTTAGGTAATGAGGACTCTCTTACCCTCTCTTCATAATATCATAATAATCTTCATGTAATATATTCATAATATCACTATGAGAAAAGAATTGACCTTGTTTAATTAATAGATGAAATACTGAAGGCCAGATAGGTTGATTCTATCTGTTGTCACATAGGATCAAAGAAACCTGGTTGATTTAAATTTGATGTGGAATTGTGCTTGATATCTTTTTGGGGAGTGGTTGCTAATCAAAAAAATAGTCAAACCATGTGGTCAAAGAGTTATGAAACCCAACTCAAATATATTATTTGTGGAGTTCCGTCTCTCATGTTTGAAGTAAGAAGGTTGGATACTTTGGGCAAGATGATTCTTTATCTTTGGGTAGGCTATCCTGGGCACTGTGGGAATTTACTGACATCCTTGGCTACCACACATGGAATACCAGTAGCAACCACCATCTCCTAGTGTGACAAACAAAAATGTCCTAGGCATTGTCACAACCTCTCTATGGGACAAAATTCCCCATTTTGGAAGCCAACAATATATTAGAACGTGCCAATTTTTTGTGTTGCTTGTTTTGCTATGATCTTCACTGTGCCCACCCTCAGCCAGGAAGACAGGCTTTTCATTATCAAAAAGTGCCTACTCCATGAGCTTTTCCCTGCTTCCATGTGGAAACTATTGAATTTAAGACATTGTAAGGCTCTTTAGGTTCCATTTATTTAAAATCTTCACTGCTTCAGTCTTAAATTTGTCATTTAAATGCAAATTAGTATAAAAAAGATCAGGTAGATGAAGGTGAAAAGGGATCAGATGTTATCTTATTAAGTCGGACTTGCATCAGGCAATTGTTTAAACTCATTTCCAACTCGAGTCCTAGGAGACACTTTTATTTATTATTCTTTTGTTTTCTTTACTTAGGATACTCTATCTGGTGAATCATGAAGCAATTTTAACAGTACTACCATTTGTCAACCTGGAAAATGCATACGAATAGGTTGGCTATTGCTGTCTACCATCCTATAGACTGCAGCTAAAGAATACCCAAGCTCTGGGAATAAATGGACAGTTCCTAGACCCCATGCTTATTGGCTTTCATAGATGACATATAAAATTTATCATTATAAATATCGTCTTTGAGAAATAAGTTTTTAATTAAAAATAGTCTAGAAACAAATATCAGACCTGTGGTTAAGTTGGGATCATGACTCAAGCTCCCATGGATTTGTCTACAAGTAAATTTCAATGGTGGAGATTACTTGAGCTCTATTCTTGAAATTAAAATGAAGTTGAAGACATTAAGGTGTCAGTGTCCTAGTTAATTATTGTTATGGTTAATAAGTACAGGGAGTTTAAGCACATTTCTCTTTCCCAGGACATCAATATGAACTATTTAATGAGTTCTGTATTCTATGCTATTCCATAAACACTAGGACAGATGTTAATGAAAACATTTAACTCAAACAGTTCAAACATGGAATATGAAGAAATATCTTCATAATTATTCTGTTTCAGGCGGAAAGCTCTACAACAGTAAGCCAGGTGAGATTACATTTAAAT
This sequence comes from Mastomys natalensis, assembly GCA_021653895.1. Taxonomy (NCBI): domain Eukaryota; kingdom Metazoa; phylum Chordata; class Mammalia; order Rodentia; family Muridae; genus Mastomys; species Mastomys natalensis. Next base: position 363,348 of record JAJTUV010001918.1, read on the forward strand.
CCAAAAAGCTCATCTCCACTGAGACTGCTGCCCAAATCCCTCAAAGTGATGACTCCTAAAATTGGTTCCAAATAAGAATAACCCAATGAACCTATACATGTATGATGCCCAGTTTTAAGAGGGACTCAGGATTGAGTCTTTAAAAAAAAATTCTCTTCTGAGCATCCCATCCGGATGAAAAACTGACTTCAAGAGAAACAAAAACAAACAAACAAACAAACAAAAACCCACTGTGTAAACAAACCTATGTAGGAAGTCTTTGATCCTGCTCCACTTAATGAAGATGGGGGCTTTATGCAAGGAAGTGCTCTGGCATAAGAGTATTATCAAGGCTTTAAGCAAACATGCATCACTTGAGAAAATGACTCTACTTTTCCCTACTTCTTTCCATCTTTTTGATTACTCAGAGTGGGAAAAACTCAGATTGTTGTTAGTAGGTCATTAACATATTTCTAAATTTGTTTATTTGTATTTTAAACCAAAGAAAATGTATATCTAAGGTTCAGAGCCTTCATTTAGTATAAGCAACAGTTTAATGATTGCAATTTTATTTTATATTTAAGGTCAAGTACTGGCAAGCACTATTGAGTAAGATAAAATAAATTTTTCTTTTGTAATAAATTTAAACAAGTAAGTAAATTTAGAGAAATGTAAATAATTATGTGATTCTCATACATAGGAAAATAGCATATGTGGAAGTTTGAGTATCCTTTGTGTTAAAAAAAAAGGGCATCCAAGAGTTGGGTGATTTGTTTGGGGAGCTTATTTTGCCTCTCACTTGTCATTTATGGAATTTTGGAAGGAAATTGCAGTTTTGTTCCTATGCCCTGTATTCCTATGTCGTAAAAACTTCATCAAGTTCTGCAGGATTCCTGAGTTTAAGCAACAAAGACCATTTCTCTGTAAGTGTACCTTGTTGACATCCAGACGCATCTTCTCGTTGTTGGCATTAGCAGCTTTCTCAGCTGCTTTCTTTTGGCGCTGGGGTCCTCTCCCAAAGAAGATGTAGTTGACCAAAGCGTATTCCAGAAGGGCCATAAAGACGAAGACAAAGCACCCCATTAGGTACATGTCAATGGCTTTTACATAAGGGATTTTAGGGAGAGTCTCCCGGAGGTGGGTGTTGATTGTGGTCATCGTTAGGACAGTTGTAATTCCTGAAAAAAATAAAAGAAAAAGAATGAAAATTAGAGTAATATCATTCCTATTTCCTTACCATTCTCATAATAGCTGGAAAAGCTAGCTTATTTATATATACTTATCTATTTGACAGAGATTTATTATAAATCATCCTAGTGACTCTTCCTGAAAATATGTGTAAATTAACTTACAGTGAACATGAATTGTTATAGAAATTATCATTTAATTATATTTTTCTATTCATATTCATATTTGTTTATGAAGAAAAGAATTGGAAATGTGGATTAAATATTATGTTCCATGTGTATATTTGGAGCAAATTAGCATAGAGATGATCATAGTTTACATTCCTGGTATGTCAGTGTCAAGAATGTAGATTTTTGGGAAGTTCTTTCTGAAAAATGAGTGAGTCTTGCCTAATCAACCAGATCAACTAGAGATGAAAGGCTACATCAAACCCCAGGACATCATGGGTGGGAAAACTTTGTGAAAAAGTTGGATTACAGAGAGTTCACAGCTCTTTAATAAAATTAAAAATCTTCAAATATATACAAATATATTTGAAGAATGGAGGTCAAATGAAAGCCCGTTAAAGATAATGCCCCCATGTTGTCTACATGGAGACAGGTACATATAAAAATGGATATACTGAATTTAAGTGTGGTAGCAGCATGGGAATGAAGGAATACAATATAAGATAGAAATAAAGAATACTAGGTTAAAGGTTTCTACAGATAACATATAACAGATCTGTGAATGCAGATAACACACATAAACTAGTACAATTTGAAAGACAGAAGCAGAGGGTTAAAGAAACAGAAACTAGAATGCTTATGATTTTGAATTGGACAAGTGAATGCAAAACACACGGATATGAAACACAGATCATTTACAGTGGTCTTTATTGGAAATGTGACTTTAGGTCAGGCTATAATTGCGTTTCTAGTTAGCAGGCATCTCTAACAGTAGAGAGCAGTTAGTCTCAGAGCTGTTACTGGAAGGTAAAACTATTGGGAGTTCAGGAACTTGGTATGATGCAGTCCCAACCTGTAGTGATGAGAAAACAGACAAAGCACAGACAGAGGCCATATCACACAGACGGGATGCTGAACTAACACCATTTTATCTGAGCTCTCAGGATCATTCACCTCCTGAACAACCCATAATCACATCTCAAAACTTTAACTTCATTTTCCAAAGACGTCTCCAATGAATTTTTCTTCTTTAATCCTGTCTCATGAATTATTTCCATTTTGCTTTTAGCGGAACTCACATAGAGCTCATGAATGAGTAGCTACCTGAACATGAGTCTGAACCTCAGTTGACTTTAGTTAAGATGTTTCCTTACAGACCTCAGATATTCTTCTGTAGGAGTCATTTTGAGACACTTTCAATTTCATTTCACTCCCTGTCATTTTTACAACAGGTATTACTATAATATACACTTACTAAAGCTGACTTTAGTATTAATTTGAATGCTATTCTCAGGTGGTTGAGTACCTAAATAATAAATGGTCCAAACATAAGGATATTTTAAGCATTTCTTTTAAAGCATCAATAAATTATTTGTGCAATAGACACACAGTAGATATCTGCTTTACTTTATGAAATCACAGTATATTACTTCCATTTCTTTTTTAACATTTTATGAACACTAAGCTTTGCATAAGACAGCACTGAGATATGACTACATATGGCCCTTTCTCCAGTGAGTCTTTCAGTGCTTAGGGGAGAGCATCACAGAGCTAATTAAACAGACATTATATGTATGGTTAGTTTACACAGGTAGTTTTTATCAGTCTAAGAACACATATGAGAGAGACTTGACTCATTCCTGAAAATCATTGCTCCTCCTTCCCACCCTTGATCCATCTCAGTCTATCCTAACAGTATCTAATACTACCCCATAGAACTGAAACTAAGTCCTATCACTTTCCTGCTCATGTCTCTATTTCACTTGGAGTAAAAGGATAGCTTTATACCACACCTCTGAATCCCTTCTGGACTCTTTACTTCTCTGTACTGTCCTTTCCCAGGTCCCATCGACATTCCTGTTTTGTTTTGTTTTGTTTTTCCAACCCAGGAGCTTTTGGAGGAGTTTGGGCAATCACCACCTAGATCTTGACTTTCTTAAAGTGTTTTCTCCTGTAATAACTGCTGTGTGAGGTCAGCCATGATCATGGTAACACCCCCAGGCATAGTTACAAAATGTTTGCTTACTTTTCTCTGCAGATTCACCCTATGTTATATCTTTTGGTGGCTCTTCAGTGGTTTTTTTTTCCATCTTTTGAAATTAGCTTGCAAAATTTTCGGTTTTATTATGACGTTTTCAAACAATGTTGTTACTCCTCATGGTCCAGACTCTACTCTAACCTTCTGTCCCACTTTTGCCTTCGACCCTAGTGCCCACCTTTTTGCTTTCACATGAAGTCTGGTGCCCTGCTCCCTTTCCACAACACCTTATTGTCCTCTCATGATTGGCTTTCCAGTTTCATTTACATCACATACATGCACCTATACATATAAACATTCAAAGTGAGGATCCCTATGTGATTAAAAAATGTAGCAAATTTTCTTTCTGAGAAACTCTCTTAATATAATTTCCAGAGTAGTCTACTTTTCCTCAATTTTCATTTTTTTTTTGCAGCTGAGTAAAATTCCATTGTGTATGCGGACCACATTTCCATTATCTGGCCTGTTGGTGGATATCACAGAGGCTCCCATTTCCTTGCTCTTAGAACGCTTATCTATATTTGCTGCTAGAATGTATTTTTTCAGAAAAGGAAAAATACATCTTCAGTACCTTGCTGTGTCAGCACATGTTAGATGCAAATGCTTTTGAATGAGAAGTGAATGGCCTTTCTATGAGTGTAATGACTGAATCGGGAACTTATGATGAAGCCAAACAACTCTCACTTTTAAAAGGAATTAGTCAGAAATGTAAATAGAGAAATCTGGGCAAGAGGTCATACAATTTGCATAAGATGTTTACTAAACGTGATTTATTCACATCTGATGTTGTGACAGAAAAACAAAGTCAGACATAAGATAAACAAGACTAAAAAGGATGAACCGGCATTGTGACTCTTTTGTTTCCTGCCCTCTACCTGCTATCTTGAAGCATGAATAAACCCTCAGAAAAATGTTTACTTATACATTTGTTGTATAGCACATCTCCATGCTGGGGTAGGGGATAAAAGGAAGCATTCTGCAGGTGAGGAAGCATGGAGACAGATTGAGCAATTATGCAAGCATTATTAGACAAAATATGTTTTGATAAGACTATCAAACTGATGAAACCAATTTCATTACCAACATCTCCCCCGTTAACTAATTTTGAAATGGAAGAGCTTTAATTTGTGTTTAATTGATTTAATGCTGAATCAGATCGTAGAAGTCTCATGGCTGAACTATTGTAATAGGAAAAGTCTAGTTTTATACACACAAAATTCTGGGTGAGGAAAGTACAGGCACCCATGGTTTGGGGACACACACACACACACATACACACACACACACACACACACACACACACACACACACACGCCTGCACGCACATCACTTGGGAAGAGGAGGAGGTGGAGAGGGAGAGAGGGAGAGAGGGAGAGGGGAGAAGGGAGAGAGGAGAGAGAGGAGAAAGAGGATTCCACAATTTGCAAACGGCCTACCTAATGCAACCCGTGCAGCAGAAGCATCATAGTTAATCCAAAAGGAGACCCAGGAGAGGATGGTAATCAGAATGGACGGCATGTATGTCTGCAGGATGAAGTAGCCAATGTTTCTTTTCAGCTTAAAGCTTAGGGACAATCTGGGATAAGAACCTAGAAAGGCAATTTGAGAACATCATCATTATCAATATTTATAAGGCACTTTCCATTAAAGGCCCTTAAAAACTTTGTACTTCTTTCTTAAAATGTAATTTTAGCTACGAGTGAAGGCCATTTTTTCTGTAAATTTAGTCTGAGATCCCAGGTGTTTTAATGAGTGGCAGGATTCAAGTGTGGAATACATTCTGTGTTTACCAGCAACTAAAAAACCCTTGATATCCTCTTCCTGATCAGCATCATGTTTTACATCAAAGATATTAATTCTCTGCAACTGCTAGGACAACGCAATTTGTACAGTCACTTGGTTTCCCTATTTCAACACGTTCTTAGTACATTTATCCTATAATTTTTCTTCTTTTAATATAAGAATAAAGCTGAAGCTCCTGGAGGCAGTATTACAAACACCTCAGAACCCATAGGATGCATTTTCATTCTATGATCAGAACCCAGGTATCTTTCACTGTATACAGCCTTTTCTTTCCTTAGCAACTGAATTACTTGTATTATAGTCTAAAGTAGTCAACCAAGAAAATGTAGAGAATTACCACCTTTAAGTAAGATTTATGAGATATAAACCAAAGGACAAGTATCATGCTAAAGACAAAGCTCTTAGTATGTAAAAGGCTACCTAAAAAATTAAAACCAATAAAACAATCCCATTCCTACAAGTACCAAACAATATAAGTTTCTTAAATATGAGTCCTTTGACTGTGGAGTTCTGGGGAGTTAACATGACCGAGAAGACATAAAGGAGTGTGCTATCTTGGAGTGTGAAAAGTTCACAGTGTAAAAGGCAGGGAAGACAATATTCTTGCTGTTTATAAGAAAGTGTTATTTAGTTTTCTTGGGCTAAGCCATCAGAGGTCTTAGTATATACACAATTCAAATATTTTCAGAAGAATATCCTTTCCATTGAGTTATAGGGATTTAAAAACCTCAGGCTTACAGAACGTTTATGGGCTTTTTTCCACCCCTCTTAAGCTAGAGTTAACTTTGTATTTTTAGTAAGTCACAACATGGCTTTTGCAGAAAGTGGTTTACAGCTCTCCAAGTATCAGAATCCTTGGCAGAAAGACGATTCTCCAAATCTACAGTGATGGAGTTAGTTATTTATGTGCCTGTTGGATTCATTTCAACAACAACAACAACAACAAAAACAATAACAAAAAACAAAACAAACAAATTAAAAACACACCAAGAGGAATATTCCAGCAAGCCTATTACTTCCACCGAAGCTGTTTCTAGCAAGTGAATGCCTTCCTGCATCATCTGTTGAGAAACTCACGCAGTCAACCACAACATTACAGATGCCTGAGATCTGGAGGTAAGGGATCCATGTCATCTCAGTGTTTAGAAGATGTCAGCTCAACGATAAGCTGAAGCTAATGAAATTCTCATGTTCTAAGGAAAACATGGCCTTCTAGGCTACTTACTTTACAGGATGTCATGCTTCATCTTTAGGTGACTAATGAACTGCCCTTGGCAGTAATAATAATGAGAGTGATTTAAAACAATCAAGATGCCCAAGTCTGAGTCAGCTTTTCCTCCTTCCCTCTTTCTACACTCCATCTCTAAAATCCATCTCTTCTCTGGCACATGAGCAGTGAAGAGGAGGGTCAGCCTCTGCTTGAGACTGCCTTCCAGAAAACAGGTGTGAGTTTCTGAATGGTACAAGGGGACTCTCGAGAAACAGGAGTTGTAGCATAGCTTCTATTCTGTTGGTTCCTAGGATACAGAGTTGCTGCCCTCACCCGCAACTCCATATCAAGGTATCTATCTGAAAAGAAATAGGATAAAGTTGTTTTTGCCTAAATCCTTGCGCCGCTGATACAAACCTGTGGAGAAAACAACTTTCTTGGTGATGAGTTTATAATCTACGATGGAGAACTGAGGAAGCTCTATCTTCGTCACTCCTGTGACTGCATTGTCATCTCCACGCCAGTAAAACTCAATGTCATCGGTTGTATAGCCATCTGTAAGAGGAAACACACATGAGCGCTCAAACGGAAACAAACATATAGAAAGAACACTTATGTGAGAGCTGAATTCTCATGTGGGAGAAGCTACAGTGTTAGTGTGATGTGTGAAGTAGCAGTCAATCTAAGCATTTTGAAGTCTACTGAAGCATTTCAACCTCACACAATCTCGTCATAAGGGGGGTATCCTTACACCCACAGAGTGTCGAAGACTTAGGGAAAATGAACAGAAACCTCCTCTTAAAAATAGGAAGTGCTGCACATGGGGTACAAATGTACATCAGTCTGGTTGTGAATCTTTCCCTATCTATGAAACCTGATCACATATCATATGATCCTAGATTGTGCTTAAGAAATGATAAAAGAAGAAAACAAGTGATTAATTTAGTGCTAAATGCCGTCAAGTCAGTCCCCTCTAATACAGATGATTTGAATGATAAAATATTTAATTTCACATCAGAAAAGTCATGATGAAGAAATGAGTACTTTTTCATATATCACATCTCCAACAAAATCTCATTTTTTCTCATTGAAGATTTTTGAACCCTCAAAATTCAATTGGTTTTAACAGTCTCTAGTAGATATGAATGGGTAGCATATATTACAAATGCACAGTACATTCAGAAATTATGCTTTCCTTTATTGAACCGTAATTTATGGATCTCATATGATGCTCACCATTGGATACTCTCAGGTGAAAGGATTTTGTATAATAAAGACATATTGTAACAATGAAACCTTCAATCCATGAACCTTAATGAGCACAGAAACCATAAGTGTAACAAGCAGCATATATTAGACTATAAAGAGTACTTTCAGAGATACATGCAACAGAACATAGCATATATTAATAATTAATAGACTCATCTAGCCTAGTCACAAACATATCCCTCAAGCAAAAAAAGATGCATTATATCTTTATATATGGCATGTGAAGAGATGTCACCTTCATGTCTTCAAAAATCTATTGGATTAGCATAGCTGAACATTACAAGACTAGGGGTTGGTCCCTTAATTTTAACCTCAGCAAAACAAAGTAAAGAGGATTTAGGATCCTTGCCTTTGCCTTGTTAGTAACTAATGGGACATAGATAACCAGAATACCTGCCGTTTAACATTTAGCCTCACAGAGACCATGATCAATAAAAGGAGTACAGAGATTACAGACACAGCCACTGTATCTAACTTTGCATGGGTTCTGGGGATTTGAACTGAAACCCCAGACTTGCACTGCAAGTGCTTTACCTACTAAACCATCTCTATTTTCTGTACAACCTACAGTTCAGTTCTGATGATGGCAAATTTAAGAGCATTTAAAGTTTCATCCACTCTTAATAGCTCATCTATTTTTAGTCAATGCACAAATATAGGGGTTTTAAATCTTAATGATCATCTCTATGACTGGTCCTACAGTGTAGGATTTTGGTGAACTTTTTAAATTTTTGTATACTTTCAAACACCAATTCTCTATTGAAACAGAATTGTGGGCTTTTAATTGATTATATTTTATTGGCACAAGCTAATCTAGAGATCTTTTAGGATGGAATGTCTGTTTTGTTATAAAACTTTGATTTGAAAATAAATCTGAAGATCTTACCATATTCTAAGTGATAAGTCAGATGCACAATAAACAAATTCTCTGCAGAGAATTCATACCCCAGTTTTTGGAACGTTATACATTTCCTAATATTGGGAACTCATGGTCCAGACTGGTGTCTCAAGTGCAATTTAATTTATTGTCTGTTCTTTATACACATCGCTTAGTTATGAGGTAGTTCAGGGTCTCTGATAAAAGCAATTTACAATCAATGAAAGAGAAGCGGTTTTTAGAAGCAATCAAGCCAGGTACTTAGAAATGTATCCTAAAATTGGATTCATCATATATAAGCATGAGAAGGGGTATTTGTGAAATAAGAAGGAACAATCAGTCCTCGTGGAAATAGTTTAGAAAACAGTAATTACCACTTATAGATCTAGTCAAGGGTTGGTAGGCACATAAGTAAATACCAACCCTTTTACTGAGAGGCAAAAGTCTCAAGAAAAATGAATCTGGTTTTTATTGTCTTAAGAGCATAAGATGCTTGTGGAGCTTACCATTTGACCTAGGGACCTGCTTTTGCTTTTAAGTAAGCATCTTGAATAACTATATTTTGGTTGGCACGTGGAAGTCTTAAGAACAACATGTCTAGCACATGAGGAAGAGGATGGTAATAACTACAAGGTTAAATATAGTCTTTTGTTTCACTAAAACCTCATCCATACTTATATCAATATTTACAATAATTATTTTATTGGGGAGGAATATTTATAAACATTATTTTAAGTTTTGACTGTCCGTATTGTGTATGAATTATTTTTATCCTAACTTGATGGCATAGAAAACTAAGATGAGGGAAAATTACATAATATGTTTAAAGTCACCTATCTGGCACGTGACTGAATAAGGAAATGTTGCCATTTTGCCCCAAAGATAGAATTCTCACACTGTACAACGTTGCTAGGGAACATAAAACAAGCAATATGCTAAAAAGAGGCAAAATGCCCATTTTGTAATGTAAATAAAGGGCAAGCAACTTCAAAGCAAAAAGAGGAGAAAGTAGTCTTTAAGTGTTTCCCGTAGAGAGTATGAGGGCTGAGCTAATGAAACCCTTCCAGCTTTTTCTCCTCACTCCCTTCTTCAGGACTGACCATCTTTGAATTCATCACTGTGAATGTTACACATCCATAGACAGAAGAATTCATTAGAAAAGGGAAGGTATTTTAGCAATATAGCCTAGGGTTTGTTTGTCATTTGTTCCCCTAATGGAAACATTACAGAGGACTATATCTATATGTTTGAAAGTGTTTGCTAGGTAATACTTGGTAGAGCAAAAGCTCTCAGTAAAGTCATTGTATTAATAACATATTGTTTTAATGCACATGTTGATTTGAATGAACAATTATTTATAATGATGATTTGTGTACGTGTTTATGCAATTTGGACACACACACACACACAAACCCTGGCAACACCTCTATTATGTACTAAATAAATATTTTCCAAATGGATTTTCAGATTTTATAAGAACATTTAAAGGTTAGTTACTCCGTCATTCTTAGTCACATATTTCCCCCATGTCTTGCAAAACTACATCACTTTTAATAATTTTCTATTTTCTCATATATGAATTAACATGATAAAAATAATACTTATGTATAGAGGTGCATTGTGGGGCAAAGCATACATTTTGAGTTTGTATTATTTAAAATTTTAATTATTTTCAAATTTCACATATTTTGATCACATTTACTTCAGTTCTTCCCTTTAGCTTCTCCCATACCCACCCCTGGAACTTTCTGTTCTCGTTTTATTTTAAAATTGATAATCCATCAACTTCAACTGTGCTATCAAAGTGGATATGAAGTCTTCTAATGGAGTGAGATTGGCCGTCTAGGAGCTACACCTGTAAAGAAAATCAGACTCTCCTCCCATTCTGTATATAACTTCACAGGAGGAATACTATTAATTTTTTAATAATTTTAAAATATGAAGTATTACAACTGAGTAACATTTTGCTGCATGCCCTCATTTTGTGCTTCCATGGGCAGACACAGGGATTGCATGATTAGAAAAGTGAATGCTTTGACTGCATTTCTAGAACTTTTCTAAAGGCTTGGAAATTAAGAGTCAAGTACTTAAGGGTCACTTTGATGCTCACAATTTTGGAACCTAACACAATGATATAGCACATTAATCATACTTCTTGGATACTGTCAGTCTTCAAAAGCCAAATTGTCTTGACATCATTTTGATTAGAGCAGGCTAAAATATTCCAAGTGAAAAACAAATGCAGTCTCCCCTCCCCAACCCCTGTTTGTGAAGATGAAAGACCAATCATATCTCACTGAGATAGGGCAAGCAAGATAAAAAGACAGTCTGATATTCCATGTAGGATTGGTTTAAAACAGACCCAGTTTTCTCCTTACTTTGAATTTTCTCTAAAGAAATGCTTAGCAGTCTCTATGAGTGATTAAAAACTAAGAGAAAATATATGGAAATGTGCATGACGACTTTCATAACATCCATAATGAAAATAATTAGGTTCCTTTTAGAACACATCAGAAGGTGGTCCTGTACTGAAGTGCTGCATTAATGTCTCAGAAATCAAACTTATCTTTTATATTTTAATCATGGAATCCCTAAATGTGAGCCATCACATTATTTTTGGTTGTATCATCAAAAGCACAACCTACATATTAAATGCCAATGGGCTATGAATACAAAAAGCACAGATTCATTACAATTTACCTGAAAGAATGAATCTGATATGCAGTTGCACCATGACATCACTTTTGATCAGGAGGTACAGATATATATATATATATATTATATATATATATATATATATATATATATATATATATATAAGTGTATCGGAGTTATGAGTTGGAGACACTTTTGCTTTCAAATATTAGTATATAAATGTATTACTAAAGATCTAAGGAGTAGAAATGTCACTTTTAAACATAGATACATAATAACTGAACTTTTCCTTACAAGTGTGACATTACTTTTATACCACAACTTGGCATTTTTAGTGTTTTTCTCTCTTTACTGTCAGTCTACACATCTACTTGTTATTTACCAAATAAATGTTCAATTTTGTAATTTCACTTTGCAAAAATAAGTACCATTTCCAAGGAATTAAGCCTCAGAGATTAATGAAAACATTAATAAGAGAAAATTTGCTGATACCACAATTTTGTAAATGTTTTATCGGTTATTTGTGAATCTCATATCATGCATCCCAATCCCACTCATCTCCCAGTCCTGTTCCCTTGTACTGGCCCTCTGTCTTTGCAACCTACCTCTCCACAAAAGAAAAGAAAATCTGTGGAAGTTGTAGTATATCACAGTGTGTCTCACAGTATATCCTTTTGTCTATACTTCTTTGCTTGCAAATGTTCATTGAAATGCATCCTTGGTCTGACTTCTGTTACACAAGCAATATTGGAACCTCACTGAGACTCCTTGGAGATATTCTGTTGTGGCCCTGTGTCATGGAGATTCTGTAGATTTAGATTTGTAGGCCTGGCCCCTTCCCACACTCCAGAAGTTCAGCTATAGGGTAGACGTTGGGGTAGGGCAATTTGACTGGGCCTGAGAAGTATCTGAGCTGGTCAGTCAGCCAGCTCTCCAATACCCACATGACAGTGGTGGCCTCTCCTGCCTTTTCCTGGCTGGCCCATCTAATGCCACAACTATCAAAGGCACAGCTAGACATTCAACTCACATGCCCTTTGGGCTGACTCTTCCACCAGTTGCCAATGAAGGGGAATCATAAGTCAATGCTATTGGGGAGTTCATAGTAGACATGAGTTTGGTATGAGTTCATTTGTTAGAAAACTATATTAAGGACCATTTGAACTCAAATTCCCTGCCTTTTTTCAGGATTGTAAAATAGCACTTTGAATGCTTCCCAAATCAAACCCTTCATTTCTAAAAATTTAGCATGTAACTCCTTCTTAGTATTCATGTTTTCATGCAGTTGCTATGAGTCTATGAGGAGCTGTTATCAAATCTTTATTTTTGTTCTAAGAAACATTATTCTTATAATGAACTTTATGGAAAAAGGTTCCATCACCAATGCACTGGAGAATAATAGCATATTTGGGCCACTGCCTATAGTCACAGAACATTTAACACAGTAAAGGAAAGGAAGCCATGAAGTAAATAATCTGTTTAATTTTACTTATCCTTCTCATAACTGAGACTTGCTTGATTAGAAACAAATAAACAAAATGTCTATCCAGATGCAATCATTCCATTAAATACTGGATGGGAGTAGTTCACACATTGTAGGGAACACATAATGGTCTTCTTAATAATGCCCACCAAGCACTCCAGAGAAGCACATGAGAAGACTTATGAACCATTAGAAGTAATTCTTCTTTAGTAGATTAAACATTATTTTATCCAAATACATTTCCAAGAAAATAATTTCAATAAAAGAAATGGAACTGCCTTTTGTGGAGCAAAGCAGTCAGGGATGTAGCATGGGGAAATAATCTCATTCACAGTTCTCATGTCTAAATCAAGTGAACATAATGAGAAACTTAAAATTAGAATGGAATTCACCATATAAATGGGCCTAAATGTTGTGCAAATGTACAAGAGTGTGCAGTAGTATCAATGCCAAACCCATGAGAAATTTGAAGATGCAGCCATGGCTTTTTAAATTCATCAATAGGTATTGCTAAGATACTCAGTGATTTCTCTGACTCTATCACATTCTTCTTATGGCTCTTTAGATGAACAGCTAGACATAAATGTTCTGCAATAAAACCATTTCTAGACTTCAAACAGTTCAAAGCAATTGGCTGAGGGAAGGTCAGGCTTGATTGTGTAGTGCTTTCTTACGAAGTTTATCATAGGTTATAGCCCAACATTTGTTCCTGCATTAAAGATTGTGTGTGTGTGTGTGTCTGTGTGTGTGTGTTATCACTCGTAAAATTTAACTATTATGAAGTACAAGACTATAAAATCTATCACATTCTAGTAAAATGTCAAATGATGAACTTTAAAATCCATCAGCCCTAGTAAAACAATAATTTTTAATCACCATATGGGTGCAGGGTGATTTTGTGATAGTTTATGGAAGTATAACTATGTTGCATTTCTTAAATGTTTTTATTGTGTTTGGAGAGAAAGTCATTGATTCAGTGGTTCAGATCTAAACACATTATTTGTCCAAATCATGAGCTCTCAGTCTCAAAATAATGCAGAAGATTCAGAAAAGTTTTGGTTTAAAAAAATAGGCCAGTGCCTCGCAAACTTCATGTGTATAGAAATCTTGTTAAAATTCAGACTTGATATAGATATGAAGCCTAATTCTGCATTTCTATCAAAGTCCTAGGGGAGCCGATGCTGTTTGTTGACAGAGCATCCTTAATCTAGCAAGGGACTAAAGGATTATGCAAGGTGAAATTTCTTTCTGCCATGACAGTCAGGAAAGAAATGCCTTAGATTTAACAGGATGGACTGAGGAACTTGATCTCTGATAAACAAAAGTTTAATTGGATTCAAAATATTAAAATACCTTTTCCTGCTTTATGACAGATACTAGGAAACAATTCTGGTATAGGAGACCTGGTTTCGTTTAACTGTCTATAACATATCAATAAGTAGTACTACAGAGAGAAAGAAAGGAGTCTGGGTCCAAAAGTCTAGCACAAGTTTGTACCTATTCCAATTTTATTTCAGTGTTTAGCCTCATAAGTTCAAGAACACTTCATCCTCTCACTAATGAAAAACAGCTTTATCTATATTTCACTGCAGAACAATCAGCAACTTTTCAAATGTTTCTCCTTCCAATTTATGACACACAGATGGTTAGCATTACTTTGTTTTAAAGAGGTTGAGAGTCAGGCATAGTGACACATTTCCATTATAACAGCAAGATATAAAACTGGAGGATTAGATGTTAGAGGTTACAATGGGCTTTGTAATGTCCATCAATTTCAAAGATAACACAAACAGAACAAATGAAAATAGAACATACAATAATAGTAAGAATATTGAATGAAAACAAGTTTATGATCCTTTAACAAAACAATTTGGAAAAGAAAAATAGAGAAAATGCTTGCATTATCTGTCTAGGGGGTTCAAAACTGAATGAAAAACCATTGGTCACATATTGAAAACTGCCATTGAGAAAGTAGTCATGGCAGGCTTCAAATGGACAGTTTAGCAGACTAGGCCTAAAAATTGAGCAAGTCTAGGCAAGCCCAGGTAAGTCAATTAATAGAAAAAAACCCAGACTTCAGGCAGCTAGTCAGAAACAGCCCTGCCATCAGAAGCTGACCAAGCACTAGGCCTGAGGCAAGGACATGGGTTAGCAGCAGTTTTTAGACTTTCTCAGCAACAGTTTGCAGCCCCCATGCCAGTAATGGAATGTCCCTAGAGTTGGAATAAGATAAAGGTCACCTGTCCCAGACTCTCCTAATGTGCTTTAATCAGGCCTGTAAGCCCACTTGGTTGTGTCTTGGTAATGAGAGACCCAGCATGCTGGACTTCTGCAGAGTAAAACACTCCTTGCATTTACATACTATTTGATTTCTTTGACGAATCCTGGACTGTTACACATTATATGGCTTCTACCTACTGACTTATATTAATATTCTCTCCCTTGCAAATTCCTCATTGTTGGCCTACACTCTGTGAATTATGAGGAACTATTTGACCTTCAGGACCTGGTTCAAGTTACCTCAGTTATTTGAAGTATTTCATTTTTCACTTCTAGTGTCCTAATGTCAGCACTATTTATTTATTTATTTATTTACTTACTTACTTACTAGTTTGTTTATGTGAGTACATTGTCACTGTCTTCAGACACACCAGAAGATGGCACCAGATCCCATTATAGATGGTTGTGAACCACCATGTGGTTACTGGGAATTGAACTCTGGAAGAGCATTCTGTACTCTTAACCACTGAGCCATGTCAGATGTCTCTAGCCTGTGTCAGCATTCTGAAATGGTCTATCCCAATGTCCCTCGTTCCCCAAAACTTTCATTTTCTTTTACTTTGTCTCTTTCCTGTAGCTTTCAGAGCATACTAGTTTGGTGTCTGCCACCATTCTTCTCAGAACTGAGTCAAGTCTGTATTAGAGGATTTTGTGGAAGTGCTGGTCTCAATGACAAGACTATCAAGAAGCATGCCTGGTGCTGTAACTCTCTTCTTCTTTTGTTCAGGTCTTAATTCAAGCCAGAAATTGTCCTACCTGGGTGAACCGAATTGTCAGTGTGGGACTACCTTACCCATTTGTGAATTGACAAATCTTTGTGAGAACAGGGAAGTCCAGAAACCATTTGCTGAGTGGCAGAAAGGAAGACTTACAAGTCTGAGTGAACGTCAGCATTGGCTTGAGATGTGCAAGTACCATCCCTCTAGCTCAAAGACATTAAAAGGATGCTGAAGCTGCTGGTAATGGTCTAAAGAAGTAGTTTATCAAATTGTAGTTGTGTTTAGTTAAATTTCCAGATGCTCTGGGTTTTTAATAGGTGTTATCATTCCTTGAGTGAACTAACACGTACTCTTTGAAAGGGCTCAGAACTCTTGTAATGATTTTCTTTGGGCTGATAGATTTTGGAAACCAATCTGTCACACCAGTCTCCAGAGGGATCCAAAACCTGCACCTCAAATACAATAATGCTCCCTTGTGATAGGTGGAAATAATCAGACAGAAGAGTGTGCTAACTCAAGAGTCATAATGGAAGACGTTTAAATTAACAAGGCCAATTGAATGAGCAAGGAGATGCACACAGCTGTGCAATAAAGTGCCATCAACTGTGACACCAACCCATCTGCTTCCTAATAAGAGGTGACAAAGGAAGTAAAGGCCCGGCTGGTTGCGTCAGAGACCAATGTGGATCTTTCCATCTTAACCCACATTTTTACGTAACCTTGTTGGGATATAAGGCGAGCTGAGGATCGCTCATACAAATGGTGGCAGCAGACAATTCAGACTGAGTGATATTTTATCTAGAAAAGCTGTTCTTCTATGTTATGGACTGTTAGGATAAAACTTGACCAGTAATACTCTTCTTGCAATATTTGTACTTGCATAATTACTTTTATTGTAAGTTATCTGGCACAGACTGTATCTCCATCACTCATCTCTGAGATCTTATTTTAAAAAAGCATACACTGCTTACATTCACAGAGTGGAATGAAAGATGGCAAACATCAGATATTTAGTACACAGTTATTGAGACCAACTGGATTTATGTTCTGTAAGAGGGTTTATGTACACAGCAGGAGGAAGGACTTAGAGACTGATGGCTTACATGCCACTCATGCTGACAGATGTGCATAGTTAAATATGGCACTGCTGTTTTGTCTGAGGGAGCTGGGAAGAATTCACTAAACAGAGATAGGAGAGGGGCTTTATAAAACAGCCACTGGCTTATGTGATTAAAACATTTTCTGCAAGAAGCCCAGTGCTTCCTAAGCACCACCTCACCCTGTCTTTAATAAACTCTCTGACATACAAGTTATTTTCCTTATTTTATAGATAAAGAGCCCACAGTTTAAAGAGGTTAACTTACTTGCCCTAGTATTAGAAATGGGAATTAAACTTAATCCTCTTTAATATTTGTAAAGAATCCAACCACTTGGTCAATATAATTGCCATCCCACATTATGATACAAAGCCACATGTCTGACTTATTATGTAACATTATAGAGATACTATACTGGGCTCTGTTTTTTATTTTAGAGCATAGTTTGGCATATTTTTTACTGGAATACAGGGTCAGCTGAGGACATTCATATTTAACGATTCTCATTGTATCCACTTTTATTTTGGTAATGTGAATTTATAACTTCTGCCGTTGAGAGGTAGATTCTTTCGTTGTACCCCAAATCTGTGCTGTCTTTGATGCTTGTTTTAATCAGCAGTATTGCTGACATAACTCCAGCTTCAGAGTCAGGGAACTTTGTAGCTATGATTATTCTTTGAGTTTCCTGCTGCCACCATGGAAACAGGCCTTGGACAACCTGCTAGATAATATAGGGCATGAGGAACACTTCCCTTTATCATGGCAGTCAGACAGCAAATCCCCAGCCTTCCTGCCGGAAGACATTAGATGCATACATGCCCACAGCTAAAATGGTACAAGCTTGGCTTAGCTTAACAGAACCTCCCAGTAAATTTGTAGTGTTTTAAGTAACCAAGATTGCTTTTTGTTTTAATCCATTGAGTTTTAGGCTAGCTTTTAAAGAGCATAAATAAGAGAGAACAATGAATCCAATTTAAGATTGAAATCAGTTTTTTTTCCTGTTTGATGATGTAGGGTGTGTCTATCTATTCCCATCTAGAATGGTGTTCAGAGTCACGTCTAAGCAATGTTTCACAGAATCTCCAACTGCTTCTATTAATCTTATAGGCTCGACCATATAACACCAATCAGAACACCTAACTACATTACTCTCCCAGTTCTGCTACAAAGAAGCCATAGCACCGTGAAAGCAGAATATATGGTGTTCAGAGCTCATGTTCTACATCTGAAAATAAAGCATTATTTTCCTCACACTGCAGTTCTCAAGTTTTGGTTTCTAAACGACTTTGCTCTGACACAACACTGAAAACCAAAATGGCTATTTGAGTGGCTCATAGTTATAGATATTTTCCATGCTACAAATTAAAATGTACATTTAAAAACATGTACCATTATTAGTCATTAACTAGTTGAACCCAACAATGGTGGTCCTATCACTTATTAATATAAATAATATTTCTATAAAGACAAATTATACATTTTAAAAACAAACTATATTGAAAGTGTTATTTTGAATTTCAGTTCATCTCTTCCATGTCAACAGACTTTAGCTGGATCCCTGAGTAAACTTTTGATTTGTCGATGCAGTAACCTAGTGCTTAATGCCTCTAGAAACTGTGTCTTTGCAGAGAAAGTTTGAGGATAATGAGGCAAATAATTCTTGATACTCTTGTGAAGGTGGCTCTAGACCTGAGGACATTCTAGAAAGTTCTCTAAATGTACTCAGGGAAATCTGAGCATTGTAAACTATATGTTAGAAATCATTGCCTTGGGGAATTAGCAATATGAAATTCAATGATTTAGATAAAACTATGAGGAATCCATTTTTCTCTTAGATTTATTGAGTTTATTTTAATGTGCATTCGTGTCTTTGTTTGTCTGTATTTATGTGCACCATGGAGGTCAGAAGAAAGTGTTAGATTACCTAACACTGTATCTATGGATGGTTGTGAACTATAGTCTGGGTGCTGGGAACCAAACCAAGATTTTCTACAGGAGTAATAAGTACTCTTAACTCCCAAACCATATCTCGAGCTCGAATTCATTTCATTTTAAATTGTTAAAAACTTCTCACAACTAATTTTGTTGTCTGATGCCAAAAGAATAAAAATAATTGACCCTTGAAAAGCTAGGAATTTAGAGGTCATTTTTGGTCCTTAGTTAACTTAGAAATAAATAATATACATTTAGAGTTCACAAAATTTAATTTATCTCATTATTTCCCTTGGTCAAGTGGGTACATACGTATCTGAGAAAGGAAATGAATGCACTTGTATGTAGCTGAAGCTACTGCTCATCCATATCTGGTTCTCAACCCAGAGGCACCCGTGATTGTGGATTTTAAAAAGATTGAACTTCACCTTAGATTGCTTTCTAATGCTCATTCTTTCTCATTATTTAGATGCGTAGCTTTCCTATGATAATAGAATTAAGTGTGAGGGAAAGAGGGAGCTGTTGACAATTAATCAGAGGATTCGGGTTCCTGGTTCCTGGTTCCTGGTTCAACAGCTTCAAGCAGCTGAGGCCTGCTACAATCCTGTGAGTGCGTCTGGAATCACACTGTTCTCCCCATGAACCTTTCAGATGAGACCACAGCAACAGACAGCAACTTGACCACCACCTAAAAAAGACCCTGAACTTAAGGAACCTAATTAAGACTTTCTTTTTCTTGAACATGACATATTCTGAAATAAGAAATGTCTGCACTTTATTATTATTATTATTATATTATTATATTATAATGATTTTTTACAGTCCAGTCATTATCTCCCTTCCGGTCTGCCCTCTGACTGTTCCTCATTCCATTCCTCCTTCCCTGTCTCCAAGAGGATGGTCGTGTTTCTAAACGACTTTGCTGTGACAAAACACTGAAAACCAAAACGGCTATTTGAGTGGCTCATATTTATAGATATTTACCATGCTACAAATTAAACATAAACATATACACAGATGCACAGACACACAAACGCTTGCATGCACACATATGAACAAACATGTGGACACGCACATATACAAAAATACACACATATACACAAATGAACATACACAAACACTTAAATCTAATAAATTCATAAAGGATGCAAGATACCAAGTCTGAGTTTTAAGAAATAATTAATTTCTTCATATGAACAATAAACTAGCTGAAAGTGAAATCCAGAAAACAATTATTCATAAAACACTCAAAACTTATAAACAAGCCTAATCCATGAGATTTAAAAAGTTGAAAACTGAAAATATAGATGAACCAAACAAATGCTGGCATATGAAACAGAGTATGAGCATTGTTACACCAAAGGGTTTCTGTCCTAAACAAATGCATAGATGAATGAGCATTGAGACCGGGGAGACTTTGTGTCTTACAGATTTATACAGAACAGTTTTCATAAACTTAGGTACATGGAAAATGTTTGGACTGAAGATAAGCACTTGAATATAATCAGCACACTGGTGATATTGAATGTTGTGAAACCTAATGAGATAATACATGAATATAAACTGAGCCAAATCTAAGTGTTAACTAAAAGTTGAGTGGTCAGTGTATGCATTCACATCCTTAACTGTGATATGTAAGAATGTAAGATAAAAACAAGAGGAGCATGGAGAAGAATAACAGAAAGTACATACGGTAGGAGACAAAATTAGAGAGTATACCACCAATTTCACCAGAGCAAGAAAGGGTAATGAGGGGAAACCAACGTCGTCAGTAATGTTAAATGATTTATTCAAACATGTCATTTAATGGAATTGAAGTGTTCATTTGAGGTCATTAACAGCCATGATAATCTCAGCTTGAGTCATAGTCAAGGGGAAAGATATACTGGAAAAGATTTAGAATACAATGTAGAAGAAACATCTGCATTGGAATTTGTTGAAAAAGGGAAAGCTAGCATTGCAGCCAAGTGTATTCATTAAGTAAAGGAAGAAGTTTCTTTATAAGTAAAAAGAAATAGTAAATTTCCTGTTAACTCTGTGAGAGGAGCAATAAAAACTGATAGAGGAAAGAAGGTGAATGGCTGCAGCCATTCCCTTGAGTGGGCAAGAAGAAGAAATTCTATATATAGGAAGTATTGCAGCAGCAGGGAGAAGGTGGTATGTGGGTGAGGGAGCTGTGGCTGAGTAGGTGCAGGGTGGGAGGATTCCGAGTCCTCTCATGATGACTCCTTCTCTTTAGTTGTATAGAAAGCAAGGTCCTAGGTTAGGAGAGCAACAGAGGAGGTGTTGAGAAGGTAAGAAGGTAAGAAGAAAGGAGTAAGCTTAAGGGAGAGAGAGAATTAATGGATCGAGTACATACAACATGGTTGTCCAGCAAAATCAGTGACACAGTTGAAAGTTGTGAGCAGACAGACAAAATAAACTATTTGCCATGTTTTGCTTAAGCTACTTTAGCTGGGCCTTTTTCCTGATCCAAAACATTCAGACCAGAATACAGAATTGTATAGAAACAGCTTAGCCTCTTGGGATATCTGTGGGTGGCAACTTTTTATTTGATGTTTTAATGATGAAAATCTAGGACATGGTTATGTGAGTGTCTTTTTTTTTTTTGGTACCCTGGAAGAAAGAAAATCTAAATTGCATCTTAACACATCAATGTACATTTCAGCATATTTAATCATTAGATATGTAGGTACACTACACTACACACACACACACACACACACACACACACACACACACACATACACACACGTATATGAAAAGACACATTCAGACAGACAGTCAGACAGAACGATACACCTCTAAACACAATTTTGGAAATATTTGCAGTTTTCATTTCTCTATGTTGCTTTATAATCCCTAATTATCATTTGACATTGATAGTAAAATTTATGCTTTTATGACCTCTGCTTATCATTGATAAATTTCTGCAATTTGCAAATTGATTTCCTTATTGTTAACAACTCTATAGATAGGTTTTGGGAAACGGAAATGTTTCCAAAAGAATAGAATTGACCTTCTATTCAGTTCTTCCATATATAGATAGGGCCACAATCCAAGAGACATAGTTTCTTTACTCAGAGTGTAAGGATGACAAGGACATAGGTATATCTTATTAGAATATGATGAAGAGGAGGATGAAGATGATGATGACTATGATGTTAATAACAAGGTTTTGAATTTTTAGCACAGTGCTCTGTAGTAAACACAGTGCAGAACATTATTTAGATAAGAACCTTTCTAGATAAGTTTTTCTTATCTCCATTTAGATTTATGCAATGCCAAAGATATTGACTGGGGTTTTATTTTGAAAAAGAGTCACTGATAAAAGATAAAAGAAAAAAACCCACTTTGTAACAATCATGATATTTTTTTCATATTTAAAAAATGAAAAATGTCATCTCCTCCAGCAATGTGCTGAAAAACCTCAGAAGTGGCAGCCCTGTTGTCTGTGGTTGCTAGCCTTCGTTCTCAATAAAAGCAACAATGACTATGTAGAAAAATGGCAGATTTTCATCTGGGAAAGTGAAGAGATAGAATACTGAACTCTAAACTGAAAAGAAAGCAAAATTTACTAGATTTGTATCAAAATGGATCAGTTGTCAAACAGGCTATTGTCAAAAGTTAAAGAATGGTTTCAACATCAGTAAATGGAGAATATGCAGTCCATAAAGAAAATGTTTAAATACACCCCTCAACACATACTCTCCTATGGTCAACACTGAAGGATACTGGGAAATCAACTCATTATTTTGAAAATTGATATAGAAAAGTATATAAAGTCTTATCTATTTCTAATATGATAAAATAATTGAATATCAGGTATGAGGGAACCAGTTCTGCTAGAAATAGATTAACAAGTTAAAAAAAGAAGAATAAGTACATGGTCCATCACTTTGCAAGCTGTGCTGATGTACTAAATCTAGGCTATTGTCGCAACAAGAAGACAGGTTAGTGCCATGTGTGTCTCGATTAAAAAAAAAATTGTTTTCACTAGGTAGTACATTTGACAAAAGTAAAATCACACAGATACTAGAAATTATTAAGAGTTATTCCTGCAAAGAAGTCTGAGGAGGAAAATTCCTCTAGTAAAACACTCAGGAAAATAGATTAAATTAAGAGATAAAGCAATCCTAAGAGATACCACACTAAAATAAACAATTAGCCTTCCCTCATATTGCCTGGAAGTCTAAAGGAAAACATGATAACAGTTTTCAATATAATAATTATAAGAAAAATAAAAAGGAAGCAAATTATACATAAAAATTACTTGAAAGAATTACAATTGCAAGAACTTTATTTGGATCTGAACTTGAACAGTCTAACTGCTGATCTAATATAAATGAGCACTGACTAAAATTTGATTTCATTGAGAATGATATCAAAATTTAATGTTTAATGATCATCCTTATCCATAATCTAGAAGGAGTTTTGAATGTAATGATACAGTTGTAATATTTAAGGACGTGACTGCAAAACTCGTTTGACCTGGTCCATGGTTCAGCAAGACAGAGATATGGACATTTGTTCCTGAGTAATGAGCTAACAATTTCACCATGTTGCAAATTCTGTTTTAGTATATGGCTGGGACTCAGAGTTCACCTCCAGTAGATGGACAGGGACTCTGGTGGAGGGACAGGGTTACTAACCCATAGTCAAAATTTCTGACCCAGAATTGTTCCTGTCTAAAAGAAGTACAGGGACAAAAATGGAGAAGAGACTGAAGGAAAGGTGGTCCAGTGATCAGCCCAACCTGAGATCCATCTCATGTGGGGCACGGAAGGGGGAAACCAAGGCCTGACATTACCAGGAGCCTGGCATGGCTGTCCTCTGAGAGGCTCTACCAGCATCTGACTGAGACAGATGAAGATACTTACGGCCACCATTGGACTGAAGTAGGGGACCCCATGGTTGAATTAGGGGAAGAATTGAAGAAGCTCAAGGGGAGAGTGGCCCCGTAGGAAGACCAACAGTCTCAACTAACACAGACCCCAGGCAGCTCCAAGAGACTGAACCACCAACCAGGAACATACACAGGCAGGTCTGAGGCCCCTGGCACATATAACAGAGGTCTGCCTCATCTGGTCTCAGTGGGAAAAGAGCTCCTCAATCCCCAAAAGACTTGAGACCTCAAGGAAAGGGAAGGTCTGGTGCGGGGGAGCACCCTGTTGAAGGCAAGGGAGAAGAGGAATGGGATGAGGAAGTGTCGGTGGGTAGACCAAGATGAGGGTCAACAACGGGAATGTAAATAAATAAAATAATAATTAAAGAGTTTCCAGCTTAAAAGTGAAGAAAAGAATGACAAGTTTGAGTTTTTCCTGTTTATGGACAGGGTACAGGCAGAGAGCACCACTCTGATATCATCCCAAGTCTATGGAATGTTTTGTAATTTGTTTGTTATTTTCTTCGTTCTGAGGCTTATGAAGCAATTTGGGGTAAAATAATCCTTCATTCTTTTATCTGGGAGCCATCAGCTATATTTATGGATCCAGGCTTATGTGTGCCAAATATAGGCTGGAGGGAATGTTACAAAAAGTTATGTTCTTAAAGACAGAGACATGCTGTTTTTTGAATAATTTCAAAGGTTTGTACTGTTCCCATCATAATGTAATTTTAATCAAAGACAATTCTAGAGGAAATGGATTTTAAATATTCAGTGTTTTGTTAAAAATTTTAACAAAGCTGAGGGAAGAGGATGAAAGCACTGTGGTTTTCTCAGTTCTGGGGAGGGAAGCCAGTGCCAGGCAGTCGCTAGCCAAGTGCTCTAACACTGAGCACAGCACAGCCTCTATTTATGCTGGGTTTGGAAATTCATTTTTCTCTGCCTCCCATATTACTCAGTGTCATTAAGTGATTAAATACTACATAGTTTTTCTTCATGATGTAATACATAAAACATCAGTCGTTAAACATTTCTTAGAATATCGTTAATTCCATTCTAATGATTTATTTTATATTTCATTCTTACTTCAGTATTTATCAGTGTATACTGACTGAGAAATAACTCACACTTCATTCTTTATGCTTATGTGTCTACATACTTATGTATGATAATCTATATTTCTGTTAGAAATGTTAGTATGATTTGATGGTAATTTTTATTAACTGTAGAGTTTTCCTTGTGTATCCTATATTAAACTCTTCTAATCTTTTATAATGAAGTAAGACAACTTAATGATATAGTGTTTAGGGTTTCCCCCTTTTGTTGTCTGCAATGTTTGCAATATTGCCTAGTATGTAATCAGTTTTACCAATATAACCTGAATAGATATAAAGTTTTCTATGCTAAATTTCAAAATAGTGACATTCTAATATCTATAATGGCAATTTTCTCATAAATTATTGGGTTATGCAAAATCCTAAAATATGTCTATTACTCTATCCATTATATATATATATATATATATATATATATATATATATATATATAAAATATTAATTGAAAATAGATTCTTCCCTCATATAATACATCCCAACCACAATTTCCCCCCTTCCACTCCTCCCAGCTCCTCGGAACCTCCTTTCCTTCTCAGATCCACTCTGCCTCCATTTCTTGTTCAGAAAAGAGCCGCCCTCCAAGAGTCAACAACCAAACAATACAAAAGTGAGATACAATATAACAAAAAGAAAAGTCCCCGGTATTGAGTCTGGAGAAGGCAACCCAATCGGAGGAAAAGAATCCCAAGAGCAGGCAAAAGAGTCAGAGACACACACCCTGCTTCAATTGTTAGGAGCCCCACAAAAGCAGCAAGATAACAGCTGTAAGGTATACACACAGGACACCTGGTGCAGACCCTAGCAGGCCCATGCTCATCACTTCTGTCTATGTGAGCCCATATGTGCCCTGTTAATTCAGCTGGCCGTATTCTCTTGGTGTCCTCCATTCCCTCCTAGAATCTTCTCTCTTCATTTTCTGCAAGTTTTTTCTATCTCTGAGGGAACCTAATGGAGACCTCCAATTTATTCTTTCCTTATAATGGGGGGGGGGGGTCTTTGTACCAGTTCCCATATGCTGCCAGAGGATGCCTCTCTGATGATGCCTGGACAAGGTACCAATCTATGAGTTTAGCAGAATACCATTAGGCATCATTTCATTGGTTTCTGTGGTTTGTTTTGTTTTGGCCAGTCTACCCTTGGCATTTAAGCTATCCAGTCTCTGATTCCTGGCTATAGAAGCAGCGCATACAAGTGTAGGCTCTCTCTAGTGTCTTGGGTCTGTTCCGCCATTCCCTTAGTATTTCTTGGAGGAAGGACAGACTGTGGGACAAGGGTTTTATGATGGATTAGTGTCCAGGTTTTCCTTTCCCTAGTCTGAAGAGTACCTTCCCATGCCAAAGAGACTAGAACATAGGGGTGGAGGCTCCATGCAGGGACCAGCTTAACCTCTCTATATTCAATGAGCTATGTGTATGCTGTCCGAAGCAATGGGACCCTGTTGTTAGTTTTCAGGGACATCTAAATTGTTTTAAGTTTCTGGTTATTGTGAATAAAGATACCAGAAACGTATTTGAACAAGTGTCCTTGTGGTAGAATGGAACATCTTTTATATGCTTCCTAAGCTCGGTATAGCTGGTTGTTGATGTAGATCGATTCCCAACTTTCTCAAGAACCACCATATTAATCTCCATAGTTGCTGTACAAGTTTTCTCTTCTACCAGCAATTGAGGAGTATTTACCTTGCTTCACATCCTTGCTACCACAAACGTCACTTGTCTTATTGATCTTAGCAATTCTGACATGTGTAAGATGGAATCTCATAGTAATTTTGGTTTTCATTTCCCTGATGGTTAAGAATGTTGAACATTTTCTTAAGTGTTCCTTAGCCACTTGAGATTCTTCTGTTGAAAAATCTCTGTTTTGATCTATGTCTCATTTTAAAAATTGGATTATTTGGTAGTTTGATACCTGGCTTCTTGAGCTTTTAAATATATTTGGATACTGGACTTTTATCAGATATAGAGTTGGTAAAATTCTTTTCTCATTTTTGTAGGTTGATGCTTTGTTCTATTGATGGTGTCTTTTGCTTTACAGGAGCTTTTCTGTTTTATGAGGTTCCATTTATTAATTGTTGATTCAATTCCTGCACTATTGACATTATTCTCAGAAAGTCATCTCCTGGGCCAATGGATTCTTCTATCTATTCATTTTATATTTCCTTATACTTTTCTACCTATATCTTAAGTAATAAAAGGAGTTATTATTTATGATATTATTTTACCTCAGCATTTACACTGTATCATGCCAGGAATGTGATTAATAAGGTACTTATTTTCTAATCTTAGAAAATCAAACTACTTTTTGTTTCTTCCTGGATTAAAATGACCTGTTTTGAAGATAAAGATATAGTGCTTCTACAAAAAGTATGGTTGTAGTTATTCTGACTACTACATATCACAAATCTGATTTCTTTAAATACCATTTGAATTTGGAGAAGAATAATATTTCATATTTTTCAAAAGGACTCTGACTATGTATGACTTGCATGAAAATAGCTGTTCATTTTGTTAATTTTGAAAATTATGTCTGCTTATTATTTGTTTGTTTATTTAGTGTATGTGTATATGTGCACACGTGTGTGTGCATGCACACAAGCATTTATGCAACTATGCCCATGTGGAGGTCTGCAGACAGTTACAGGAGTCACTTTTCTCCTTTCTCTAAATAGGTTCTGAAGATAAAACTCAGGGAAGCAGGCTTGATTGGGTAGCCTCCTTCCTGAACCACATGTAAATTAAAGAAATTAACACAAATATATGATTCACTACATATATACATATATATACTTATACATTCATAACTAAAGTCAATATCTTGAAGAATTCTCCGCTTGTTATGTTTACTACATCATTTTCAATAACAGCCAAGATGTGAAAACTATTTAAATGTTCATTGGTTGAAAAGGGATAAGGAAGATACAATTTACTCAGCAATGGGATATTATTTGGCCATAAAAACAAGGATGATCTGCTTCATGCCACAGCATTGATGACCCTGTTGGACACTGCACTTAGTGGAGTGAACAAGGCACAGAATGACAAACATTGTGTGGTTCCTTTATATGAGGTGGCTAAGATAAACCCAGAAACAGAGGTTGGCATGGCAAGGTAGGGAAATAGAAGAGTAGAAACTGAGTTGTTGTTTAGTGTGTATGAAGCATGGAAGTTCCTCCCAAACCAGAAAAAGATCTATCATAAGCCCACGGGATCCACTAATTCATAGACAAACCAAAGAATTAAAACATGTATGTTTGAGAAATGCATAGGATGAATACCCCGAACTTTTTTATATACTGAAATGCTATGCCATACATGATAAATATGCAAATTACTTTATATCATTTTAAAAATACAAACAATTTAAAAAGAACACCACAAATGTTAGTGAGGATGTAGACAAACCTTATCACTGCTAATGGAAATGCTATCTCATCCAGCCACTATAGAAATCACAATGACATTTCCTACAAAACCTGAAATTAGATCTACCATATGACCTCGCTTTACCACAACTGTGTATTTACTCAAAGCATTCTGAGTCCAAATCACTCAGAGGTATTTGTGTGTCAATGTTTATTGCATAACTAGTTGCAATAACTAAGCGATGGAACCAGTTTCTCAATAGAGGAAAGGGTGAGGAAAATATATTATGCATATACAGTGGACTTTTTCCATCCACAAAGAAGAAAAACATTATGACAGTTGCTGGATAATGGATGTAAGTGGAGACACTCATTTGCAATAAACATAGCATTCTTTTTTTCCCTAAATGTCATCATTCCTAAACAATGAAATGTGAGACATATTTTTTTTTAAAGAAACCAATTCCAGTCAACCAACAAGTAGCAGAACCACACTTCTCTTCAATGCTAATTCGGCTCCAAAATAAGTTTTATTCCCTGTGCTTTAGAATTTCCTGTCCCTTCTGGTACCTGATACTGCCCTCACCCTTATTTCCTCCCCTTCCTCTCTCCCTCCTAAGTTGCCTCCTCCCTCCACCCCGGCGATCATCCTGTTCCCCCCAGCCCCCAGTGCAGTTAAGTCATCAGGAAATCAAATAAAAATATGTAGCAGTGGGGGATGAGGAACTGGGGTAACCACTGGAGGGTCCCATATGCCAGGAAAGCGAGAGGCTTCCAGGACCCAACAGGGATGACTTCAGCCTAAATGTGCCGTGAAGGTGAGATAGAACCTGTAGAGACCACCTCCAGTAGATAGGCACGGCCACCCAGTAGAGGGATGGGGCCACCCACCCATTTCAAAGTTTTCAACCCAGAAATGTTCCTGTCCAAAGAAAAGACAAGGAAAAAAAAAAAGAGCTGAAGAAAGGGTCATCCAGGGACTGCCCCACTTGGAGATCCATCTTGTCTGCAGATCCATTCCTGACATCGTTGCTGTTGCCAAGAAGTCTGGTCCCTGGGAGCACTGGTAATTCTTGCTGAAAGGAACCTGGTGTGGCTGTTTCTTGGTAAGTTCTGCTAACAACTGACCATTGCAGATGTGGATACTTGGAGCCAACCATTAGAGTGAGCTCGGGGACCTGGATGCCAGGGTTAGCGAAGGACTGGAGGAGCAAAGGAGGATTTCAACCCCATAGGAAGAACAATGTGGACTCCAGGTCTCCCAGGGACTAGACCACCAACCAAGGAGTGTACCTGGAGGGATCCATGGCTTCAGATACATATGTAGCAGAGGTGGCCTTGTGTGACATAAATTGGGAGTGAAGGCTCTTGGTCCTGTGGTGGTTTGATGCCCAGCGTAGGGGAATACTGAAGCTGTGAGACAGGAGTGGGTGTGTGGGTGGGGGAGCAACCTTATAGAGGCAAAGGGGAGGAAGGAAAGGACAAATGCAGGATGGGGGATTTGTGGAGGGGTAACCCAAAAGTGGGATATCATTTGAGATGTAAACGAATAGAATGATTAATAGTAATATTATTTAAAAAGGTCTCTCTGTCTCTGTCTCACTGTCTTTGTATCTATCTGTCTCTGTCTCTGTTTCTCTGTCTCTGTTTCTCTCTCTGTTTCTCTCCTGTTTCTCTCTCTCTCTCTCTCTCTCTCTCTCTCTCTCTCTCTCTCTCTCTCTCTCTGTGTGTGTGTGTGTGTGTGTGTGCTTGTGTGTGTCTCTGTCTCTCCATCTCTCCTCATTTTCTTTTTCCTTTTTCTCTTTTAAAAAATATTTTGAAATTAAAACTTATACATCATTTCTCTCCAACTCTTCCCATGTGCCCACATCCACTTCCTCTCAAAATATTGGTGTCTATTTCTCTAATTGTCATTTCATACACATATAGGAATGCACCTATTCCTAAATATATAACTGGGTTTTGTTTTTTGTTTTTTTTTTTTATCAAGGAAGATTCCCATGAAGGTCTTCCATAGTAATGGGGATGTTGATAACTTATCACAAAGGTATTTTACTTTTCTCTTTGCTTTGAATCTGCTTGTGCCAACCATTTGGCAGACATTTTATGGATACTATTAGGGCTTCACCAGGTCATCCATGTGCACTGAGCGGGTCCTATGCGCTATCAATGTTCAGCGAGCATGTGTATAGGTTCTCAAGTCGTTGAGAAGTCTTCAAACAGGAACGCTGCCACTTTTATGTTAAGGAGCGTGTCATTCTGCCAAGTTCCCCAGAGATTTGATGCTATAAAAAGAAACCTATATTCCTAAGAATACAATAAACCATTTCGAAGGGAAATGACAGTCACAGAAAGGGAACCTCTTTAAAACTGCAACTAAAATGAAAAGTGTGACTGACCGGCAGCGAGCTCCAGCACAGAATCATGCTGATGAAGCAATGGCCGGAGAATTCCTCTTATCCCTCAGCCTTCCAAGGGCTTCTGTTCTGTTGCTCTTTAGCTATGAAATAGCAAAGTGATTGTTCTCCACATTTGGTTACTTGAATCTCATTCAAGTAAATGCTTACAAAGAACTACAAATTTAGAACCAATCACTTGACATCATCTGAAGAAAATCAGTGGAGATCAAATTTAAGCACATTTTTTTCTCTATCCCAGTGCTAATTGTCTGGGCACCTTGAGAGTAGAAATAAAAGTCACTATGTCCTACTTAATATGTGGTAAATGCTTAATTTAGTCTTTATTCAAAGTGTGTGTGCAAAAATGTATAAATGGTGCATTGTTTTAACTGAAAAATCGGGACTTGGTAACTAATGAATCAGTCTTAATACAATTTGTTGATAAAATATTTCTTAAAAAGTCAACCTTTTCAAAAATTAGATATTTCTGTAAGATACATTAAAATCAGAGAAAAATAATTCTTTGAGAGACAACAAATCCTTTTTCTGATTTACTAATCTTTCAAGGTCTGGATTATAAATCTGTTTATATCTCTAGTTTATGTTAAATTTCAAATGTCACTTTTTGTAGTTATATAAATAAAAATAATTTTCATAAAACTTCAATTATATATATGTATATATATATATATATATATATATATGAGTGTTTCTGTATATGATTTAAAACAAAACAAAATATCAAAATTCTTCAGTTTTTTTCCAAATATATGTCTCTTGTGAGAATAAATGACAAAATATTTCCCATGAGGCTTGGTACATGCTAGGGAATTAATAAAAATTAGATATTATTCCTTTAGAAAACTCAAAATAGTAAACTAATTGCATATTTTGAGTTTGCTAAATATCATGTCAAGATTGCATTTCTCTTCAAATGCGTTAAGAATTGCTGTCTAATATGTAAATTAAGAATTCTTACACTTTGATCATTCTTTTAGTGTTTTATAATTTCTTACATGCATATAATGAGTTTTGATTTAGCCCATCCTCCATTCCTTTCTCTGTAATCCCTGTCCTGTGTACCCTCACCACTATGTGGATGGGTGTAAGACCATGTACTGGAGTCAAACTGACTCTCATCATGCCATCATCTATGCTGGGATTTTGGCTGGAATGGTATTTTGCAGTTCTTGCACATTAAGTCACGGCCACTGTGTGTTCACATATGCAACAGCCTTTCCATGTCAGGAAAATTCTGTTTTGTCATATTTAATTCACATTTTCATATCATTTTATAATACACAAACATATTTATCATAGGTTGTATCTTAGCAACTAAAGTATTTAAAGTTTAACTTTACCATCAAAATAACCCAAGAAATGTCATTTCAAGTGTCAGAAAAAGCTACCACATGCTTCAAAGTTCAGTGGAAATCACATACACGCTTAAAGATCAAATGAGGCTTCAAGATGCTAACACCAGGAAATAAAGAACAGCATTTCCCAGTACCAAATGTCACCTTCAGAGATAAAGAAACATTAAGGGAAACATTTCTTACATGTATTTATTTATTTGACATGTGTGCATTATTACAGGAATGTGTGAGCTTGTACCAGGTCATGGGTGTGGTGGTTAGAGGATAATCGTGGGTGTCAGCTCTTTCTTTCCACCAAGTAGGTTCCTGAGATCAAACAAAGTCATCAGGCCATTATACCCGAAGCCATCGCACTGGTTCAAATACTACATTGTATAGGAAAATTTAAAGATAATTTTAGAAAGGCATCTCCACAACCCACTCAGACAATCTCACTGTGCACAGTACTTCTCAGGCAGAAGCCTCAAATCCAGTGTCTGACACACATGGGTGAACCTAAGCTTCTCCTACATTTGTGATTTAATTGGTGATCTCACTGTACACAATCCAATTTGTGCATTTTCTCCTCCCTCTCCCTCTCCCTCTCCCTCTCCCTCTCCCTCTCCCTCTCCCTCTCCCTCTCCCTCTCCCTCTCCCTCTCCCTCTCCCTCTCCCTCTCTCTGTATATCTCTTTTTGTCTGTCTCTCTGTCTCTCTGTGTGTCTCTGTCGCCGTCTCTCTTTCTCCCCCTCTCCCCTCTCATTTATGTTTCAGAACATTTTTTTTTTCATTTAAAAATTTTATTTTATATGTATTGTCTCCATGAATGTCTGTGTACCATGTGCATGCCTGTGGAGGCTAGAAGAGAGCACCACATAACATGTGTGGGGCTGTCAATACAGATGGCTGTGAGCCACCATGTGGGTGCTGAGGATCAAGTGTGGGTCCTCTGGCACAAATACTCGTTAACTGCTGAGTCATCTCTCTAGCACACACATACACAAACACACACACACACACACACACACACACACACACACACAAAATCAGGAAACCTAAAACCATCAGAGGTCTCTCCATCAAAAACATAAAGTTTCAATATTTTCTTGAATTTAACTGCTAAAAGGCTACTTGGTGTGAGGGCAAACTGTTAATTCAGGACTGCATTTGGGGGAAAATAATTTTGAAGCTGTAACTTGTAACAGGAAGTAAGATTTTAGGGAAATGTCTTGAGCAAAATGTCAGGGAATATTATTGAAAAAAGAAGAGTCTAAAGGAAGGTTGGTGAACTGGCGGGTAAGAAGGAGACCACCGGCTATGGAAGACCTTCTCATTCAAACTACCAGACTAACCAACTGCTTGTTTATTTGATCTGAGTCTTGCTCTTTGGAAGGAATTCACATCTGGGTCTTTGAATGTGGATAAAAGCTTGCTGCTTGCAGAGGGTTCATAGACCTTTGTAGGAAGACGACTGCAGACAAAAAAGAAGAGGGCTAGACAGTGTTATCATCTCTGCTGTGTTTTCCATGTATCAGATCAACAGAGTGTGGTTCTTCATTTCACATTTAAAATAATGCCTGAGAGCAGAATGTAGGGCTCAGGAAAGCAAAGGAAAATAGCATGGAAGGTCTCATCAAAATCAGATCTGGAATTTATTGGGTTAATTTGATTATACATGTTGATGTTTATGGGTCCCATTGAATCTGCAGACAGATCTGCATTTGGCGACCTCTATCCCAGAGGCTCCTTACCTTTAAATTTCTCTCGTCCTATTATGAGAAAAACTTGATTTAGAAATTCAGATAAGCTCCTTGTTTTTCTCGTGTGGTTGTGAACAGATTCAGCATGCCCAATCGATGCTGTAAAACAGACTTCCTGCAGGAAAACTGGCAGCTCTTGCTGTGAGCCAATTCAATTGTTATCAATTAAAAAGTTTTAAAGGGAACTATTTTTTTTTAAAATAATACTTTAAATGGCAGTTCTAATTTTGATTCCGTGGATAAGAATATGCATTAGCAGTATATACATTATGTGAATGTCTCGTACACGTGAGGGCCAAAAAGAAAGAAATAATTTGTGAAAGAGGCTTAGAATCTTCTATCAGTTTGTAAGGAATGAATTATATGTCAGAGACAGAGATAGGCATGCATACACAGAGGGAAGGAGAGACAGAGATACAGGAAGAGAATGGTAACTCCCTGTTGAAGTGAGGCAAATCAATCTGTCAAGAAGCCTGGAGATTGATGAGGTGCTATTCTTTATTTTTCCCTTAGATTTATTTACATTCTGTGTATGAGTACACTGTGGCTGTCTTCAGACACACCAGAAGAGGGCATTAAATCCGATTATGTTGTGAGCCACCATGTGTGGCTGCTGAGAATTGAACTCAAGGCCTCTGGAAGAGCAATCAGTGCTCTTAACTGCTGAGCTATCTCTCCAGGCCCAAGAGGTGATATTCTTAAGATAAATTTCTTTTTGTTCTTAGAAATAGATTTGCCAAATAGTATAGATGGTCTTCATTATGATTTATTGCATTTAGCACAGTTACAACGAAATAGGCTAACACTGATTTAGACTTGTTAATACTGGGCTGGAGAGTTGATTCAGTAGTTAAAAGTATGTACTGCTCTTTCAAAGGACCTGAGTGTGGTTCTCAGGATTCATGTCCATTGGGTCACAACTACTTGTATCTCCAGCTTTGTCTCCCAGGTACCCATATGCACATGACATATACACAGCCAGATGCATACATATAAACAAATGCAGATGCAGAGTTTATTATTGTGGACTTGTCAAGGTAATCAGTGATGCCAAGGAAAATTCTCTGGGTGTTCAGATCTTTACTTTTTGTGATAATTAAAGCTGGTTTTGCTCTTCAGCATCTTCCTCCCCACATAAAGATCAAATTGTAGGCAGAATCTTTAAGCAATTTTGCTGATCATTTCAGTGATGGTTAACGTTCAATATAATAAACATTTTGGTCAGGTCCAAACATTTTAAGGAAAATTCCTAAGAAGAAACAAAGATAAGGCTTAGCTTCCACATCACATTGGAAGCTATCCTTATCAAAAATCACATCTATCTATCTATCTATCTATCTATCTATCTATCTATCTATCTATCTATCTTCCTTCCTTCCTTCCTTCTTTCCTTTCAATGACAAGCAGAAAATTAAAGAGTTT
Organism: Mastomys natalensis; assembly: GCA_021653895.1. Lineage (NCBI taxonomy): Eukaryota > Metazoa > Chordata > Mammalia > Rodentia > Muridae > Mastomys > Mastomys natalensis. The sequence continues at coordinate 398,341 of JAJTUV010001918.1, forward strand.
GCACAGGTAAATGGAATGGCTTACTAGAGTAGAGAAATAAAGTGAATGAAAGTAAGTATCATTTGATCTCCAGGGCTTCTTTTCCTTACCAGTTCTTAAGCTCAGCTTTCTCTCTTTTCCATACTGTTTATAAAGCCTAAACTGAGGTCTAGTTTGGAGTACCTGGACTAGACCTGGACTCTATTTTCAAATAGAGTAAAAATAATTTCGAAAGAGTTCTATGACTCAGAACAGTTTATCTAGAAAGAGGAACTTAGAAAGATCTAATTTTTTTTCCATTCATCAATGTGTGTCAAAAACTCTGTGACCGACCACACTCTGTAAATCATTTCACCTAGAAAAACTACACGCTATAATTTTTATTGACTATTATTCATTCAAAGTATCTGTCTTCTATTTTTTTTAACTTTCAATTAGGTGTTTGGCAAGATCAGGCATTTAGTGTCATCCAGGCAGTTACAACCTCTGCTATAATTAATTCATCATTCTGCATACTTCCAGTTTCCTCCATTCATGGGCTGGCAATGAAGCTAACATTAGTGAGGACCAGTCACCTCTGTTATTTGCTGCAATATCAAACCAGAGAAGGAGTCAAGTAAGATCTAGTGTGCCCTTAGTACCCAGGATGATAAAAGAGTCACTGCTGAGCACAAGGTCCTGAGACTTCAGGTGTTGGCCTCTGCTTTGCTGTAGATTTCACTGAGTATAAAAAGCAACGTTTTGTGTCTCTTCCCAAAAAAGCAGTGCTGAGGAATGTTGGGGATCTAAGAGTTCTGGAGTTATTCTTCTTTACTTCCCTCACCTAATGCTTCAATTTGTTTTGATGGCATGTCAGGCTTGGGCATTAAGTGAGTGCTAAGAGTTAGTGTTATTTCCTCCCTCCTCTGACAAGACTCAAACTTTTATTTTATTCAACAGCACTTTTATTTACAATGCTTTATTCTTAAGCCATGGTCTTGGGAAGAAGTTCTCTTAGAAGGACACTTTGAGAAAAATATAGAAGGTAAAGCACAAAGTAAAAAATGAGAAACATTTGCATTCACATTTAAAACCATAAAATATTTTATGTTATTTACGAGATCCATATCCATCTATATACCTATCATCTTTATATTCATGTATCATCTATCTATATGTATAATTTAATCATTTATTTACCATTTATCTATATTTCCATTCTTTCTACATAACCAACCTCTTCATTTATTACAATTATGAAAATTTATACAATTATGAAAATTGTATTTATTTTTATCACTACAATCCACAATCTTTAAACTATAGCCCTTCAAGTCTGTGCCACTCACTTGAGTACCCTCTTTTATCTCTTTTGATATTTTATCTCTAGCTCAGACTTCTTTAGCATCCTGTTGTATGCATGTACCTTCATACTGGGATATCTAGAATCATATGAAACTCAGGAGGCTCCAAATAGAAAACCTTCATTTCTGTGACAGCTCAGTTCCCATGGTGGCTTTCACCTCTTTAAATCAAACCACACTCACTTGCTCATTCCTATTTCATTTCTTCTTTCAAGATGCCCATCTAATATAAAGTACTGCCACTTCTTTCTAGATAAACCCGAAGAGTCAATTACTTTTATATAAGCTGTGTTTTTCTAAGGAAATTTCACCTTTAGGTTATCAACAAAACTGGATTCCTTGGCAACAGGTAGAGTGGGGTGGAGATACTTCTACTATTTTCCTTTCTTCTTAGAAATATTCATTCTAACCATATGGTTAAGTTTCTTTAAGTCTTTATTCAAATTTCTCTCCTTTGAAATAGCCTTCCTTAATTAGCAGGTATAAATGTATAAGTCTGCAACCTTTTCCTTGTTATTTTTTATTTTCCTACCATTCCTTGTCAATCTATCCTTATTGTCCATATTATATATTTGTTGATTTATTGTCTGTGTTCTTATAAACACTATATTAGTTCAATACACATAACCTCTTTTTAATTGCTATACTCCATCTTTGAGAATAGAGATTATCATGCAGTATGGGCCCAGTGAAGGCTTGTTGCATAAATACATGAATAAATACTCCTAGCAATCAGAGGGCTAGGCTGACTCCAGGACAGGCTTCAAATGGAATTTCAGGACTGGGCAAGTCCAGGCAAGTCCAGGCCTCAGAAGATGCCCTGCCACCTGGGTTGAGGCAAGGACAAAGGGTCAGCAGCAGTTTGCAGCCCCCATGCCCCAATAATGGAATGTCCCTAGAGATGGAGTAAAATAAAGGTCACCTACCCCAGAATCTCCTAATGTGCTTTAAATCAGGCCTGCAAACTTACTTGTTTGTCTCTCTATCTTGGTTATAGGACACCCCAGTATAGAGACCCGTTTTGTCCCACATTTGGGGGCCACTATGTCTCAGCTCTTTCTGTTGCTCTGGTCTGTGGGTCAGAGTCTATCAAGAGAGAGAGTGTGGATGGAGGGGCAAGAGATGTGAAGAATGGAGACAAGACAGAGGGTCTGATCAAGTCTCTCTTTATTGAAAAGAAATCTTGGGTGTTTATACCCTTTACCACGTGCCTTGCCCTTGTCATCAGGCAGAGAAACATGTGTCTTACAGCATGGATACCACGTGTGCCTTACAGCTGGGGCACTAATCAACAAAACAAAATATGTAAAAAATCAGAGTGTGCTCAACTGTTGTGGGCTGTTGAAAACAAATCTCTTGTCAGGATATGTGGCTTGAGATGGCTACAAAAATGATAGCCACTTTCTGCTAAGAGTCGGCTCCCAACACCCCAGCATGCTGGACTTCTACAGAATAAAACACTCTGCATTTAAATACTATTTAAGTCTGGAGTATCATTATTCGGAGAATCATGGACCCTTACAGTAGCAAAATAATTCTTTCTATGTTTTACTATTCCAGATGAGTTGTAAGGAATGTCAAGGAGGTTTAGATACTAAGTATTTGCTTTTCAAGCCCTTTATTATTCAGGAAGCTAACTGAAAGCCTTAGTGGCCATACTAGTCATTGCCCAATTCTCATCTGTTAACATAAACTACAGCCCACAGTAACTATCCAATGGTCATTTATCAGAGCAATGGCTTTAAACACCCCAACAAAAAGACGTACAGTATAAACCTTTACAGTAAAGGTCACACCTTTAATCAGGGGCTAAATCTGAGATAAGATGTATGTTATTCAAAATATAGTTTCATATGGAAATTAAGTAAATCATTTTCTCTATTAAAACCAGAGAATCTTATCAACAATGACTTTGTACACCTTTTGGTACGCAAGAGGCACAACTGAAGAAGGTGTCATCTTCAGAGACAGCTGAGATACGGTCTCCATGTTTGCTAATTCTCTTAATTAATATGACCTTCTTGACCTCTAGACTGCTAGTGATATTGTAATTCTGCCTTTGTATAAATGACAATTCCCATTTATCCATCACCAAAAATACTTTCAGAAAATGACAAACAAACAAACAATATTCTAACAGAGATGAAGTGTAAGATTTTTGAGCCAAAGAGACTTGGTTTTCAGTATCATCATCATGGTTTATAGTTAGATGAATAGAAGAGCTTTGTCTTCAAACTTAAATTTTCTCCTGCATGAAAACAAGGCATCATGAAGTTTAAATGAGATAATGTAGCTAAGTAGCTTGGAATTTGAAGCATTCACTAATTAGTAACTCTGGTGTTGGTAACAGTTAATGACAAAAATGAGGTTTCTTATTATAGGTACTAAGTTGACTTATATTAGAATGTATTATGTGCAAATATAATCATTCTTTCTAATCTTCTGTTGCTTTATTTATTCCACAGTCAGGATGAAAAATATCTTTGGCTGGAGTCATATGTGTTGATAATTTTTTTTTTATTGTAAATTTTTTATTGTAAATTTTTTATACATTTCAGATGTTCTCTCCTTACCCCATTTCCCCCCCTCCCTCCCAGGAACTCACTATCCCTTCCCCCCTCCTCCTATCTCCACGTTGGTGTACCCCCTTCCACCCTCCCCTGTACCTCACCTCCCCACCCTCGAGTATCCCCCCCCACGACGTCCAGTCTTCATGGGACCAGGATCTCTTTTCCCACTTATATATAGCTCCCTTGCATATATAGCTGGAGCCATGGGTCCCTCCCTAAGCGCTCCCAAGCTTGTGGTTTAGACCCTGGGGGCTCTGGTTGGTTGGGATTGTTGCTTTCCTCATGGTGTCTCGAATCCTCTCAACTCCTTCAGCCTTCACTCTATCTTCTCCATTGGGAACCCCGTGATCAGTTTAATGGTTAGCTGTGGGCTTCTGCCTCTGAGTATGTCGGACTCTTGCAGACTTCTAAGGAGACAGCTATATCAGGCTCCTGTCAGCATGTACATCCTATTTTCTACATCAAACCCACTCAAACCATTTATTCTGAAACTCATTATAAAAAGTTGAAAATAAAAAGGTATACATTGGTTGATTATTGACTGACTGATTGATTGATTGACTGATCAATTTTTGTAATGTGGAGTTGGAACCCAGTGTCTCAGGCATGCTATGTAAGCACTGTGCTAGCACCGTATTTCCATCCATGAGCACTAAAAAATAAATCAAATCTAAAATTCTAAAGTCAATTACTGAGTATCACAAAGGAATTTATTTTAAAGACAGATGAAACTGAAATAAAGGGGAGGAGGAAAGCAATTAGCTTCTTTTAAGTATAAAAGTACAAAGCTGGATAGAGCACCTACTTGCCTTCCCTTACACTAATAACAGACATGATGTTATTGGAACTCCGTATGCTAGAATCAACCATGGTATTAATAAATCCTTAGGATTTATTAATTCAACATTTGTCAAACAAGGTATAATGTCTGCCTAAAAAGGCTCAATGGAGGTATATATGGAGGATAATAGTCATACACACACACACACAAAGATATGAAATCATATTCCTTAAATCTAGCATAGTCAACCAGGTTTTGGTTGCATTTGCTATTTATATAAGGATATCTAATGTACTGCTGTATAACTGAATATAAATTCATCTAAATATAAATCATCTGCAGAAAGTTAGAATGTCTGCCACCCTGAGTGTGACTAATGTCAAGATCAATATAATATCTATATCTTCAATGTTCATAAAAACAGAAGCAATAGTTTTATGTTATTTTTCCCCCAATACCTTCTATTTTCTGCTTTAACCATGGTGCAAAACAATAGGTCATATTATAGAAGTGTTTGTTGGGATAAATTTGGGTGAAATGAATAGTACTTTTATTTTCAAATGTTTAGAAGGTGGCCTTGATATTTATAGCAGGGATTATTTATTTATAAACCTTATGAATGAAGAGAGAGAGTGTGAGGAAAGAGAATCAGGGACCAGAAAGCAGACGTGTGTCTAAGAACAGCTAAGCTGTGTTATTTGAATATGTTGCCTAAGTAATGAGATTCAAATCAAGATACATTTTATTTTTACTACCTTTTCCTTTATTTGGAATGTAGCATCTAAAAATAATTAAGGCACAGTCAAGCATCGTGGTGGTGCATCTAGTATTCAAGAGGGGGAGGCAGAGGCAGGTGGATCTCTGAGTTTGAGACCAGCTCTGTCTACTGAATGAGTTCCAGGAAAGTTAGGGCTACACTGAGAATCCTTGTGTTGGAAAAAAAATCAAGTCATGATCACAAGCCTAATATTTTAGTAGATGATGTATAAAAACTACTAATGAGAGTAACATCACATTTGTTTTGAATTCAAGTGACTGAAGAGTCACCGTGTTTGTAGGGTAGTCGTCATATCGAATAAAGTCTTTTAACAAGAAGCAGCAAAGACTGTATATAATTAACCTGTACCCTAAATGTACTAACCATTGCTCATTTTAAGAATTATTTATATATCTCTGAAATAAGCTTTCTGTATCTACCGAGTAATTATCTTGGTAGGAATATAGCATACCCTGCCAATACAGTGATTAAATACGTAGTGCTGGGAAGATGGCATCCATAAGCGTAAATGCAACTGAAATCACTGTTCCTGATAAGCGTTTTCCTTGCTATTTAGCTGTGTGAAGTCTTTTTAAAAATAAAATTAAATGGAGCTGCTAAGGCTTGCTGAAGGGACATGAATTACTGTTCTAGATAAAGTTCTTAGGAGCAGGGGCCACTGTACTTTGGCAGATAATTTAGAAAATCTTCCAGTGTAAGTGCTCAATACATAATTGAATTATTGTTTGGGCTAAGTCACTTATGGTTTAGGAGTCTAGAGAACTCTTCACATATTTTTTTTTTATACAAAGAGCTTTTTTGTTAAATTGGTGAACCAGTTATTTAGAGGTAAAAATTATTCTTCCTACGCAAGAATTGTGAATTGTGTTTGCAGATCAATTCATATAATCCTTTCTAATAATTTGTCTCAAGTGTATCTTTAGGTAGGAAACGAAATCAAAATTTTTCATTTGGAAATCAGTCCTTTTCTTTTTTAAATTTCATCCTATTTTAGAGGACAAGGATGAAAAACCTGGGAACCATGACTCTAAATATTTAAGACAATAAGGTTGATAACTCTATGCTTTTAAAAAATCACAATTTATTTATTCTTTGAGAACTTTGCCTAATGCATTTTGAATGTATTTATTCCCTCAATTTCTCTCACCACTCTTATGTTCCTATACCTCCAACTTAAATGCTCTTCATCTTTTTAAAAACTCATGGAGTCCAATAACGATGTCCACCTTCTTTGGGGAGTTGGATCTGCCCTAGAGATTGCTTGACTGACTAGAGGTCCCACTGCTCTCTCTCTCCTAGCAGCTATCAAATGCCAACAGCTTCTACTCAGTAGTAAGATTTCATGATCAACTCTGTCCTTCCATGCCAGGATTTTGTCTGGCTCGAGATAGCACAGATCTGTGCATGATGTCACAATCACCATTAGTTTGTTTATATTCTCAACTGCCCCTTTATGTGCTTGAACTTTACTGTCATCTCTAATTCTTATAATCTTTCAATTCCCTCTTCCACAAATACCCATAAACCCTAGAGTGAGGGGTGATATATACATATATACATATATATATATATATATATATATATATATATATATATATATATATATTCTGTTAAATACACATAGTATTAAAATGACTACTAGTAATTTATTATTATTATACCTGTGGTGAAAATGTTTGACCCACAGGAAGAGGCACTATTAGGTGTGACTTTGTTGGAGTAGATGTGACCTCGTTGGAGGAAGCATGTCACTGTGAGGAAGGGTTTGAAGTCCTGTGCTTAAGCTTCTCCTAGGGCAGAAATGAAATCAGGCATAGGTGGCTTCAATCTTTAAAGTTTTATGGGATTTTTATTGGGTTCAGGAGAGTATATTTAAGTCTGTTACGGGACATCTGGTTAAAAAGTGTAGTTTGAAGTGATCCAGAGAAGTGGTTTTCTAAAGTGATCTGATAAGGTAGGATAAATTCTCACATATTCACCACTATTCATAAGACCATTTCCTCTTAGATTCTGCTTTAAATAATCATAGAAATGAGACTGATTGTCCACACTGAAACACAGGAAACACTCTTCTGTCTTCCTGAAAGCATGCATCTGCCCCTTTCTCTAACCTTTGCCCAGGTGATAGGGAAAGACAGTTACTATTCCAGAGAGACATGAACTTGAGGAATCTATTCAGTCGAAGGGAGATCTTTAAAACATGAGCCCATTATAGTTATCTGTGTAAGCAACACAAAGACATATATGAGTATCATGAATAAATACCAAACCAAAACAAAGTGGTGATCAACAGAAGCATCCAGTATCCTTTCATGCTATATAACTTATGGTGCCTGCAAACATACCCCGTAAATATTCCACTCCTGAGACATAATGATATACTTTAGCAATGCAGAAGTGTACTTCTACCTGTAAACACTGAATATTTGAGGCAAAATTTGAAGAGCCTCATAGCAAACACAGAATAATGTATTTACAAGATAGTGTCTATTAAGATGTTTTAAATAACACAGTCTCACACTTTCTTATATTTCAGTTTCACTGGTTCTCTAGTAAGTGCTCAAGTATTCTGTATGAGGATCATTACAGAGTAGACATGACTTCAAGAAGTCTTGCAATAGACTTAATGCTAACCACTTCCAACAAGCCCCTCTAGACAATTTAACAAACTTCTCTATTTGGGGTTCATTGTCTTCATTGAAATCTGCCCTAGAGTTGAGTGCACTTGGACTTCGACAGGCAACTTCTAGAGTGGGTAGCCATTGGAATTTGTCAGTGAATTGTTTCACAGTGTGAAAGACAGGTCTACATTCTACCTACAGAGAAAATGAGATAAACTATAAGGGAAAATATTAATTGAGAAAATGGGGGAGATGCACAAATTGAAGGAGAGAGTACATTGAGCTCTAGTAATATACTTGAGTGTTGGTAAATATTTCATTCTTTTATAGAGTTTATCTTACAGTTTCCTTACAAATGACTTTTCTACCTATACTTAAATGGTTTGTGAGTGCTTCTATTTCCCTAGAGTCTGTTTTATTAAGGTTGAATAACGGTCTATAACTTTTCATTTTAAACACATATTACTGCTCCAGGGCATGTGTGTGGTCCAAGGATATTGCTCATTAAAACATGTCTTCTTAACTAGAATTGGTTATTGTGAGGATCAAGTTGGCTTTATTCCACAATTCTACAATGATGAAATTTTCTTCCACAAAATTTTAATGCTTCGGTAACTTAATTTACCAGGAGTACTGTGAACTGTCACTAGAACCTTGGAAAGTAACTTCATTATTTTATGGAAACTAGGTCAACACAAGAACTTACCACAATTCTGGAATTTTTTAAGCCCTCTTTCTCTTGGTTGTTTTCTTTAACATGTCAAAATCTCTATTTAGAATCCAATTGCCCCAATTCTATACCCAAATGTGTTTGTAAATAGCAACAAATACCAAAACAAGAGTTGAGAATTGAGCTTCTTTGTAACTACCAAATAGAATTGATTCCTATGCTGTCTCTGGGGTAATGCTGACTCATTTACATTTCTGCAGTGCTCTCCTGGAAAAACAATGTGAGAAATCAGAAAGTAGAGAGTGTGGATATAGTTCAGTGGCAGAGACTTGCTGAGGATGCATGTAAAGTTAGATTTGAGTTCCTGTACCATGAAGAGGCTTGGAGAGCTGAGTCTAACCAGGATTTAAGTAATGTAGCTTCTCATGGCATGAGTGCTGCAGGCTTCCTGGTGAACACAAACAGCCCTTAGGGTCGAATGTCAGATGGGACAATGTGGTGTAAATGCAATGGTTAAGGAACTTTGTGACAAGAGGTCAATTGTTTTCAAGATTTTACAAGGGGATAAATGAGATTTACTGACTACTGGGGTATACAGGTAGAGTTACAGGAAAGACATCAGATAACATGAACTAAAATAATAAGATGTTTTCCTGACTTCAAAGGCCCTATCACAAAGTTTCTCTATAGGAAACAATTTAGAAAGGCTAAAGTGTACTCAAAATGCCAGTATCAAAGCTATACTCAGTCATCTATATGCAAGTATTTATTTTTCATTGAAAACTTTGCTGTGGAAGAAGCATGAGATTTCGTATCATGTAACATCAATTTCAACCAACTACCATTTGTGTGTCGTGGGGGAAAACCATTTAAACATTCTGGGATTCAGTTTCTAAACTTGTGAGATAGATATTAGGACAGCTACCCCTAAGACTACAGTAAATTTGGACAACTCTGTGTGTGTAATCCTAAGATATGACATTATTCAATAAAGAAAATTGATTACTACCTACATCAGCACCATGACAGCATTATCACATTATCGCCATGGTGCTTTAAGATGAGAGAATGATTAGTCTCTTTTGCCCTCCTTAGAGATACTACTGAAAGCACAGTTTGTCTGGCTACTTCATCTGTCCAGTGCAAAGATGTATTATGACATGATTAACTGATGCTTTGGGATGAGGTCATGTTCTTTGGGTAGGGAAGAGGCTTAATGCAAAAGTGGGCTAATGGATACTTGGTAGATATTCCAAGTACTCGTTGAAAAAGAAATATGATCTGTGCCTCTTTGGTGTAGGAGTCAAGTACAGCAATATCTTTAGTGAGGCTCCATGCTAAAACTCAGATACTATGCTGGGGAGAGTAAGTTTTGGAAAATACCATTTCAAATCTGGCATCTAATGATTTTTACTTTTGCAATTTGAATTAAGCTAATAACCTCTCAGAGACTGAATCACCAACCGTGGAGCATACCTAGTCTACACAGATCTAGCTCCATGGGCTGGACCTAGGCCTCCCTGCACATATGTTGTAAATGTGCAGCTTGGTTTTCATGTAGGTCTCAAACATCTGGAGTGGGGGCTATCCCAAAACATGCAGCCTGTATATGGGGTATGGTCTTCTAGCTGGGTGCCTCATCTGGCCTCAATGGGAGAGGAAGCACCTAGCCTCTCAGAGACTTAAAGTGGCAGGGTGGGGGATACAGGAGGAGGGGGTACTCAGAAAACAAGAGATGAAGGATTTTGGGAGGGGGTGACTGGGACAGGTTATAAAGTGAATAAGCAAAAAAATAAAATTAAAAAAGGAAAAAAAATAACCTCTTTGAACTCAGTTTTTGTCTACTAAATACAACATTATATCTTGTCTATTTAAAGATTCTGATATGCAGCTCTTAAGGTAATATTCATATACATAGTAGAGAATTGTATACATAGAAAATTTTCAGTGTTTACCCTAATGCATTGATATTACTGAACTTATATTATCTGGTTCCATGTTAGGGCTTTCTGCTTATTCCATTCCCAGATCATCACACTTTAATGAAGTAGTCTTGAATCATTCAATCTAGCTTCATCTTTGCTGCACAAATAAAGAATATGTTACATTTGTCCATATAGTTATGTTCTGTATTAACTAATAGATTCTTTCTATTGGATGACATATTAAAGGTGTTTAATTATCATATACACACATTAAATGAGAATATATTCATAAGCTCAATCTTTCCATGATATTTTCTAATTGAAATCAAGGAAACACTAAGTGGCTAGTTTTAAGATTTTAAAATGTCTATGTGTTAATTGTACTCTGAGTGAAGTAACTCAAACCCAAGAGGACATGCATGGTTTGTACTCACTAACAAGTGGACATTAGCCATCCAATACGTGGATATTAGTGGATATTAGAACTACAGGAGGTTAACAAGCTGAAGGGCCCAAGTGACAATGCCTCCATCCACCTTGGATGGAGAAGAAAACAATCATGGGAGGCAGAGGGTGTGAGAGACCTAAATGGGAGAGGGGAGGGGGAATGGAAAAGGGGAACATGATCTGGTATGGCAACACAGAAGAGAACCCCTGAGGGCCCGCAGAACGAATGGAAATATGCAACCTCTAGGGTGGGAGGCCGGAGTACCCTCTAGAAAGTACCAGAGACCTGAGAGGTGAGAAACTATCAGGACTCAAAGGACCTTAGATGAAATGCCCAACAGTAGGGAGAGAGAATTCTTAGAGTCCACCTCCAGTAGAAAGACAAATCATCAATTATTTAGCAGGGTGTACAAAGCTTAAAATAAAAATTGCCAGGTTAATCAGTTATTCCTGTTGTTTTAACATAGTATAAAGCAAGAGAGTACAAAGAAGGACATACAGCACTCTTCATTTTCACATGATATTTGAGTGAATAGTTGGAGAATGTAAAAAACTAACCCACAGGACAGTTATTAAATATATTACACCACATCCATGTGACCATACTGTGTGAGGAATAGAAGTGACATCTCTTAGCACTGACTGTAATGGATGTCCATGATATATAAAGAAAAAATATAGAAGAGCAGTATAGGATGTATTAGTAAAAGGGAAATAATATAATATCAGCACTGTTTATCCCTTGTGAAATGATAAGGAATGGCCATAAAGGAATTTAATATCTTAGTTTTCATATTTGTGTAGCATGGTCCAGGGTGGATGTAATATTCTGTTTAATTTCACAGAAAGTGGTGATGGGTATGGATTGTTCCTTTTATGGTTGTTAGGAATATAAGTTACCATCAACATAAATTGTTCAACTGGCTATTCTGACCATGGGGATCAATTACCTCAGAGTTGTTGCTATAGAAAATTTGTTTATTCCCACACTGGACTTCCAGTGTGGGGCAGAGCTTTAGCCACATATCACATATCGCTTTAGGAAGTGAGCGCCTGCATACTTTGAAGCATTTCCCAGCCTCAGATACCATAATTTGTGAGGATCAATAGAACAATTCTCTTATATGTTTTAAATTGAAGAATTTTGTCTCAGTGAAAACTATACAGTTGTTTAGATCAACAATCAAATGGTGCATAGACTTTGAAAAAAATCTTAATTCATAGAGAGAGAAGATATTTTTTCAAAATAAAACCTCTAAAAATAAATTCTATATTTGACCCACAGGAGTTGATCAAAGCAGAAAACTGTTCTGAAATCATTAGGGGAATTTCACATAGGAGCGTAAATTATACAAATGATCCCTTTGCTCTACCTACCACGTCTTCTTTGGAGTTATCAGGGTAATATGAAAGTTTTCTAAACTTTATGTGTCAAACTTTATTTACACTTTTGTACTTCCAGTCATCAAGATTTTATAGTATCAATGAACATGTGAACTCAGATGTTGTATTCATATAGTTGAAGACACAGAATGCAGGATAAATGCATTACAAATAATCCATCTGCCATCTAGAGCTAGATAGCTTCATTTTTTCCATGTATAAAGCCTCTATAACAGATTTCTGTCAATCTATCTTTCATGTCTACCTGTTTCTCTCATAAAAGAACTTTGCAGTTAAAAAAATGAGAAGTTAGGACTCTAAAATCAAATTTGATGTGATATTATTGATAAACAATTCAAAGAAACATGCCAGGAGGGTTTTCCCAATCTTTGTGCTTTAAAAACTGAGTCAGAAACACACACACGCACACGCACACACACACAGCGTGTGCGTGTCGTGTGCGTGTGCGTGTGTAAGAGCCTTAAATACTGACTTGCAACTGTACTTTATGATACGGCACACAAAGCCAGCCACAGGTTTTTGAAGAACCCGTTCTGAAACATAGGTGGAGCAGAATGCAGATAATAAAATTATTAACTAAGTACAAACATCCACTTACTGAAAGTTCCACTTAGGCTTTTTTTTTATTATTAAATGCTTAAAGAATGCATGAATAATTTATAAACCAGTAAATATAAAGACAATGTAATTGAAGTGTCTTACCCTTGATTCCAAAATGTGTAAATATTTCTGAAAGATTCAGTCAAGAAGATAGTCAAAACCACATACATGAAAACTGTCAATAGAATAAGGCTTTTGAAATGAGTGTGCTAAGATATTTGCATCATAATTTAAAGATACATTATTTTAGAAATTCATTACTTCTAAGTGATTCACATTTTTCAAACTGAGAGATATAATTTAGTCATGATACTGGCTCTTTATTATGCAAACACATTTTATGAGCACAAAAGTTGTCTTATGATATACAGCATTCTTGATTAATTTTGCTCCTAGAAGACAGATAATGGGAGATGTATTGTTTATTATGAATTTAATAATTCATATTCTGTTAAACATTCCATATAATGCAGACGTTTTAGGCTTTTTAAGGGAGATTTTTATAGCCAGTTAACTAACATTGAATATCCTGTATTATCAAACCGTCATCGCCTGTGCATGGCATCATCACACATCATTTTTTCCTCAATGACAAGTTGATGATTAATTGCTATATTCTGAAATATAATGACCTCACGTTGTCTTGGGAGAAACATGTAAATAGAATTACATATAAAACTCATATAATATATATGTGGAAAAGGACAATAAGTGAAAGCTTTTCTTTAATGAGCAGTATGCTGCATTCTCTCAAAAGCACAGAATATGAAGGAGAAAATAATGCATGATGAAGAAGCTCTAGTCCTGAGTCTATGATTAACCAGACCAATGACCTGGAAAGTATTGGTTCTTTATCTGTAAATTTGGGTAGTCCAACTAGAGAATATTCATCTCTCAATTCAGTGCATTTATAACAACACACAATGAGGGCCTTTCCAGATATCGCAGCCTCCAAGTTGGATTTTAAGCTAACAGGAATTATAATTTTAATGGGTTGCAGTCATCCAGATGGTCCAAATTAGTAGGTGCACTGAAAGTGATCTTAGGTTATTCAGCATGTCAAAACTGTGCATAATTAAACTTCCAAAATATACTCACCAAATCTTTCTCCTGCTGTACAGTTAACAGTGCAGTAAATAAAACCTTGAGACTCTGATGAATATCACTTTAGTGTTGAAGCACAAGAAATTTAATAACTAATAAGATGTGTTATATAAGCATAGTTTTTGTATTTATTATTGCATTTTCATATACATAAATACCAGATGGAATGCATACATATATCATTGTGTGTCAGTGAAGAAGCAAAGGAGATGGGGAAGAGACAGAGAAGGAAAAGGAGGAGAAAGAAGAGTTACAGAGAGAGGAAGGATGAGAAACAGATAACAAATAAAAAAGATTGGATTAAAGAATCAGCTGGGAACATTTAATTAAAACAACAGTGAAAAAAAATCTTGCTTTATGATTTTTTTTTTACCAATATGAATTTCTATGGTAGCTCATAAACTTCTAGAATATACCTCTATAATAAAATGATCCTGAGTTTCTCTCTAAGAAAGAAGCAGCAGCCACATGGGCACCAACTTTATTTTCCAGTGAATAATTAGCACTGTCTTTGGAACAGGAAAGAAAGGTCTCAGCTTAAGTATGTAGCTCACATGTGAGAACTGTGAAATCAGGAGCCTCCCCAAACTCACATGAGCTGGAGTTTCCTCAACAGCAACATAATGATAATAATTCCTACTCTATTAGATCACTTGGAAAATAGGCAATATAGATAAGGCATAGTAACTAGTTGTTTTCCTTTCAAGAAAGTGTGAATTAAATCTGTATATGATCAAATCTTTCAGCATTGCTTAAAATAGATAATTCAAAGAGCTTGTATTGGGTAAATATGTGAGCATAGGTTTTCTACTCTGCTGCCCTTAAGTCCATTCTGCAGGAGTTTATGTGATATATTCTTAAAGTAATATATCATGCATTTCAGTAGGCCAGTTTTATGAAAAAAGTATCAGTCAAATTAAGACCGAGGGATTTCTATATCAAGTGCTGAAGCGGTAATCAGTCTTCTTAAGTGTTAAGCTCATGAATCAAAGTGAGAACTCAAAATGCCTGTAATTCTTTTTTTTTTTTTAATTTTTAATTTTTTTTTCAGCAAATCAAAAAAAATTTAAAAAGCATTCAAACAGAATAAAATGAAAAGAAACAAACAAGCAAAATACCAAGGGTCAGATATACTTATACAAGAATTCTATAGAGCCTTCAAACAAGCAATACTTTTTGAGTTATGTTTTAAAAAATTCAGAACCACAATAAGCTCCTTCACAAAGCAAATAATATTGAAATAGTGAAATCAAGTGTAAACCAACAAAAATATATAAATTATAGTCCAGTATCCCTCATGAGTATACATACAAAAATTCTCAATGAAGTAGTTGCAAACTGAATACAAGAGATATAAAAAAATAATATTCCATGAATAACTGAATAACTGTTTTTTTGTTTTGTTTTGTTTTGTTTTTGTTTTTTAGAAGACCATACTCCATATACAGGCTGCATGTTTTGGGATAGCCTGCACTCCAGATGTTTGAGACCTACATGAAAACCAAGCTGCACATTTGCAACATATGTGCAGGGAGGCCTAGTTGGTTGGTGCCTCAGATAGGAAAAGTTGATATTCAGAGAAAAGATAGTGAAACACCAAGACTAAGTTAGTTGGTGGGATTTCTTTTTTGGGGATCCTTTCCTTTCCTTTTCCTTTTCCTTTCCTTTCCTTTCCTTTTTCCTTTTTCCTTTCCTTTCCTTTCCTTTCCTTTCCTTTCCTTTCCTTTCCTTTCCTTTCCTTTCCTTTCCTTTCCTTTCCTTTCCTTTCCCTTTCCTTTCCTTTCCTTTCCTTTCCTTTCCTTTCCTTTCCTTTCCTTTCCTTTCCTTTCCTTTCCTTTCCTTTCCTTTCCTTTCCTTTCCTTTCCTTTCCTTCCTTCCTCCCTTCCTTCCTTCCTTTCTTTGTTCTTTCTTTCTTTCTTTGTTTCTTTGCCAATCTTAGTTACTTTGTGGCATAGCTATTCAACATGTTGACCTAAGGACAGCTTGTTGAAGAGTATGTGGGAAGGCTATATATTCTCCTTGTAACATTTTGCAAAACTGGTATTATTTCAAAATAAAAGTATCCCAAATGTTTACATTTGAAAATCGATAATTCTAACATGCAACCAGGTCTTCCATATAATCTTCACAACCTCACTCACAGCTCTTACAAATTATGCTCTGTCACCAGGGAGCTTTTAACATTGTCACCAATCCATCTTGGTTCTTGCATGTCCATATTATGAAGGTGGTTCACACTAGTACATTCATTGCAGCCATGAGCATCTTTCTTGATTTCAAGTAAGAGTCAATAACAGAAACAGTTCAGGACCTGTCAGTACTATGGGACAGAACTTATCCTAGATAAGTTCTAAAGAAACGCATATTTCATTAGCCTAACAAATAAACCGACAGTGACAGCGGTGTGGCAATTAGGTTACATAAACTTATAACTATAAAAACACATCATTAGGTTATATTTTTAAACTTCCATATGCCACCCAAACTCAGGCATAGAGAAACATGCAATGCCATCTTCATGACAGATTTTCTTAAATTCACTGGTTTTCCCATCTCTCTTGACATTTCATTGAAATTTTAATACTCTACACTTTGACATTTGACAGGTTTGCTTCAACTAACTTTGTCAAGCAGGAGCATCTGTTTTAAAATGGCAAACTATGTCCAATCATCCCATCTTCCTTTTTGTTAGATTCATGGGCCATTTTAACAAGAACTGTTTTTTTTTAATTCTGTGATATTCAAAGGGGTGTTTGTAAATGATGCTCTGCAAAACACCTTCCATTTATTTTCTTTAATTACTGAGATGGTCTTCTGGGGGTGTAAGGCCAGATAAGAGTGAGATGAGTGTGATTTGTTTTCACAGGGTAGAATCAAATTTTGTTCAATTTCAGACACAAATTATGAATTCTCCTAAGAGTTACAAAACATAACACCACGGACAGCAATGACTATGTAAAAATAGCATTTGGAAGCAAGCCAGAGAGCAAACGGGTTGTTGCTTGCTTTTTCTTTGTGTATGCAATAACTACATAAGAATGTTTCTGTGACAGGTCTTGATACAGAGAACATGGTAGTAGATATCAGCCACACAAGATGGCATATTCTTCACTTTTGATGAATAGGAGGCAAGAAACCAAGGTGATCAAACCATGATAGATTACTTCTTGGTAGTTCATCAGTAGTTTCTGAGACAGTAATGGGTCAGATTGTATCTTACAGTAGAAGCATCTTGTAGCCCTAAGACCCAGGCCCTTATTGTATTTTCCATCATAATTACTGCAGAAGCCTGGGGAAAATGAGTGGTATCTGTGGGGTACTAAACTAAAGTGTGGGGTGCCATGTTTATAAATTATTAACCTTGGAACACTCAACCCTAAATGGAATGTCCCCCTTCCCACCGAGCTCAGGGAACCTGGTAGAAAAGCAGGCAGAAAAAGTGTAAGAGACAGTGGGGATAGAGGACACAGAGAAAATAAGGCACCATGAACAAAGCTCATATGAACTTAAAGACTGAAACAGGGCCACCATAGGTCTGGACCAGGTCCTCTGCAAATATATATATATATATATATATATATATATATACATGGCTTCCAGGTTAGTGTTCTATGGAATTCCTGAGTGTGAGAACACTTGGGTCTCTGATTCTTGTGCCTTCTCTAGGGATCTTTTCCTTCTATTGGGTTGTCCTGTCCAAATTCAATGTAGGAGGAGAAGGCGAGAAGAAAGGGAATGAGAAGAAGGTAAGAAGGAGAAGACAAGGAGGAGAAGAAGGAGGAAGAGGAAACTGAGGGGGCAGGGCAAGGAGAATAGAGGCATAACTAGTTAGTGTAGCATGGTTCTTAAAGTTCAAAGCTGGGCAGAACTACAAGATATATTCACATCACAGCGTTCCTGCACATTGTGGCAGTTTATAGGACCTTTTGTGTTTATTTGTTATTATTATACAGTTGTAATTGAAAACATACATCATCATTCCATCAAGGGCAGTTCATCTCTGATATACGTTTCCTGATTCTGTTAATTAATTTTATTATTTGGCAGTAAATTTTATTAAGTGTGACTCATGCGGTAATTTACTATACATATAAACAATAGAATCAGCATTTATAACTATACTAAATATTTTCTTTGACCATAATTTTTACAAGGAGCAGTTGAAATCAATTGATAGAGTGCCTTTATTTTGGTAAGAAATAAATCTTTTAGTTTCTAATTGTCAGAAAAAAATTAGGGAATCACTGACTAGCAATCATTTAAGAGATCCATGCATATATTGATACTAAGATACTAATGAAAAATTAACAGCCCTTCCCCTATTAACAAGGACTGAGGGGTTAGAGAAACTTTTATTGCTGATGTGGCTCAGTGGTTCACTTACTTAAGTAGGATTTGTGTGAAGAGACTTTCTGGGATTTCATAACAATACTACACCTAGTTAGTTCTGTGATCTTTACTAACCCATTTCTACAGAGCTGGCGTGCTAAAATAAGGCAATGGATATAAGCTTTTCATTTATTTAATGAATGTTCAATAAAATATATATAATCAGAGATGTTATGCAATTATGTGTGCGTGGCCATGGAAAAATTCACATTAAGTATCAAATATTCTTATTTGAGCAACAAAAATATCACTTGTCAAATATATTGTGAGCAGGGTAATCCAATACAAAAATATATTATATGAGAGTAATATTAATTATTTTATTTTGCACCTTGTTTTGATAAGGTCTTTTGATACAGTAAGCTCTAAATAAATAAATAAATAAATTTGCTGATTGTTATCCACAAAGTAATAAAAGATTATACAGGACAAAATCCATCCCTTTAAAAGCCGTGGTCATTAGTTGCAAATAATAGGAACTATCCTGGGTTAAATTAAATAGGAAAGTATTTATTAAACTGAAAATGAACATTATCATAAAACAGGAGAGGAGCAGTAAAAGCTATGTGATCAGAAGCAAAGTTCAGTCTCATCATTTGCACCGCAGTCAATGGGCTACAACTGGGGGTTCACTGTAAATGCCATGGACATAGGCTACTGAGCACGGTGATACACACATACAAACTGTAGCTGCTTTTCTCCACAGACTCGATGCTTCTGGTTGTTTCTTCTCACACTATGTACCTACAACTCAAAAAGTATATGACTGGTGGTGTTTTGTCTGCATCCACCTTCCAGTTGTAAAGCAGGGAGATTGTGAATACCCGGCTTTTCAGGGGATGTAAATTCTATATTATATAATGGAATTATTAATTTATGAAGAAAAAGATGAAAGTATCCAATGTCCTCTAAAAGCACACAAATGAGTAGATAGAGTTTAATAAAGGTACAAATACTTATGTACAAAGTGGAGTGTGTTAGTTGTATTAGAGATATAAATAAGGAAGCTTATAATAAATACAAATGCTTAAAGGTATGAGTTCTATCAGCAGACCAACTGACGTAACATCTAGGCTTAGATACTGCTTCATATTGGCAGTTGACTCATTGAGAACTGCATTCTCCAGCTTGCTTTGCTCTACAGTTTCGAGTGAGGTGGGAGAGCTGTCAGTCAGACGTGCTTGCTGAGACTTGAATGCAGAGCTGGACTGAGTAGAGAGAGAAGTATAGCTTACAGATTCTAGGGCATTGCATATATTACATAACAAGCAGGGACGTTCTGGTTCAGTGGCTGAGTAGTAGCCCCTGTATTCATCAGACGGTCACACTAACCCATGAGCAGCTGCTTCTTTGGCAACAGAAGGCTGGGCTGCAATTCTGGGAGTCACATCAGAAATCTCAGCCTAGTTTCTATTTCTCCAGTCCTGTCAAGAATTCTGTATGTCCAATTAACCTCTTCTGCTTAAAACCTAGCTACACAGTTATATTTGTTGCAACTAAAGATTAAACAATACACTCACTCCCTGGCCTTTGTGTGCTTCTATTTATCCAACTATGTATGTATGTATGTATGTATGTATGTATGTGTGTATGTGTGTGTGTGTAAGTATGCAAGTATCTGTTTACACACACACACACACACACACACACACACACACACACAGAAACACACTACTCAACTTCCCAAAAGTCCTATATCCTCATATGTACTGATGATATTAGTAGCTGTCACAGGAGATTGGGTGAAGGCTAGCTATCATGGAACCATAATAGTCACTATTTGATATATGGTGATTCTTAATGCTTATGATGAAAACAATAATGATGTCATTAAATAGTAACCACTGGGTTGACTGTCACAGAGATTAGCACGGGCGTGGGGAATAGAGTTAGAAGCCATCACGAAGAAAGAGATTTGATTTTCAAAAAATAACCATCATTATTTAAAGCCCACGAAAAGGGAGAAATCTTGGAGAGGTAATGCAGTGAGTCAAATTTTGGATGTGTCACAGTTCAGTGGGCTGCAACTGTCAAATGAAAACAAGATACATTGTCTGAAAGTGCTGAGAGAAGGGCTGTGGGTGTGCTTAGGGGTATAGCTTAAGAGGCTCACGTCATGTTTCCAATTTTCACCCTAAACACTAAGCAACCCACAGCTGTGCCAATTTCTCCTAATCCTGCCTGATGGAGGATCAACTGAAGGACAGCTAGGAAGAGACACTATCCACTGCACGACAGCAGCATTGACACAATTCTTCAGTTGAAAACAAAACAAAACAAAACAAAAACAAAAACAAAAACAAAAAACCTAAACAAATGGGTTTGCTGTCCTCTCCTTCCCCCATGAAGCTTGAGCATGGAGGACCTTCACTGCATTTTCAGAGGAATCATAAAGATTGAGAGCAGGAATCAGCGTAGTGGTAGAAACTTTAAGAGTGGGAGGGCATCAGATTCTGAAAGATGCTCAATGCCACTTTCTGGACAGAGCATCATTTCTTGGCAAAGCATCATTTCTGAGCAGTGCACCATTAAATACCCATTGTCCTGAGAGACCCAGAAGCTCACTTTGTCTTTAAAAAAATGTTTCAGTTTGAAGGTCTGTAGCCTTGTCATTCTTCCCTTTCCTAACCTGAACAGCTCTGTTCATCAAACACAGCCAGAGGAATGTGTTTCTCTAGGAAGCCTCTGGCCAAGGATGGGCTTTATAGTTGGAAGTTGGAAGTCACTGAGTTCAGCGTGTTCCCTTTTTATATAGTATTCACAACAATGTTCTTGAATTGTTACAGGATAAAAGTCTAATTGAGGATCAATTCTGTTACTAAATAATGTTATCTTCAGTCACTAAAAGTCTGGATGCCCAAAAAGCATCTCTGGTTCACATAAAAGTCTTGACTGATGCCAGAACGAAAACCAAACACCTACCTGTGGGCAGGCAGCAACTCTGCTGTACTAGAAGCTGTATCACCTTTTACTTTGCACACTGTATTGGGAAGAGCCTAGTGACGTGTTGAGGTAAATGAAACGAATAAGTAAGACTTCAATTACAAGAGTGGAAAGTACTAGTTTCATAGCACTGAGCTGTGCTTTATTTATTTTTACCCCATTAGGATTAATAAATAGTGTTTTCCTTTGCCAATACAAAAATTGTCATTGGAATTCTAATGTGCTTCAGGTTCCTTTCCATTTTGGTGACTTTTAAATAAAGCAAAGACACCTGAAGATATGAATAACATGAATGTAGGGTTTTTATTCTTCTCTGAGATCTAATGAATATGACAAGTCATAGGATTTGAGAGCAGAAAATCCTTGGCAGGTGCTGACACTTTATCAAATAGATACTCTGGGCTGCTCCAGATCTGTTAGACAGTATAGTGGGTATGAGGATTTTAATTTCCATCTGTAATTATATTCTTTCTTCTTTCAACCCTATGTTCTATATTAGAAAGAAGTTGTCCACATAACCTGTGTCATTTAATGCCTTCATCCATGCAAACATAGTGTGATGAAATGATATTCTACAATCCTCAGCCTGGAAGGATCTGTAGACCCCATGGCACAGAATCAAAATATATTTAGTTTTATGTTTTCTATGATGAGGATGTTAAACTTATATGAATCCACCTTATATTTTAGTATTGTTCAATAAATTTCTGTGTGAGGACAGAAATATCTTAACAGTCTGCTCTGTCCAATATGGCAACTCGCAGCTACACAGTGACTAAGCATATCAACATAAACATGGTACAACCAATGAATTAAATCTCTAATTTTATATCCTTTTGCTAAATATGAATTTAACATTATATATCACATTGGAAATCATGACTACATAATATATTCATAAATATATGTACATTTATATGTGCATGATATCAAATTATTGTGTTTATTAATGGACCTGGTCATATAAATTATATTTTATTTAAAACAGAAATAAATAACTGTTTTAAAAAGAAAGACATTATTGAGTAAAAGAGGTTTTTTTTGCCCCGATTAAGATATGCTCTTCACATCTAAGGTGGTGGTTTCAAATGTTGTCAGAACTGAATGGTAGAAGAATTCAACTTCAAATATCAAAGTCAGAAATAACACCTGCCCAAGGTGCTAAAATTCTACCAATGCCTATAGGACTTATCTCTGTCCACTGGGGACTGATAACTATTTGCCTGGACCATAGTCCAACAAAATATCAAACATAACAAGGATGGGAAGATACAGTCTAGCCTTCTGCAAGCCTAGATAAAATTCTAGAAACCATGAAACCCAAACAGCAATGACAGCTGACTATTATGCAATGACTGAGTGATTATTTGCAATGCTTCTGGCTTTTTGTTGAATAAATAATTATCACTAGGCTTTACTATAGTGGTGGAGGAATATATTAATTGAAATTAATTTGAAGGTCATTTAAAATTCTGGGTAGTTTTATTCCTTTATGCATCTCCATTTCTCCCTGTCCAGTGCAGATATAAATAGTCATAAATACATTCACTTCTATTGAGCTTTGTGAGGAAGAACAGATTCAGAAGGACGAAGATTATTTTTAAAAGAGTGCATTTCCATAGGGTCTTACTCGTGTCTTAGCTAATACTGCACAGATACAACTGTAAAATGTAATCCTATAAGAAAAATTTGTGAAAAAAGTAAAGTGGCTAAGTTATAGTAGACAAGCACAAACACACATGCATGGACACACACACACACACACAGGGAGAGAGATTTGAACCTTAGCAAGGATGCGATTTTTATCTTTTCCTAAACAGCATCGCTCCTCGAGGATATGCAGATGGACTCTGCAGCCTTACATAAACCAGTACTGCCTTATCATCCTTTAATTAAATTCTTTTCGCTTTTGCTGGTGACAAGTAACCCTCAACCCACAGCTACTTAGAAACTATTTAATCTCATCACTTTCCCAATAAAATAATTTCTTCATGCCCAGTAAATGTTCTTGCAAAATACAGCCACCCATTTGATTTTCACCAGCTATAATTGCCTAAAGCTTTTCTTTAACTTTTCTGACCTAAATTGCCTTTTGGCATCTTTTAGCATTGGTCTATTTTTCCCTCTAGGTCAGATACAGTCAAGTTTCTTCAGAGAGAATCTTGCAGTAATTATCCTATCCTGTTCAATTGCTACATCCATCCCTCCCAGCTCCAATGTTACTTCCTCAAGGTAAATAAGTCTACACAACTCCAACTCCAGTTTCTTCTATTATGTCTTTAAGCTGTCCGTTCTGTATATTATTTACATTTACTTCAGTAGTTCTAATTGTCAAATCTCTCTCAAAAAGGGTTCTGTGTTTAATTGAGTCCAATATTCTAGGAGTAATTTGATAATATCGATGATGATGTTGTCTAGAGAATCATTAGTCTTGGCATGACACAGAAATGGTACCTTGTTTATCTCAGTATCTCTGAACGAATAGTATTGTATGACTAATAAACAATAATTTGAAGAATAGCAGCTGCTACTTGTCTAATTCACTGAAGAAGCGATAATGAGTATTCTACCTACATTCCAAAATAGCCCCCATCACTGTATCAGTTTAGCCCAGAGACCCATCAGCTCACTGCCTCCTCCATTCTAGAATTACTGATGTATTATAAGGTGAAGCTGACATTGTAGTAGTCATGACCTAGACAGTCCATACTGACCACTTAAAATTCTCAAGATGGATTTTAAGGTTTGTTCTAAGTATCATTTGTTTAACTTAAAGAATTACTTTATCCTGCCAACATTATTTAATTTACTAGAATATTGTATTTTATTCTTTTTATTATATCCATAAGCTTATTATAAGGCATGGTAAATAATTAATGTCCAATGAGTGCTTCATAAAGTAATTATTGAATGAAGGAATGAATGGACGGATAGATAAATAAATTCATTTTTTTGTTCCTTACTCTAGGCATGCTAGACAAAGGTTACACTTTCTCTACCAAACCAGGATATTTGTTCTCAACATGTTGATTGATTATCATAATTTAACAACAGTATTGGGACCAATGTGATTTGAGAGATGAGAAAGGATAGGAGGAAAAAATGATGAAGAGAGGGAAGGGATCATAGATAGAAGAAGGGAAAGAGTCTGATGATTCCCTGGGCTACCAATGGAAACAATTGACTAAGGTAAATATTACTGAGGTATCAGGCATCATCTATTAACCTCTTGTTTATGGGCTAGAAATTCAATACATTCAGCAAAGTGTAAAAATTAAAAGGCTCTTCATATCACTTGCATTGTTAAAAATAGCATCATATTTGATTTTCTAAAATGATTATTAGAAGTCTGGATAAATCTATAAGTACCAATTCATTTTAGAACAGACTATTTAGAATGGAACATTAAGAAAAGGGTTGATTTAATCTGGTTATACAATATCAATGTCTTTCCCAAGACATATCAATTATCTATGATCACACCAGCACGTTATTGTTATTCTGCTTTTTAGGGGCCAAAGGATACTAGAGAGATATCATTTTTACCTATTTGATTCTGTTTCCCTGGGTATAAAGACAGAAATATTACCAACTATTTCATTTCACTGGGCAACTAGAAATAGAAATGAAAATGTAAATTGAAATAATGTATTGTGTAAATTTTAAAATTACCATTTTCAAGTTGCAATTTAACCCCTGAGTGCTGCTGGTTTCTGCTGATATTCCTTTTTTTTTAAAAAAAAAAAAAACCCAAGGTTTTTGTTATTTTTATTTTTTTGAGAGGACAACAAAGAACTTGAAACAAAATCACTATAATTCCTCTATCCATGCAAAAACTACGATTCTTTATGAGTCCAGTAAAATTTTTTCCTCCAATAACATAACCATAATAAAAATAAAGTGGCACCCAGAAGCAAACTTTCTTTTTAAGAAATCCTCCCACTGAGCATCTGAAACCGCCTAAGAATTTGGTCTTTGAGAAATATTGTACCATAAGTTAAGCACGTGTAACAAGCAATGCCATCTCAAAGATATTTACATAAAACTAATCATTGAAATCCTATAGGACAGCTAAGTTAACTAGTCTTATAATGCAAAGAACTAATTTGGAAATAATGATGAGTTAGAATATAAGCATCCAATTAGTTTCTTTATAAGTGTGTGTAAATTTAATTACCCCTAGAAGCTGTCTTTTTTAAATGAGCAAAAATATGCACAAAGATTCATAAATGCTCTATGTCTGCTCAGAACAGTGATTTGGACTCACGCTGCCTGCCAGAGCTAATATTTTTCTCAAAGACAGAAAACGTCTCACAGTCCAGCTACTTGCTGTACTGAACACTGAGTTAAAATTGTCTATTTCTAACTATGGACTGGGATAAGATACAAAAGTGTTCCAAAACATTGGTAGAAAAAAGCAGACCCAGGCTTTTCCTTTCTTTTAAATCAGCTCTTTGTGATGTCTGGAATGCAGAATGATGACAGAATCTATGTTTTAACCCCTCCCCCTCCAGCAGGGCAGATGACTAATTCATTGTCATGAAATCCATGGTGCCAAAAAGCAATCACGTTACAAAACAAGTCAGCATCATAAATAAAATAAACATACTTACCTAAAGGCTCACACACACATGCTTGTGAGCGTGCTCACACTCACACACCTACACCCACACCCACACATCCACACACCCACACACCCACACACCCACACACACAGTCTTGCTTACTGAATGGCCTTTGGCCTTCTGCAAGAAGCTAAGTTTCCAACACTGACAATCCTGCTTCAAAGCAAAAACAAGCAAACAAAATCCACAGTCTGATCTTCCTAATGCAGTCAGTCTTCATGGCCACAGTCCACATTCACATATCAACTATAACGGATAACATTTATGAGTTTCAAGGACAACTGGGACATTTTATCACATGCTGTCACCTTTACATTTTTTTCCCTCGGGTTTATCTTAATCCTTTGCACCAATTTCATATCAAATCAAATGCCCGAACAGCCTGTGATTTCCTTTTAGGGTATTAGTACTGTTTCTATTGACAAATCACACTTTTCACTAAATATGTTCCCCAGGATTGAGAGATGGATGTAAGAAGGTGGCAGCATCAAGGCAGGGAGAAACTGTCAATGTTTGCCTGGACCAAATTTCAAATACTCCTCTAGCAACTTTGCCAAGACCATTGATTGAGGCATGATCCTGCTTAGCAGGCCTTTGGCTAAGGTGAGCCTCAAACCAGGAGTCCAGCCCAGCTGGATCCACAGACACTTACAGCTTTCAATCTCCAACGTGCAGTTTTGTTCATCCAATGGATACCGCCTTAGGTCCATCATACAGGCAGCCGTAGTTGTGATTCTAGAAGAGAAATGGCAATGTGAGTGTTTAGTGCTTAAAGCCAAGTGCAGAAGAGAAAAACAAAACAAAACAACAAACAAACAAAAAAATAGCTCTCTTAGAGACGGAATCCTAGCCTAAGCATCCAAAAAGGGAGTGATCATCTTTTGGAGACCATTTTCCTTCACAATTCTTCTTCTGGCTTCTGAAGAGTATGGATTATATAAGTTTCCAATGGGTCACTACGGACTTGCACCAAAATCACCTAGATGTGTTTCAAAGACAATTCTTTCAAGTCTCCAGAACGCCTCTGGGGTGAGGTTGCTCTAGTTGTATCTCAGGTGACCAGGGTGGTGACAAAATATTTCAATGACTCTCACATTTGTTTTACTTCATCCTTTTGCGAAACATTAAAGTCTAATCTTCTACCAAGTTTACTTTGGATCTGTCATTTTTCATGCTTAAAGATCACACAGTACATTGTGTCATTAACATACAGCCCACATTGGTCTATCTATGCCTGATCTTTTTGTCCTAAATATTCTGATGTTCTCTTGGCTACTTAGAAAAAGAACGAAGAATGAAAGTTCATATTTTTAGATTTGACCAACCTACTTTTGCTCAATTGTGAGAAGCTCAGAGTTCTGCTAGAAATGGAAAAATGAGACAGAGCTTTATTCTGAGGAAATAGTCTAGACTATACTTTCCAAGCTATAACTATATTGTGTGGAACCAAACCAAGAATCCACCTAGCCTCATTCTGGGAATATACTTGAGTGAATCGACACCCCGAGATGTAGACTGGGAATATGTAATTGGTTATTCACAATGATGTTTCTTAATTTGAGTTTACTTTAGTACAAAAGTACTTCCAAGAGCAGGTTTCTAGCTGATTTTTTTCCTTTATTTAGTAAGTCCTGCAAGTCACTCTGCCTCAATTATCTAATATCCCACTTTCTCCTATGAATCTGTCTCCATTGGTTCTCCTACAAGTCAGTGCAGGAGCTGGGCCTCAGACCTTTCCATTGTGTCCCTGATTCCATCATCCACACAAAAACATAAAGTACATCTCATCTGTTAAAAATATACTGGCTATTCTAAGAGAATTCAAACTCTGACTTTGGCAACTCTTTCTCATGCATTATGTTTCTCTTTTTCTTTCCCACTAGCCTCTCCTGTTGTGTTTTCTCACAATGCCTTTCCACCTTCACCTTTGTTCTCTATGTGGGTAACTGCATTCCACCTGTCCCCATCCCCTCTTCTGTCACTCAAATCCTTCCCCCTCAGGAAAGTTCCTCCTGAGCAGCCTATCCAGTGTGACTGTCTTAACTCATGCTCCATCTTAGCTTTCTGTTCACTGCCTTCAAGCAATTACCACAATCTGGAATTAGCTTGCTAATTGTTTTCTCAGAAGACTCTGTTTCTTTCAATATAATTTAAGCTGCTTATGGCCATAGACTCTGTTTAATTCAGTACAAAGGCATTCAATAAATATCCGCTGAATGAGAAAAAAAACATTAATTTATAATGAGGCAAGCAGTTGGATTTGCTCATTACAAGTCTTTGCATTTGGAAGAATATTTTATTGCTTTACTTCTATTCTGACTGAAAATGGTATTGTGTCTTAAGTTAGAGATGTTCCTTTTGTAGGTTGAACAATAAATGGAATTTAATCAATTTAAGTTACATGAAGAACATCATTTTCAAGCTATTTTATCAATTTGACTGCTTCGACTTTCAATGAGATTTATGTTGTACTTAAATTCTACAAATTACATTTAAATGAATATTCACATTTAATATTCTCATGACATGGTACTTAGATGGATGTTTCTTTCTTGGCCCACTGTTTCCTCTTAGAATTTTGTGTGACTTTATAGATTGATACACTCTGAATTGCCTCTAACCTACAGATTACAAAAGGAAATGAAATTTAGGAAATGGTAGATACACCATACCCCAGTGCTGTTGTGTAAAATGGTTAAATGGATTCCTCTCCCCTGACACTAGTAGAAATTATTTACTTAGTCTGGTAAACCAATATAAAAGACAAGACTGTTAGAGGGACATTACTATAAATTCAAAAAAGTGAGAGAAACAAGTACTGAAAGCCAGCTGTGTAATTGAGGTGAAGTTTACTACATCTTGTAGTGCACAACTCTGCTGATACATATGTATAGCAATTAATAATCATGAACTATACTGTATACACTAAGAAAACCAAATCCACTGATGCTCTTACAGAAGGAATGTGTTTTCCTTATGTTTTAAAATTAAAGTGAAAGGAGGAGTGACTGACACTGTGACCGTGTTAGTAGTAGTATGTCACCTAGGGTGTATGAAGCCCTGGGTTCACTCCCCAGTACCATATAAAACAGGTTCGTAGCTGGAGAATCAGAAGTTTAAGATCAAATATAGTAAGTTTGAGGACAGATTGGGTACACAAAGTGTTGTCCAAACAACAACAGTAGGAACAGCCAAGACAAAAACAACAAAAGTATTTTTCTTATAATATTCATACCATTTATTATTTGTTTGTTTCATTTTACTTCTTTTTTAACATTATAACTCAGAAATCTAGTAGATCCTATGGATATTTTAATTTAATGTTTGCAGTTTGGGTTTCTATTGGCGTAAATTCCAAACTCTGGGACTAAAACTATCCATTTTAAATCTTGATCATGTCTATAAAAACTAGTCAGCCCTCTGATAATTTACTGGCATTCTATGCATACTGGAAATAATTGCCCACCAAGTTGTCTGTGGGATGACAAATGGAAGGATATGTAACTTAAAAAGTGCTCTGCAACTTTTGATTCGTCTGCAATGAGCAGATATCAAGACAACTCATTTTATCATACTTCATTGAAAAGTGAAAAAGTGCTTGCTTGCAAAAATAAAGAAATGTAAATACACATGTGTGTCCATTCTCAGTCAGGCATATTCATAACTATGAATATAATAGTGATACCATGTAAATATATAACATTGCTACATATATTGTATATATCATAAACCTAGATATTTCCCAAGTGCCCACAGGATTCAGGAATCATATATTTTGTCTTAATTTGTATTTAAAAGACATGTTTCTGACACATGGCCACTAACCAAAATTAAAATAATAATAAATCAGCAAACAAAACAGAGAAGCACAATCCAATGTAAGCACTAACTGGCAAATTAAGAATTTTGAGGTGATGCTTACTAAGGGCCAAATATATCTCATCCTAAAACTTTTACATAAATTTAATAATTAAAATCATTTTAGGGAAGAAAGTATCCTGTACTGAATCCCATTCAGAAAAGGCCAGTGGCAAGCATCTATGCCTGTTTTATTCATAATAGGGCTGAAGTTCCACAGCTTCAGCTCTAATGAATATTCTTAGCACTATTGATGAGCCTTAAAATCACTGAATAGTATTACTAGGTTTCTTTGAATAGAGGCTTACAATCAGTTACATAAATGCCCTGGTTAAAGATAGCAAGATCCAGAAGATCAGAGAATTTTCTGCGAGATTGTGTCTCCTAGTAATTAATATCAGAAGCTGCATCCATAAATTTTCATCAATATGACTCTCAAAGCATGAGCTGAGCAAAGTTGACACTGATAGACATGCCAAAGTGGACAAAAAAAACAAAAAAAACCCCATGAGGCCTCAACCCTACAGAAAGGACTAGAGGCAACTAAGAAATATTGAGAGGAGAGAAAAAATTTTCCCATGGAAAAAGCACACCTGTTGGTTATCTAACACGAAGCTTGAAAAATACATAAATAGTATTATGCAGACTAGCTTAGTTTTAAAACTTAACAATGTGGAGACAGCCTTAGCTTTTAGGTAAACCAGTCAGTTCCCCTTCAGAATGCACCTTCCTTATGAGTGGAGAACCTCCAATAGTCTAATGTTAACACTTTCAGCAGAGTTGAACTTTGTTGAAGAATGAAAGTTTTACTTAGAAATGCCTATATTTTATTTGGAGCAAGAGATCGTGGATAAACTTTTCCCTACTTACTCAGCAGCTACTATTACTTTATAATGCCTTGTATCATGAATATTAGCATAAAGAGAAAAATCCTAAACTAAATATCCAGCACTGCCTAAGGAGTCACTAATGGCATTCATAAATCAAGAAATACAAAAGCTAACCCAACATTTTCTATCAAAGCTATACTTTACATTTTTTGTAGTTTTAGAGTGCACAAAAATCTATCAGAATATGAGTATAGCTAAAGATGGCTGCTAAGCAAAAGGAAATACTGCTTTTCCAGGTTCAAGATGAAACACTTGGAATCACAATATATGTGAGCAATCTAACACCTGGCAGTAGACTCTTTAGGAGATGACTTGGAAGTCGAAATCATGGTTTCATTTGTACAGCCTATGAGAATCTGGGTGAGGTTTCAAACAGAGATAAAGCACATGAATTAAGTGATTTTAAAATGACTCTGAATTCTTTAATAGATGATGTTATACTTATTCATCAAGAAAATTTGTTTTTATCCATATCATTGTTTGCTTAAAATATCAAATGTGCTATCTTGAACTATGATTTGTACCAGTGTTCTAATGCACGCTGTGCTTTTGTTTGCTCAACTAATACATTTACTCAAAACAACAACCAATTATAACTGCAAGAGGAAAAGAAGATCTTCTGGTTTTAGTAGCCAAAATACCCACAGGAAAATGAAGAATTTTAAAAACAGGGAGATGGAGAGATGGTTCAGAAGTTAAATATGCAGGCTGATCTTGCCAAGGACAAGAGTTAGTTCCTAGCAGGCACGTCTAGTAGCTCACAACTGTCTGTGGTTTAGCTCCAGGGTTCCAATGCCCTCTTTTGACTTCTGTAGGCTTTGCACTTACGGGCATAAACCTACACAAACACACAGAGACACAGTGACACACACACACACACACACACAGAGAAGAGAAAAGAGAGAGAGAGAAGAGAGAGAGAGGAGAGAGAGAGAGAGAGAAGAGAGAGAAACTGACTAAAAATAAAATCTTTAATGAGGTCAATTACCTAAATGTATATCAATTTTTGAGGTTTTCATACAAACAATTAAAATTTCAAAGCAGCAAAATTCTAAATTTAAGTATTATGATATTAACCCAAATTATAAAATGTTCCAAAGGCCTTCTCTTTCCTTAAAAGCCTTTAAAAGTGGCTTTCGAAGAGTGCTACCATATTTGACATCATTCTGCATCTTGTGATCACTTTTGTTGGGAAACAATCTTTCACACTAATTCATATGCAATCAGCTCTTACACTTTGTTGATTAAAAAGAATATAGATAAAGGAGGTGGGTGATTTCTTAAGTGGAATTCTAATGTAAAAACACACAATATTAATTTATCAGTTATTTAATAACTTATAGATACTTTAATACTATGGAAACACTGTTTCTCATTTAAGCCTAATTATTATTCTCACATAACAGATACAAGTCGTGGAGTACATTTTCAGAGTCACACTGTGAATGGGAGAAGAGGAATTTTTTTTTGTGGCAGGAATTTGACTGAACAGTCCACATATTTAAGAATGATCTAACTAAGCTTGATAGATAACCTTGACAGTATGGTATTGGTTCTCCAGAAGTCTGTTACGTACATTCTGAATGAGTTTACTTGTTCTGTATTCATACTTTCATGGTATGACCTTGAGATGGTGTAATTCTGTTTTACCCACACATGCAAATGTTGTATTTCACAGATGTTTATTCTGTTTTACTCAATTATGTAGATCAGCCCACCCCAGAGAAGTAAATACAAGTTCTCCCTTAGGAGTCCCTGTTAATACTCTCTCTTCTCTGATTGAAGGTCCTCCTCAGCTCCTCCCAATTTTTTTGTGCCTTGCTAGCCTCTCCAAAGGCCTTGTGCTTACATTAAAACCTCCAAGACTCTTGCGTAATTGTTTTTAAAAGCTCCTTTGAAGTCCTCTTACAGAGTCACATGCACTACTATGCTCAACTTTGTAATCACCCGAAAAAGTAAGATTGCTGGCAATCATGTTCCCATTTGATAAATCATGCATTTCAGATTAGAGCTATTTGTGTTCTTCTGCAGATGTTTGGCCTTCTGCGACTCTTTCATTTTCTGTAATCTTATGCTCTGCAAAGATACTGTGACCATTAAAGGGCTACCCAGGTCTCTGCCACAAATGCAGACACTATTATTTAAGAAATTTCCCTAAATAAATAGCCTGCTTCTGCAATGCAATGAGGTCTCTAGCAAGGTCTCATTTAGTGAGGACATAAAGCCCCTTCATCACAAACATTAATATAAATGTCCCAACCTAGATTCTTATGTGCCTTCTGTTCTCTGTTTTCCCCATATTCTCTATACTACCTTCTTTGTGGTCTCTCTTACAAATCCGGTATTTGTCTCAGTCTTATTTTTTCTTTCTAAAATTTACATCAAAAGAATTAAGAGGTACAAGGACAAGTAAACATCTCATAATTTGATCATCATTTAACTAAAATCTGATTTTATATAACAGTAAGAGATCTAATGGAACTATGATTTCTTTAAAAAGGGAGTTCATACAATAAGAATTGGAACTCTGAATTATTTTAAAATTGAACTTTATTCACAATTTAAAATGATGATTCAATATACTTTTGATGTTAAATCCATTAAATAATCAACTGGGGTTTTTTTGGCATAACACATCAGAAATCTATCATTTCAGAACAATTCATCAGTTTCTTCTTTCCTTTATTGATTGATTAATTGATTGATTGATTGAAGACAGTGTCTCCCTATGCAAACCTAGGTAGTTTAGAAATTTTTAAGTAGATCAAACTATCCACAAAGCCACAGCCAGCTGCCTCTACCTCTGGAGTGCTAAAAGTTTTGGGCCATCACAGCCAACTTACTTATATTTTTAAATAGCTAACAGATGTGTGAAGACTTGCCTAGAACAGACCAACCTCCAACTACAGCTGTGTCTCTTCACTTCTTCACTTCTTTCTGGTCCCTTCCAAGTATAGTTTAAAATACAGACTACACAGGTGGGAGCCTTCTTTTTGCTTCTCTGATTGTACCCTCTAACCCTAATTTTGTCTTCTTGAAAACTAGTCTGTTTGGACTTCACAGTCTATTCTAAGCTTGGCTGTCTGGCACACAGAATGAAGAGCAGGACATGAAACTGAGATCAGAGGAAAGTTAAAAATCCAGGGATGCTAGTCTGCTGGACCCGTGGCCCATCCAGTCTTCCCTCCTCCTTTGAAAAAGTGAATCCTAGGGAGCTTATGGCAACCTGCTGATCCTGTGTACTTAGGGAGGAATGTTTTTTTTATCTCTTTGTAAATAGTCCTTTTATTGCCTCCTCAAATTATCCCACTTTCGTGTACCATCTGTTTCCTGTTGGGTTCTTGACTGATAGAATACATTATAGAAATGTATTTAAAATCAGAGGCGCTAACAGTTATGCTGTCAAAAATTAGAACAGTTCCTTTCCGAAGTTCTCTGCCTTGAGAGTTTGGAGGTAAGATAATGGATATCCCTTTCTCTCTACCTGTCTTTCTGGTATCTGTTCATCATAGTCCTTCCAAGATGAGATGCCCTTTCCCACTGCGCAGCTAACATGGTGCTCCTTTCTCTCCCTGTTCACATCCCGTGTTTATTTTCTTTTTAAATTTTATTAATCATTTTATTTGTTTACATTTCAAATGTTTACCCCCCCCCCGTTTCCAGTCTCCCCGCCAGGAACCTGCCACCCCACCCCCACCTCTTTGCTTCTAAGGGGTGCACCCCCACCCACCCATCCACTCCTATCTCGTTTAAGGCTATCTATCAGTAGTAGGATTTTGAGTGTTTATTTGCAGTGTTTCTCTCTCCCTCTAGACTCAGGCATTGTCTAATGGAACTAAGGCTGGGTTCTCTAGAAGTTCTTCCTGAGAGGTATTCATTTGGGATCGTAACTGTGCAAAAATTCTAGATGAGGGTTTGAAAAAAAAAAAAAAAGAAGACTTCAAATTGTATTAGATGAAGGATGGCTGCAATCCCTGCATGACTGCTCTCCCAGAAAAAATGCAAGATTATCTGTGGTAGGACTGAAGTGGCCTTTGACCAGTCTCTCACAGCCTACTATGCACTCATAGACTATGACAGGCAAGCATGACAAAACAGAAAAACACCTTTGGTTCATTTTCCACATCCTTCACTCTCTCCCACTCTTTACGATCTTGCTGAATTCATAAGTCCAAAAATTCTAAGTAAACCACTGTTTTCATATCATTAGGTATAGTTCCCCATGCACTACATCTGCATCTGTAATGAGGTATCAGGGACAGCAAATTGGCAATTCATTTCTGATTCCAAAAAAAATCCATACATGCTACCATCTCAGGGCTTTCTGCCACCTGACCTCAACTGCAAAATAGTTTTATCTGTGTGGTGCATTTTACTATTTCTAGGTTTTATATAGTATAGTTAGAAAACTGTGGGAGGAATGCTTAATACCAGTAGTAACCACGCATGTGTATCAAAGGCACGGTTATTATTGTTTACATAATTAGCACAAAAATTGAAAAACTGATATCTAGACTCTGGGTAGAAATAGATGCATTCCGGTATGCTGCGGATTGGACTACAAATGGGTATAAAGTTTCTGAAGGATTGTTTGATTGCAACAAACAAAACCTACTGTACTTACCTAGGCTCCTAAAATTTCATTTTAGTGAATTAGTGTGTAATCACACTGATATACAGCGATGTTCAAAAAACTTTGTGACTTTCCAAGACAGAAAGGCTTTCGTGTATATTTGTATACACATGCACACATATGTGAATGTTGAGATGGCTTTTGGTATAGACACATGTTGTGTTAAAACTCTTAAGAAAATGGAAAACACAAGAAATCTTTTTGATACATGAACAGTAAGCAATTAAAGAAGAAGTACAGGCAGTTAAGTTTCCATGTGGAACATAGATAAAGGAAAGGTCAGGGGACCTTCCTAGGGATCCATCCCATCTCCAGACACCAAACCTCCCACATTGCTGATGCTAAGAAGTGCTTGTCAATAGGAGCCTGGTATGACTTTCCCTGGAGGTTCACCAGCACCTGATAATACAGATACAGATACTTACAGCCAACCATCGGACTGAGCCTGTGGCCCTAGTGGAAGAGCTAAGGAAAGGACTGAAGGAGGTGAAGGAGGTGAAGGAGATTGCAACCCTAGAGAAGAACATATTAACAACTGGACACCCAGACTCCCAGAGACTAAACCACCAAGCACAAAGATATTGAGGGAGTCAAGCTCCAGATATATGAGAGGAGAGGTCAGGCTTATTGAGAGGCTATTGACAGGAGGGGAAGCTGTTGGTCCTGTGGAGGCTTGATGCCAATGTAGGGAGTGTAGAGTGGTGAAGGGCTGAGGAGGACATGCTTAGGTGAGAGACCTCAAAGAGGCAAGCGGAGGGGAAAGTAGAGATGGATGAGGTTTGTAGAGGCCGTAATCAGGAAGGATATTATTGAAATGTAAATGAATAAAATATTAAGAAGAAGAAGAAATAAAGAAGTAAATCAATGAATGTTGAGTAGTTAAAAATATCATTGAAAAGCATAGAATATTGATATGTGATAGGCTACCTGCTTATGCAAGCACAGATCTCTGAATTCTGTCCAGCATTGCATAAAACATAGCTTAGGGGTACATAGTGATTATTCTCATCATGGGAGGGAGCAGGAGAGACTAAGTACAAAGCCAACTAGATGCTACATACTGAGTTGTTCTCATGACCTGTTATGGGTAATGTAAACCCTTTCACATGAAATCTAATTTAAAAAGCAATCAGACAGGGGCAAGCTGTCCTCTGAGAGGCTCTAACCAGCAGCTGACTCAGACAGATACAGACATCCAGAGCCAAACAGTGGATGGAGCTTGAGGACTCTTATAGAAGAATAGGCGGAAGGATTGTGGGCCCTAAGGAGATAGGAACTGCACAGGAAGATCAACAGAGTAAACCAACCTGAACCCTTGGAGCTCTCAGAGACTGAATCACCAACTGTGGAGAATACCTAGTCTACACAGATCTAGCTCCATGGGCTGGACCTAGGCCTCCCTGCACATATGTTGCAAATGTGCAGCTTGGTTTTCATGTAGGTCTCAAACATCTGGAGTGGGGGCTATCCCAAAACATGCAGCCTGTATATGGGGTATGGTCTTCTAGCTGGATGCCTCATCTGGCCTCAATGGGAGAGGAAGCACCTAGCCTCTCAGAGACTTAAAGTGGCAGGGTGGGGGATACAGGAGGAGGGGGTACTCAGAAAAGAAGAGATGGGGAAGTATTGTGGGAGAGGGTGACTGGGACGGGTTATAAAGCGAATAAGCAAAAAAATAAAATTAAAAAAAAAGAAGCAATGAAGATATAGTTGATTGTTACTGTTTCAAGACCTCTTTGGGCTACATGAAACTCTGTCCCAAGAAATTTAATTTTAAAAGCAATCAAGATATAGTTGATTATTATTTTCTTATATTTTGTAAATTCCTTGTTTCTACAATGAATAGGCATTATTTCTTCTCCAATAAATGCTCTAAAGACAATTTCCTCTATCTGCTTGGGACTAGGACAGTACTATTCCTGACTCTGAGCTGAATTCATTCTATCTGAATAGATTGTATTCTTTTTAAGTAAGGACATTTGCTTATGCATGGAACACTTACCATATTCCATGGGTTGGAGATACTGGTCATCAAAACTGTGGTGTGTGCACTTCAATAGGCTTCATGTCATTAAAAATGTTAATGGGAAAGATCAATTAATTATGGATTTTTAAAGGAAAAAGGGGGGGTTGAGTGACATCCATGCAAATGCCCTTTAGATGAAGCCCTTTTTTGTGATCTCTATAATTATTGTTCTAATGAATCTCCAGGGACCTGAAATTCAAGCTCTCTGAAAGGAAACTATTTTGTCTTTGGAAAGCTGTGATTATCAGATTTTCTTTCTATATTTAACATCTGTTTGAATTTCTTTAATTGTAAATTATTTCTTTCCTGTACTTTGCAGTTTTGTTTAGGAAGTGCCCTTATTTTTCTTGATCATAGAGATTCTTGTCAGTTTATGAAATCTATTTCCACAGAGCTATCCCTCCCTTGCATGTTGGTTTCTGCCATTATCTATGTAAAATGTCTTTATCTGTTGCCAAATAAATGAAAAAAAAAAACACTATAGAGAATGAATAGAAATATGTAGCAGTGAGGGGTGGGAAGCACCACTGGAAAGTCCCAGACACCAGGGATGTGAGAGGCTGCCAGGACACAGTGGGGATGACACTAGCCTAAATACCCAACAGAAGGGAGATACAACACGAAGACACCATCCCCAGTAGATAGGCATGGCCTGCAATTGAGTGAAGGGTTCATACACACATCTCAAAATTTTAACAAAGAATTGTTCTTGTCTAAAGGAAATGCAGGATAAAAAATGGAGCAGAGACTGAAGGAAAGGCCATCCAGAGATCACCCTACCTTGGGATCCATCCCATCTCCAGACACCAAAACCAGACACTATTGCTGATGCCAATAACTGCTTTCAGACAGGAGCCCAGTAGGGCTGTCATCTGAGAGGTTCTGCTAGCAACTAAGATGTTGCAGAAACTCAAAGGCAACCTATGTACTGAGCTCAGAGACCCCAATGGAAGAGTTATGGGAAGGTCTGAAGGAGCAAAGGGGATTGAAACTCCATAGGAAGAACAACATCAACTAATTGGACCGCTCAAAACTCCCAGGGACTAAACCACCAACCAAAGAGTATACAGAGGTGGGCCCATGGCTCCAGCTACATATGTAGCAGAGGATTGCGTTATCTGGCATCAATGGAAGGGAGGTTCTTGGTCCTGTGGAGGTTTGCTGCCCCATCGAAAGGGGATGCTAG